>JARQOC010000009.1:43794180-44364788 GCA_033576535.1 Allobates femoralis | reverse complement strand
GGAATTACCTACAAGGACACTATATGGGGTCACCTTTTGGGGCCCTGTTTGGGGTCATATCGGGCCCATACATAAGGTTGTAACACAAAATATATAATTTTAAATATATACTGTCTATAAAAAAAGACATCTATATAACAAACAGCTTATCCCAGTACAGAGTCACTAGCAGGTTACAGCCGCCCCTATGATAAAGGACATGAGGCCTGTATGACCCCAGTCACACAGGTCTGACTTACAGCTTATTACTGACGCCTGTGACAGGCGGCCCCGCGATATATAAGTGCACCCCACAAGGACAGAAATCCATGCCTACACAGCTGACAGTCTGGGCTTAGCCGCCTCCATCCATCCCTACCTTATTCCCTAGATTTCAGTATTTGCTCAGGTTACTTTTATCTCAGGTTTTGTGGCCGGTGTGAACATGCTCTTATACTTGGATACACTTTAACCACTTTATACTGCAGCCATTTTTTCAGATTTGCTTCAGTCTCTGCTGTCATTGGTCGGTCTGGAGAGTCGATCCGGTCACCTTCTGTTGGATTCCTCTATCCGCTGAGCTATGTTCTTCCCTGTCCACATACTGATGGTTTCTATTGTCTTTGATATCTCTTCTTGGTAGGTTATATATATTCTCCTCTCACCTCTATTTTTTGCTGGCTATATCTCTATGTGGATTTATTCCTGAGAGCTCCAGCTCTTTTGCTTTGGGGCTTTACCTCTGAGTATGCGCTGGTTCAGAGCCTGTGGGTGTTGGTCCTGTATTCCTTCCGCACGTCTCCTCCTTGCACTCTACATCAGTTTACCTTACTCTGGTTTTGTGTTTGATTCTGCACACCTTCCGCTCCCCTTGTAGACAGTGTATGGCGGCTTCCCCCTGGTATACCTTGTTGCTGGTAGGAAGGCTTTTAGGCTCTTTTGATCAATAAGAGTGATTACTACGTACCCTAAGTTAGTAATCTATATGCTAATTGTGTGTGGGGGAATGTACTGTGAGGACATCATACTATGCATGGGGGGAATGTACTGTGAGGACATTATACTGTGTGTGGGGTAATGTACTGTGAGGACATTATAATGTGTGTGGGGGCAATGTACTGTGAGGACATCATACTGTGTGTGGGGGGAATGTACTGTGAGGACATCATACTGTGTGTGGGGTAATGTACTGTGAGGACATCATACTGTGTGTGGAGGGAATGTACTGTGAGGACATTATACTGTGTGGGGGGGGAATGTACTGTGAGGACATCATACTGTGTGTGGGGGGAATGTACTGTGAGGACATCATACTGTGTGTGGGGGGAATGTACTGTGAGGACATCATACTGTGTGTGGGGTAATATACTGTGAGGACATCATACTGTGTGTGGGGGGAATGTACTGTGAGGACATTATACTGTGTGTGGGGGAATGTACTGTGAGGACATTATAATGTGTGTGGGGTAATGTACTGTGGGGACATCATACTATGCATGGGGGGAATGTACTGTGAGGTCATAATACAATGTGTGGGGTAATATACTGTGAGGACATCATACTGTGTGTGGGGGGAATGTACTGTGAGGACATACTGTGTGTGGGGTAATGTACTGTGAGGTCATCATACGGTGTGTGGGGGAATGTACTGTGAGGACATTATACTGTGTGTGGGGGGAATGTACTGTGAGGACATCATACTGTGTGTGGGGGGAATGTACTGTGAGGACATCATACTGTATGTGGGGGGAATGTACTGTGAGGACATTATACTGTGTGTGGGGGAATGTACTGTGAGGATATCATACTGTGTGTGGGGGGAATGTACTGTGAGGACATCATACTGTGTGTGGGGGGAATGTACTGTGAGGACATCATACTGTATGTGGGGGGAATGTACTGTGAGGTCATCATACGGTGTGTGGGGGAATGTACTGTGAGGACATTATACTGTGTGTGGGGGGAATGTACTGTGAGGACATCATACTGTGTGTGGGGGGAATGTACTGTGAGGACATCATACTGTATGTGGAGGGAATGTACTGTGAGGACATTATACTGTGTGTGGGGGGAATGTACTGTGAGGACATCATACTGTGTGTGGGGGGAATGTACTGTGAGGACATTATACTGTGTGGGGGGGAATGTACAGTGAGGACATTATACTGTGTGTGGGGGGAATGTACTGTGAGGACATTATACTGTGTGGGGGGGAATGTACAGTGAGGACATTATACTGTGTGTGTGGAGGGAATGTACTGTGAGGACATTATACTGTGTGTGGGGGGAATGGAAGAATAATTGATAGGGAGAGAGGAGGAAGAGGATGGTCAACAGAGAAGGGAAGAAGTATGGAATAGGGGAGAAAGGAAGGACAGTGATTCAGAGGATGGTGGAGGGACAGGTAAGTAGAGGAGGAAGGATGGACAGAGGCGAAAGAAGAATAGAGGAGCAGAGAAGGGAGGAATGAGGAGGGAGATCAGCAGTGGCGGGAGGGAGGAAGGACGGGTGGCAGACAAGGAAGGACGCTGGACAAAGGAGCGTCATACTGTGCTGGGGTGGTATTCTGCTGTGTGTTGTGGGTCCACTGTACCTTGCAGTGTATGGACAATATTGGCTTCATTAAGGGGCAGCAGTATTCCTGTGTGGGCACATGGGGCAGGGGCACAGGGCGTCCCCCGCACTAGACTGTCCCCTCTCCAGTCTATCCTTAATGCAGCAGCCAGGATCACTTATCTAGCTAATCGTTAGACGCTTCTGGTCTGTGCCAATCATTGCCCTGGCTACCCATACACTATAGGATCCGCTCTGTGCCAGTCATCGCACTGGCTGCCCATACACTATAGGATCCGCTCTGTGCCAGTCATCGCACTGGCTGCCCATGCACTATAGGATCCGCTCTGTGCCAGTCATTGCACTGGCTGCCCATACACTATAGGATCCGCTCTGTGCCAGTCATTGCACTGGCTGCCCATACACTATAGGATCCGCTCTGTGCCAGTCATTGCACTGGCTGCCCATACACTATAGGATCCGCTCTGTGCCAGTCATTGCACTGGCTGCCCATACACTATAGGATCTGCTCTGTGCCAGTCATTGCACTGGCTGCCTATACACTATAGGATCCGCTCTGTGCCAGTCATTGCACTGGCTGCCCATACACTCTAGGATCCGCTCTGTGCCAGTCACTGCACTGGCTGCCCATACACTATAGGATCCGCTCTGTGCCAGTCATTGCACTGGCCGACTATACACTATAGGATCCGCTCTGTGCCAGTCATTGCACTGGCTGCCCATACACTATAGGATACGCTCTGTACCAGTCATTGCACTGGCTGCCCATACACTATAGGATCCACTCTGTGCCAGTCATTGCACTGGCTGCCCATACACTATAGGATCTGCTCTGTGCCAGTCATTGCACTGGCTGCCTATACACTATAGGATCTGTCCTGTGCCAGTCACTGCACTGGCTGCCTATACACTATAGGATCCGCTCTGTACCAGTCATTACACTGGCTGCCCATACACTATAGGATCCGCTCTGTACCAGTCATTGCACTGGCTGCCTATACACTATAGGATCCGCTCTGTGCCAGTCATTGCACTGACTGCCTATACACTATAGGATCTGCTCTGTGCCAGTCATTGCACTGGCTGCCCATACACTATAGGATCCACTCTCTACCAGTCACTGCACTGGCTGCCTATACACTATAGGATCTGCTCTGTGCCAGTAATTGCACTGGCTGCCCATACACTATAGGATCTGCTCTGTGCCAGTCATTGCACTGGCTGCCCATACACTATAGGATCTGCTCTGTGCCAGTCATTGCACTGGCTGCCTATACACTAGAGGATCCGCTCTGTGCCAGTCATTGCACTGGCTGCCCATACACTCTAGGATCCGCTCTGTGCAAGTCACTGCACTGGCTGCCCATACACTATAGGATCCGCTCTGTGCCAGTCATTGCACTGGCCGACTATACATTATAGGATCCGCTCTGTGCCAGTCATTGCACTGGCTGCCCATACATTATAGGATCCGCTCTGTGCCAGTCATTGCACTGGCTGCCCATACACTATAGGATCCGCTCTGTGCCAGTCATTGCACTGGCTGCCCATACACTATAGGATACGCTCTGTACCAGTCATTGCACTGGCTGCCCATACACTATAGGATCCACTCTGTGCCAGTCATTGCACTGGCTGCCTATACACTATAGGATCTGTCCTGTGCCAGTCACTGCACTGGCTGCCTATACACTATAGGATCCGCTCTGTACCAGTCATTACACTAGCTGCCCATACACTATAGGATCCGCTCTGTACCAGTCATTGCACTGGCTGCCCATACACTATAGGATCCGCTCTGTGCCAGTCATTGCACTGGCTGCCTATACACTATAGGATCTGCTCTGTGCCAGTCATTGCACTGGCTGCCCATACATTGTAGGATCCGCTCTGTGCCAGTCATTGCACTGGCTGCCCATACATTGTAGGATCCGCTCTGTGCCAGTCATTGCACTGGCTGCCCATACACTATAGGATCCGCTCTGTGCCAGTCATTGCACTGGCTGCCCATACACTATAGGATCCGCTCTGTGCCAGTCATTGCACTGGCTGCCCATACACTATAGGATCCGCTCTGTGCCAGTCATTGCACTGGCTGCCCATACAGTATAGGATCCGCTCTGTGCCAGTCATTGCACTGGCTGCCCATACAGTATAGGATCTGCTCTGTGCCAGTCATTGCACTGGCTACCTATACACTATAGGATCCGCTCTCTACCAGTCACTGCACTGGCTGCCTGTACACTATAGGATCCGCTCTGTGCCAGTCATTGCACTGGCTGCCCATACACTATAGGATCCGCTCTGTGCCAGTCATTGCACTGGCTACCTATACACTATAGGATCCGCTCTCTACCAGTCACTGCACTGGCTGCCCATACACTATAGGATCTGCTCTGTGCCAGTAATTGCACTGGCTCCCTATACACTATAGGATCCGCTCTCTACCAGTCACTGCACTGGCTGCCTGTACACTATAGGATCTGCTCTGTGCCAGTCATTGCACTGGCTGCCCATACACTATAGGATCCGCTCTGTGCCAGTCATTGCACTGGCTGTCCATACACTATAGGATCCGCTCTGTGCCAATCATTGCACTGGCTGCCTATACACTATAGGATCTGGTCTGTGCCAATCATTGCACTGGCTTCCCATACACTATAGGATCTGCTCTGTGCCAGTAATTGCACTGGCTGCCTATACACTATAGGATCTGCTCTGTGCCAGTCATTGCACTGGTTGCCTATACACTATAGGATCCAATTCAAATTGCTTGTTCTCACCCACAAAGCTCTTCACAGTGCAGCACCCCCCTACATCTCCTCCCTCATCTCTGTCTATCCCCCACCCGTCCTCTTCCCTCTGGGAGTGACCTTAGACTCACTTCTGCATTAATTCGAACCTCCCACTCCCGGCTCCAAGACTTCTCTCGAGCTGCACAAATTCTCTGGAATGCTCTACCCAAGAAATGATGTGTATCCACAACTTGCATAGTTTCAGGTGATCCCTATACACACATCTTTTCAGGGCGGCCTATCATGATCCCTAGTCAGAGTCATCTAGACATAGCCTATCCGCTCCACCGGTCTCCAGAGGATCACATGTCTGGGGGCCACTTGTGCTGCTCCTATCTGTTCCCATCTCCTCTATGACTATACAATGATTGTAAATAAGCCCCTGTACTGTGTCACCCCACCTCATTGTAGATTGTAAGCTCTTAGGAGCAGGGCTGTCATTATTCTGCTCTAGTTATTGTATTATATTATGCTTTGTATTGTTTTTGGCATTTTATTGTATTTTCTAATTGTTTCTTATGATTGTTTAAATGTGAACTTTGTATTGTGAAGCTGCGGAATATGTTGGCGCTATATAAATATTATTATTATTATTATTATTATTATTTTCCTCCTCACCATTTGGGGCAGATGCGGATTCATTGCTGACTTTTATCTCACAGTTTAGTCCTTGTCCTGTTTCTTGGCCTCTTCTGCCACCTGGTGGTCACTTCTCATATCTACATTCTGAGCGCTGTGTGTGTTCTTTGGATCCTTCCTAATAGAAGAAAAGGGGTTTGACACTGGATTCGGCAGGTTAAAAAAATGTGATTGATTGGAGGGGCCTGAGATTGATTGGAGGGGGTCTGGGATTGATTGGAGGGGTCTGTGATTGATTGGAGGGGGTCTGGGATTGATTGGAGGGGGTCTGTGATGGATTGGAGGGGGTCTGGGATTGATTGGAGGGGTCTGTGATTGATTGGAGGGGGTCTGTGATTGATTGGAGGGGTCTGTGATTGATTGGAGGGGGTCTGTGATTGATTGGAGGGGTCTGTGATGGATTGGAGGGGTCTGTGATGGATTGGAGGGGTCTGTGATTGATTGGAGGGGGTCTGTGATTGATTGGAGGGGGTCTGTGATTGGAGGGGTCTGTGATTGATTGGAGGGGTCTGGGATTGATTGGAGAGGTCTGGGATTGATTGGAGGTGTCTGTGATTGATTGGAGGGGGTCTGTGATTGATTGGAGGGGTCTGTGATTGATTGGAGGGGTCTGAGATTGATTGGAGGGGTCTGTGATTGATTGGAGGGGGTCTGTGATTGATTGGAGGGGGTCTGTGATGGATTGGAGGGGTCTGTGATGGATTGGAGAGGTCTGGGATTGATTGGAGGGGGTCTGTGATGGATTGGAGGGGGTCTGGGATTGATTGGAGGGGTCTGTGATTGATTGGAGGGGGTCTGGGATTGATTGGAGGGGGTCTGTGATGGATTGGAGGGGGTCTGGGATTGATTGGAGGGGGTCTGTGATTGATTGGAGGGGTCTGTGATTGATTGGAGGGGGTCTGTGATTGATTGGAGGGGTCTGTGATGGATTGGAGGGGTCTGTGATTGATTGGAGGGGGTCTGTGATTGATTGGAGGGGGTCTGTGATTGGAGGGGTCTGTGATTGATTGGAGGGGTCTGGGATTGATTGGAGAGGTCTGGGATTGATTGGAGGGGTCTGGGATTGATTGGAGGGGGTCTGTGATTGATTGGAGGGGTCTGTGATTGATTGGAGGGGGTCTGTGATTGATTGGAGGGGTCTGTGATTGATTGGAGGGGTCTGTGATTGATTGGAGGGGTCTGTGATTGATTGGAGGGGGTCTGTGATTGATTGGAGGGGTCTGTGATTGATTGGAGAGGTCTGGGATTGATTGGAGGGGGTCTGTGATTGATTGGAGGGGGTCTGTGATTGATTGGAGGGGGTCTGTGATTGATTGGAGGGGGTCTGTGATTGATTGGAGGGGGTCTGTGATTGGAGGGGGTCTGTGATTGATTGGAGGGGGTCTGTGATGGATTGGAGGGGGTCTGTGATTGATTGGAGGGGGTCTGTGATTGATTGGAGGGGTCTGTGATTGATTGGAGGGTCTGTGATTGATTGGAGGGGGTCTGTGATTGATTGGAGGGGTCTGTGATTGATTGGAGGGGTCTGTGATGGATTGGAGGGGTCTGTGATGGATTGGAGGGGGTCTGTGATTGATTGGAGGGGGTCTGTGATTGATTGGAGGGGTCTGTGATTGATTGGAGGGGTATGTGATTGATTGGAGGGGGTCTGAGATTGATTGGAGGGGGTCTGGGATTGATTGGAGGGGTCTGGGATTGATTGGAGGGGGTCTGGGATTGATTGGAGGGGGTCTGGGATTGATTGGAGGGGTCTGAGCGATGACGTTTCCACTCTCCTCACGTGTCTTCATCAGGCTGCAATGACAAGATATCAGAGGAAACACAAATATCCCCAGAGGCAGAGCAGAGGGAGGATGAAGGGATTATTGTATATGGTGTGGTGCAGGTGTTGGTGCTGGGACTTGTGGTTCCAGGGCTCTGGTGCGGCATTAGATGTGTTGGGGAGCGGCTGTGTAACCTGGATCCTCCTGTGGGGGTGACCACAGATATGCAGACCTCATTCACATGGGCTGTGAGGTCAGGAAAGGTCCTCTCCCCACAGGAGAGGAAGGAGCCTGGGAATAAGGTGGAGGTTTCCCAGCTAAGACTGTAGCCAGGGATCCCTCTGATAGACTGAAGGTCAGTGATTGCTGTTCTGGACTAATCAGGTGTGTTCCAGTCAGAGGGGACGGCCTGACGTAGTGGCCTGTCCTGGTCTTGGATGCCCTGTATACTGTGTGCAGCTTACGAGGATTGATAATAAACTGCTGGACTTTGTTTTACTTGAAGACCCGGTTGTTGCAGTTCTCTGGGAGGTTTCATGAGCCTAATGAGCGGGCCAAGCAGTCCCCAAGGCGTGTGTGTACGCCACAATGGGTCATGTGTATTGTTGTATATGGTTCATGTGTATTGTTGTATATGGTTCATGTGTATTGTTGTATATGGTTCATGTGTATTGTTGTATACGGTTCATGTGTATTGTTGTATATGGTTCATGTGTATTGTTGTATATGGTTCATGTGTATTGTTGTATACGGGTCATGTGTATTATTGTATATGGGTCATGTGTATTGTTGTATACGGGTCATGTGTATTGTTGTATATGGGTCATGTGTATTGTTGTATATGGGTCATGTGTATTGTTGTATATGGGTCATGTGTATTGTTGTATATGGGTCATGTGTATTGTTGTATATGGGTCATGTGTATTGTTGTATACGGGTCATGTGTATTATTGTATACGGGTCATGTGTATTATTGTATATGGGTCATGTGTGTTGTGTGTATACGGGTCATGTGTATTGTTGTATACGGTCCATGTGTATTGTTGTATACGGGTCATGTGTATTGTTGTATATGGGTCATGTGTATTATTGTATATGGGTCATGTGTATTGTTGTATATGGGTCATGTGTATTGTTGTATACGGTTCATGTGTATTGTTGTATATGGGTCATGTGTATTGTTGTATATGGGTCATGTGTATTGTTGTATACGGTTCATGTGTATTATTGTATATGGGTCATGTGTATTGTTGTATACGGGTCATGTGTATTGTTGTATACGGGTCATGTGTATTATTGTATACGGGTCATGTGTATTATTGTATATGGGTCATGTGTGTTGTTGTATACGGGTCATGTGTATTGTTGTATACGGTCCATGTGTATTGTTGTATACGGGTCATGTGTATTGTTGTATATGGGTCATGTGTATTGTTGTTATACTGGTCCATGTGTATTGTTGTATATGGGTCATTGTTGTATTGTTTGTATATGGGTTCATGTGTATTGTTGTATAGGTTCATGTGTATTGTTGTATATGGGTCATGTGTATTGTTGTATACGGTTCATGTGTATTGTTTGTATACGGGTCATGTGTATTGTTGTATATGGGTCATGTGTATTGTTGTATACGGTCATGTGTATTGTTGTATATAGGGTCATGTGTATTGTTGTATACGGTAAATGTGTATTGTTGTATACGGTCCATGTGTATTGTTGTATATGGGTCATGTGTATTGTTGTATACGGTCATGTGTATTGTTGTATACGGTCATGTGTATTGTTGTATATGGTTCATGTGTATTGTTGTATAACGGTATTATGTGTATTGTATGTTATATGTGTTCATGTGTATTGTTGTATATATGGTTTCATGTGTATGTTTGTATACGGGTCATGTGTATTGTTGTATTACGGTCCATGTGTATTGTTGTATACGGGTCATGTGTATTGTTGTATACGGGTCATGTGTATTGTTGTATACGGGTCATGTGTATTGTTGTATACGGGTCATGTGTATTGTTGTATACGGGTCATGTGTATTGTTGTATATGGGTCATGTGTATTGTTGTATACGGTCCATGTGTATTGTTGTATATGGGTCATGTGTATTGTTGTATATGGGTCATGTGTATTGTTGTATACGGTTCATGTGTATTGTTGTATATGGGTCATGTGTATTGTTGTATACGGTTCATGTGTATTGTTGTATACGGTCATGTGTATTGTTGTATATGGGTCATGTGTATTGTTGTATACGGTCATGTGTATTGTTGTATATGGGTCATGTGTATTATTGTATATGGTCATGTGTATTGTTGTATACGGGTCATGTGTATTGTTGTATACGGTAAATGTGTATTGTTGTATACGGTAAATGTGTATTGTTGTATACGGTAAATGTGTATTGTTGTATACGGTAAATGTGTATTGTTGTATATGGGTCATGTGTATTGTTGTATACGGTCCATGTGTATTGTTGTATACGGTCATGTGTATTGTATGTATACGGTAAATGTGTATTGTTGTATACGGTAAATGTGTATTGTTGTATAACGGTAAATGTGTATTGTTGTATACGGTAAATGTGTATTGTTGTATACGGTCCATGTGTATTGTTGTATACGGTCCATGTGTATTGTTGTATACGGTCCATGTGTATTGTTGTATATGGTTCATGTGTATTGTTGTATACGGGTCATGTGTATTGTTGTATACGGTAAATGTGTATTGTTGTATACGGGTCATGTGTATTATTGTATATGGTTCATGTGTATTGTTGTATATGGTTCATGTGTATTGTTGTATATGGGTCATGTGTATTGTTGTATACGGTAAATGTGTATTGTTGTATACGGTCCATGTGTATTGTTGTATACGGTCATGTGTATTGTTGTATACGGTAAATGTGTATTGTTGTATACGGTCATGTGTATTATTGTATACGGTTCAATGTGTATTATTGTATATGGTTCATGTGTATTGTTGTATACGGGTCATGTGTATTGTTGTATACGGTAAATGTGTATTGTTGTATACGGTCCATGTGTATTGTTGTATACGGTCATGTGTATTGTTGTATACGGTAAATGTGTATTGTTGTATACGGTAAATGTGTATTGTTGTATACGGTAAATGTGTATTGTTGTATACGGTAAATGTGTATTGTTGTATATGGGTCATGTGTATTGTTGTATACGGTAAATGTGTATTGTTGTATACGGTAAATGTTATTGTTGTATACGGTAAATGTGTATTGTTGTATACGGTAAATGTGTATTGTTGTATACGGTAAATGTGTATTGTTGTATACGGTCCATGTGTATTGTTGTATACGGTCCATGTGTATTGTTGTATACGGTAAATGTGTATTGTTGTATACGGTCCATGTGTATTGTTGTATATGGGTCATGTGTATTGTTGTATACGGTAAATGTGTATTGTTGTATACGGTAAATGTGTATTGTTGTATATGGTCCATGTGTATTGTTGTATACGGTCATGTGTATTGTTGTATACGGTAAATGTGTATTGTTGTATACGTCCATGTGTATTGTTGTATACGGTCATGTGTATTGTTGTACGGTAAATGTGTATTGTTGTAACGTCCATGTGTATTGTTGTATATGGGTCATGTGACACACACACTACAAAGAGAAACTCACCACACAGACCCCCCCCACAGGGACACACACACCACACAGACAGACACAGATGTGCACAAATCACCTCACACAACTCGCCTCATACGTGCGCTATCTTTATTTCCAAACATAAACATCTGATTAAAAACAGCCAATGTGCAGCACATGTGCCATATAGGGAATTAAGGCAGATGTCAGTCACATGAGCCGTCTATTATGTGTATGTGTGAGGTAACATACACTGCCCGGCCGGGGGGAGGGTTTACTGTTGGCTGCAGATTTATCAGACTGCCTATAGCAACCAATCACAGCTCAGCTTCTATTTTCTTACAGGTCATTAATATGACATATTCAAATTCTATTTTGTTATAGCTAACAGCAGTTATTTATTAACCCGGGCGTAGCCGGGTACTACAGCTAGTATCTTATATACATACACTGTCTCCATGCACTGTCTCCAGCAAGCTCCAGGATCTGCAGTTACGTCACAACCCGATCAGCTGATCGGGTCACATGACCGGTTACCACGGTAACTGCGATGACACTGCCGGGTTGTGACGTAACTGCAGATCCTGGAGCTTGCTGGAGGCGTCGGGGACTCGCGGGACAGGTGACCATACAGATTTGTTGTTTTTAACCCTTTCTTTTACTAAATTTCACTTCCACAATGTATATAATGTATGGAGACAGTGCATGTGTATAGTGCATGGAGACAGTGCATGTGTATAGTGTATGGAGACAGTGCATGTGTATAGTGTATGGAGACAGTGCATGTGTATAGTGTATGGAGACAGTGCATGTGTATAGTGTATGGAGACAGTGTATGTGTATAGTGCATGTGTATAGTGTATGGAGACAGTGCATGTGTATAGTGTATGGAGACAGTGTATGTGTATAGTGTATGGAGACAGTGCATGGAGACAGTGCATGTGTATAGTGTATGGAGACAGTGCATGTGTATAGTGTATGGAGACAGTGTATGTGTATAGTGTATGGAGACAGTGCATGGAGACAGTGCATGTGTATAGTGTATGGAGACAGTGCATGTGTATAGTGTATGGAGACAGTGCATGTGTATAATGTATGGAGACAGTGCATGTGTATAGTGCATGGAGACAGTGCATGTGTATAGTGCATGGAGACAGTGCATGTGTATAGTGCATGGAGACAGTGCATGTGTATAGTGTATGGAGACAGTGCATGTGTATAGTGCATGGAGACAGTGCATGTGTATAGTGCATGGAGACAGTGCATGTGTATAGTGCATGGAGACAGTGCATGTGTATAATGTATGGAGACAGTGCATGTGTATAGTGTATGGAGACAGTGCATGTGTATAGTGTATGGAGACAGTGTATGTGTATAATGTATGGAGACAGTGTATGTGTATAGTGCATGGAGACAGTGCATGGAGATAGTGTATGGAGACAGTGCATGTGTATAGTGTATGGAGACAGTGCATGGAGACAGTGCATGTGTATAGTGTATGGAGACAGTGCATGGAGATAGTGCATGGAGACAGTGCATGTGTATAATGTATGGAGACAGTGCATGTGTATAATGTATGGAGACAGTGCATGTGTATAGTGTATGGAGACAGTGTATGTGTATAATGTATGGAGACAGTGTATGTGTATAGTGCATGTAGACAGTGCATGGAGACAGTGCATGGAGATAGTGTATGGAGACAGTGCATGGAGATAGTGTATGGAGACAGTGTATGTGTATAGTGTATGGAGACAGTGTATGTGTATAGTGCATGGAGACAGTGCATGGAGATAGTGTATGGAGACAGTGTATGGAGACAGTGCATGGAGACAGTGCATGTGTATAGTGCATGGAGACAGTGCATGTGTATAGTGCATGGAGACAGTGCATGTGTATAGTGCATGGAGACAGTGCATGTGTATAGTGCATGGAGACAGTGCATGTGTATAGTGTATGGAGACAGTGCATGGAGATAGTGTATGGAGACAGTGCATGGAGATAGTGTATGGAGATAGTGTATGGAGACAGTGTATGGGGATAGTGTATGGAGACAGTGCATGTATATAGTGTATGGAGACAGTGTATGTGTATAGTGTATGGAGACAGTGCATGTGTATAATGTATGGAGACAGTGCATGGGGATAGTGTATGAGACAGTGATGGATAGTGTATGGAGCAGGCATGTATAAGGTATGGAGACAGTGCATGGATATGTATGGAGACAGTGCATGTATATAGTGTATGGAGACAGTGCATGGGGAAGTGCAGTGTATATAGTGTAGAGACAGTGCATGTGTATAGTGTATGGAGACAGTGCATGGATAAGAGGAACAGTGTATGGACAGTGCATGGAATAGTGTATGGAGACAGTGCATGTGTATAGTGTATGGAGACAGTGCATGTGAATAGTGTATGGAGACAGTGCATGGTATAGGTAGGACAGTGCATGGAGATAGTGTATGGAGACAGTGCATGTGTAATATGTATGAACGGCATGGAGATAGTTATGGAGACAGTGCATGGGATAGTGTATGGAGACAGTGCATGGGGATAGTGTATGGAGACAGTGCATGTATATAGTGTATGGAGACAGTGCATGGAGACAGTAGTAATGGAGACAGTGCATGGAGATAGTGTATGGAGACAGTGCATGGATAGTGTATGGAGACAGTGCAGGTAGTGTAGAATGCAAATGTATGGAGTGCAAGCAGTGTATGGAGACAGTGCATGGGATAGTGTATGGAGACAGTGCATATGTGGGACAGTCAGTGTATGGAGACAGGTGGCATGCTGATAGTGTATGGAGACGCAGATTGTATGGAGCAGTGCATGTGTATAGTGATGAGACAGTGTAGACAGTGCTGTATAGTGCATGAAGATAGTGTATGGAGACAGTGCATGGAGACAGTGCATGCATATACATTGCGGAAGTGAAATTAGATGGTTAGGAGCAGTGTTAGCGTTGAGCAGCTCAGTACACTATAATCAGGTCCTAGAATGATCAGCTGTTTCCTCGGACCTGTGCTCCATAGGCCTCATGTTAACGGCCGCGGATCTTGTCGAGTCTGATTTGGTCCACTGTGCCCAAAATCGGAGCATAGCAAAAAATCGGACACAAATAAGATCCGACAAAATCGGATGGCAATTAGGCCAAATCCGATCCGTGCCCATAGAGATACACGGGGGCCAGATCAGATCCGTGGCTGTCTGCATTTCTTGGATCTGTGGCTGTCCGCATTTCTTGGATCTGTGGCTGTCCGTATTTCTTGGATCTGTGGCTGTCCGCATTTCTTGGATCTGTGGCTGTCTGTATTTCTTGGATCTGTGGCTGTCCGTATTTCTTGGATCTGTGGCTGTCCGCATTTCTTGGATCTGTGGCTGTCCGCATTTCTTGGATCTGTGGCTGTCCGCATTTCTTGGATCTGTGGCTGTCTGTATTTCTTGGATCTGTGGCTGTCCGTATTTCTTGGATCTGTGGCTGTCTGTATTTCTTGGATCTGTGGCTGTCCGTATTTCTTGGATCTGTGGCTGTCTGCATTTCTTGGATCTGTGGCTGTCCGTATTTCTTGGATCTGTGGCTGTCTGCATTTCTTGGATCTGTGGCTGTCCGCATTTCTTGGATCTGTGGCTGTCTGTATTTCTTGGATCTGTGGCTGTCTGTATTTCTTGGATCTGTGGCTGTCTGTATTTCTTGGATCTGTGGCTGTCCGCATTTCTTGGATCTGTGGCTGTCTGTATTTTTTGGATCTGTGGCTGTCCGCATTTCTTGGATCTGTGGCTGTCTGTATTTCTTGGATCTGTGGCTGTCCGCATTTCTTGGATCTGTGGCTGTCCGTATTTCTTGGATCTGTGGCTGTCCGCATTTCTTGGATCTGTGGCTGTCCGCATTTTTTGGATCTGTGGCTGTCCGCATTTCTTGGATCTGTGGCTGTCTGCATTTCTTGGATCTGTGGCTGTCTGTATTTCTTGGATCTGTGGCTGTCTGTATTTCTTGGATCTGTGGCTGTCTGTATTTCTTGGATCTGTGGCTGTCTGTATTTCTTGGATCTGTGGCTGTCCGCATTTCTTGGATCTGTGGCTGTCCGCATTTCTTGGATCTGTGGCTGTCCGCATTTCTTGGATCTGTGGCTGTCTGTATTTCTTGGATCTGTGGCTGTCTGTATTTCTTGGATCTGTGGCTGTCTGTATTTCTTGGATCTGTGGCTGTCTGTATTTCTTGGATCTGTGGCTGTCCGCATTTCTTGGATCTGTGGCTGTCTGTATTTTTTGGATCTGTGGCTGTCTGTATTTCTTGGATCTGTGGCTGTCCGTATTTCTTGGATCTGTGGCTGTCTGTATTTCTTGGATCTGTGGCTGTCTGTATTTCTTGGATCTGTGGCTGTCTGTATTTCTTGGATCTGTGGCTGTCCGTATTTCTTGGATCTGTGGCTGTCTGTATTTCTTGGATCTGTGGCTGTCTGTATTTCTTGGATCTGTGGCTGTCCGCATTTCTTGGATCTGTGGCTGTCCGCATTTCTTGGATCTGTGGCTGTCCGTATTTCTTGGATCTGTGGCTGTCCGCATTTCTTGGATCTGTGGCTGTCCGCATTTCTTGGATCTGTGGCTGTCCGCATTTCTTGGATCTGTGGCTGTCCGCATTTCTTGGATCTGTGGCTGTCCGCATTTCTTGGATCTGTGGCTGTCCGTATTTCTTGGATCTGTGGCTGTCCGTTGTAACACTCAGTGTGGAAGCCGCCTTTAGGATACTTCACACACACAAACTTTCCAGCGATCCCACCAGAGATCTGACCTGGCCGGGATCACTGGAAAGTCTCTCTGGAGTCGCTGGTGAGCTGTCAAACAGGCAGACTCACCAACGACTCTCCAGCGACTCAGCAGCTGTGAGATCACTGGTAACTATGATAAACAGCGGGTAAGTAAACAGCGCGCGCTGCCTAGATACCCAATGTTTATCATGGATACCAGCATCCTCCCTCTTAGAGCACCCTGTAAGCTGGAGGATGCTGGTAATCATGATAAACACCGGGTAACTAAGCAGTGAGCGCTACCTAATTCCCAGTGTTTATCATAGTTACCAGCCTGTGAGGTTGCTGGTTGGCTCGTCTCTCGCGGTCACATACGCGGATGCTTGTTGACCAGTGGGAGACCAAGGACCAAACAATGGTCCTGAGCGACGTACAGCCACCAGCGACCTCACAGCAGGGGCCTCATCGCTGGAGAGGTCGCTCTGACGTCACAATAACTGTGACGTTGCAGCAACATTGCTAGCTATGTTGCAGTGTGTGAAGGTACACTTGGTCTTCCAGACCTTATCTTGACCTCCACTGTTTCAGTTAATTGCTATTTCTTAATTAGATTTTGAACTGAGGAAAGGGTAACTTGAAACCTCTTTTTTTCTTCCTTCCTGTCACCTTCTCCTCCTTTGTGGCCTCCACCGTTTTCAGAGCTCTGAGGAAGGAGCTGGAACTGCACCGAAACGCGTAGGAAATAAAGAAGAATACTGCTACAAGGTATATCTTGCATTCCTTGTGTTTCCTGTGGACTCTGCAGCACGGACTGTTACACACTTTGCTTCCCAAAATTTTGTGACTGTTTTTCCACATGTGAGTGGTCGGAGGAGGTTCTGCAGCAGCTGATGTTACTTTCATGCCTTCACACTGGTTGTGGGTCACACAACTGGAATAGGTGAGTGGAATCTATATACACCACCCATGAACAAGATCATTAAGATCTGAAACATTGGTCAACATTATCTGAGTACATAAGTCTCCAAGGGTGCACACACTTTTGACCTGCCACTGTATATATCCTGAACAGCAGCCGGCCAGGGCTGATACATGGGATAAAACACTGGATGTCTTCTAAGGGGGCGAAAAAAAGGGGCCAAAGTGCAATATCCGGGGGGACGTCTGTAGAGATACGGTTCTGTCTTTACATGTCTCTATTCAAAATGTTCTCAGAGCTTCTCCCTCTTATCATGTAAGAGAGAAGCCGCTCCGGAACGCGTTATGTTTTACACAAATAATTGTGTCTCTACAAAACCTCCATTTGGACAATTCACTTTGGACCTTTTTTATTTTTTCCCTTCAGAAGATATTCATTGATGTAGGGACTAGACATATCGTAGGTTTGTGCTTGGTTACAAGATCATGAATTGGTGTTTTATTGATGTTACAGTGAGTACGGAAAGTATCACACCCCTATATACAGCGGGTACGGCAAGTATTCACACCCCTATATACAGCGGGTACGGAAAGTATTCACACCCCTATATACAGCGGGTACAGAAAGTATTCAGACCCCTATATACAGGGGATACGGAAAGTATTCACACACCTATATACAGCGGGTACGGAAAGTATTACACCCCTATATACAGCAGGTACAGAAAGTATTCACACCCCTATATACAGCGGGTACGGAAAGTATTACACCCCTATATACAGCGGGTACGGAAAGTATTACACCCCTATATACAGCGGGTACGGAAAGTATTACACCCCTATATACAGCGGGTACGGAAAGTATTACACCCCTATATACAGCGGGTACAGAAAGTATTCACACCCCTGTATACAGCGGGTACGGAAAGTATTACACCCCTATATACAGCGGGTACGGAAAGTATTACACCCCTATATACAGCGGGTACGGAAAGTATTACACCCCTATATACAGCGGGTACGGAAAGTATTACACCCCTATATACAGCGGGTATGGAAAGTATTCACACCCCTATATACAGCGGGTACGGAAAGTATTCATACCCCTATATACAGTGAGTACGGAAAGTATTTACACCCCTATATACAGCAGGTACAGAAAGTATTCACACCCCTATATACAGCGGGTACGGAAAGTATTCATACCCCTATATACAGCGGGTACAGAAAGTATTCACACCCCTATATACACTGGGTACAGAAAGTATTCACACCCCTATATACAGCGAGTACGGAAAGTATTCACACCCCTATATACAGTGGGTACAGAACATATTCACACCCCTATATACAGCGGGTACGGAAAGTATTCACACCCCTATATACAGCGGGTACGGAAAGTATTCACACCCCTATATACAGCGGGTACGGAAAGTATTCACACCCCTATATACAGCGAGTACGGAAAGTATTCACACCCCTATATACAGTGGGTACAGAAAGTGGAATGGAACAAAGAGTGAAAAGTTTACAGGGGTGTGAATACTTTCTGTACCCGCTGTATATAGGGGTGTGAATACTTTCCATACCTGCTGTATATAGGGGTGTGAATACTTTCCATACCTGCTGTATATAGGGGTGTGAATACTTTCCATACCTGCTGTATATAGGGTGTGAATACTTTCCATACCTGCTGTATATAGGGGTGTGAATACTTTCCATACCTGCTGTATATAGGGGTGTGAATACTTTCCGTACCCCCTGTATTTTTCTCTATACTGGTAGGAAGCTATGACGGCTCTGGTATAATTTACAAACACAATGTGACGTCCTCTTTGTACCTGATTACCTGCGTTGATGCCAGTATTACCTGGTGTACGTAGTATCTTCAGTCATTGTTAGGCAATGTGTTTAGCAATGACAGAGCGCCCGATTAGCGCCCACATTCTCTCCTCTTTCTGGCCGGTCACACTGCACACCTTAGGCAGAGCGCCTGATTAGCACCCACATGTTTGTATGTGCATGTACTGTTCATATAGCAGAGCTGTGTGTATCTGTATGTATGTAGCAGAGCTGATTACGTCTATGTGTTTTTAGTATGCGTGTAGTAGAGCTGTGTGTGGTGTGCATGTAGCAGAGATGTGTGTGTCTATATTTTCATGTAGCAGAGCTGTGTGTGTCTATATGTGCATGAGGCAGAGCTGTGTGTAGAGTGTACGCCTATGGACATGTAGTAGAGCTGTGTGTGTCTACATGTGCATGTAGCAGAGCTGTGTGTGTCTACATGTGCATGAGGCAGAGATGTGTGTGTCTATATTTTCATTTAGCAGAGCTGTGTGTGTCTATATGTGCATGAGGCAGAGCTGTGTGTAGAGTGTACGTCTATGGACATGTAGTAGAGCTGTGTGTGTCTACATGTGCATGTAGCAGAGCTGTGTGTGTCTATATGTGCATGAGGCAGAGATGTGTGTGTCTATATTTTCATGTAGCAGGGATGTATGTGTCTAGATGTGCATGAGGCATAGCTGTGTGTAGAGTGTACGTCTATGGACATGTAGTAGAGCTGTGTGTGTCTACATGTGCATGTAGCAGAGCTGTGTGTGTCTACATGTGCATGAGCAGAGCTGTGTGTGTCTACATGTTGCATGTAGCAGAGCTGTGTGTAGAGTGTACGTCTATGGACATGTAGCAGAGCTGTGTGTGTCTACATGTGCATGTAGCAGAGCTGTGTGTGTCTACATGTGCATGTAGCAGAGCTGTGTGTGTCTACATGTGCATGTAGCAGAGCTGTGTGTAGAGTGTACGTCTATGGACATGTAGCAGAGCTGTGTGTGTCTACATGTGCATGTAGCAGAGCTGTGTGTGTCTAATATATAATTTGCAGAAAGACACTTTCAGTAGATCTATTTCCTCCGTATTCTGCCCTCGTACATTAAAATTAGCGCTAATGACCTTTTACTCTGCCCGGGAAGCTTTAATTAATAGAAGACGTTTTTCCTATTTTCTTCTGTGTAATCCTCAGGTGTGGATGTACGGTAGCCGGGGCGAGGGCAGAGTGTGAAGAGGGTCCACTGAGACCCGGAGCCGCCCTGGTGCTGTCATGGTTGGATGTCCCTAACACACAGAACACACAGGTATATGCTCATGAGCGAGTGCTGCTGTCTCCACATCCAGACAGAAGGGAGATTCACACATGATTTCAGGCTGCAGAGTTTATTTCCAGTAATAAATTGTGACATGTGGGGTCATTGTCCATAGAAAACACATTATACCCCCTGGTATATAATCAACAGAGGACTACCAGATGGGAGCGAAGGGATGGGTGCTGGAGGTGATGAGGCCCATATGTTGGAATGGGGTTGGATAGGAGCACGGACACTGGAGGACGGTTGGTCATACAGAGGGGAGGTATGATGGGCACACACGGTTGATAATAATCCAGTGCCTATATGTTGGCGGATTGTGGGGCTCATGTGATAGGTGGAGCACGGACACTGGAGGACGGGGTCATACAGGGAGGATGGGGCACACGTATCAGTCCAATTTGAGATTGGGGCCGTGTAGGTGACACGCTGGATATCAGTGGATTGTGTGGAGCAGGAATACCTGGAGGTGCGGGCTCTAATAGTAGACTCATGGGCTGACAGGCACGAGTGATTCTATACCTTGCTTGACGCGATACGGCCGTTGCTTAGTGCTTGCTGCCCATTGGGGGAAGAGCAGAAAGCCGGAGAACACAGAGTCGGCCCCCTCGGTGCCCAGCAGATGGTTCTTCTCAGTGGGCTCCAGCCAGACTGACTCATCCTTGCTGACTTTCAGAACGACCCCACCAGTGGTGGTCTGGAAGACATTGAGGACCATGGTCACAGAAGAGGACCACCTTCTCCTTGTCACTGGCGTTGGGATTGAATCGGCCTTTGACGATGTGGATGCAGAGGTGTCCCCGGGATGAGGCGTGGTAGGTGAAGTAGTAGAGGCCGGGGTACTTACAGGTGAACTTTCCAGTGCGGACGTCATACTGATCGCTTACGTTAATCAGCTCTTTATCAAGCGAATTTCGGCTGATCCTTTCGTGGATTCCCCATCGTGGTCTTCTTCACTGAGAAAGCAGAGTGAACCTCCAACTTGTAGTCTCCAGATTCTCCTTTTAAGCCTTTTAGACCTCTGGATCCTGGATAACCCGGAGGACCCATTGGCCCTTTGGGACCCACTTTCCCGGGGTTTCCAGGCAGTCCTGGGTCTCCTCTGTATTCTTCTTCTTTCCAGTCAATAAAAGATCCAGGAGGTCCTGATGGACAGGAAACATTATATTGTAATTGGGAGAAGACTTCACCCAGGCTCCCACCTTGACCCTGACTTACCCTGATCTCCCTTCTCCCCATTGTCTCCGTCCTTCCCATCTGCACCAGGAGTTCCGGGGATTCCTGGCTGTCCTGGCATTCGGGCTTGGCAGCTCTGCGACTGACATAAGGGGAGAGATAGGAGGATGATGCAGAAGAAGGCGGGTGACATGCTACCACCTAGGAGGATAAATGGCACAGATTATGATGGACCAATGCCATGGCAAAGTCTACACTGTGTGAAGCTTTCCTGCCTCCGCTCCGTCTAAACCTGAATGTTGATTGGATGAAGTAGATCAGGTGATGTGTGTATGTGTAATGAGGGCTAGCTTTAGGAGACCACACCCTTCATCAGGGAGTGCAGAATTAAGAGCTCATCGTAATGTATTGTAAGGGTTTCTCAGGAATTTAATAATTATGGGAACACAGACACTCTGAGCCCAAGTTTAAAGAGTAACGGCCATTTACATTTTTATCTAATAAGAATGTAGAGCAAGTGATTTTAATAAACTTTCTAATATACTTTATTAGAAAATTCTGGTTGAGAACATTCATAAACCTTCCACAAGGAGTCCCACTGCACTATATGTGAAGGAGACATATGTTTATTATCAGCTTCATCTTCAGTGAATACGGGCATGTATCCATGTAAGGATAAAGGGGGCGTGACCTACCCTGCTGACTGCAGCTCATGAGGAAACAATGTATCAGATTAGTTTAGGGTACAGCACAGTTGCTAACAATGTCAGAAGGTCAGGATCACTGCAAACGTCTCAGATGTATGTGCCAAGGAAAGATCTGCCATCTGGCTTCACACAGCTCAGTGAGGATCTCTGTTAACCCCTTTTCTGCTGGCTCCCCACACAGGTCACTATCTGCCTGCTTTCAGAAGCTGTGAAAATACATACGCTTTGCACTGTTCTTTATCAGATGCTTGCCACACCCACAGAGCCATAAAATCCAGTTTTTAAAAGAGCACAAAAAATGTGAGAAAATAAGTCATATGGTAAAAATAAAAATATCGTAGCTGCTGCGTGACCCATCATTAACAACCAGTGCAATTTTGTCAGCTTCCGACACTGCTCAGAGGAGACTGAGCCCAACCACCACTGAGCAAGACACAGAAGAACAAGGTGTTCAGAGCTCAGAGACACGGCCGAGGTGAGGAGGCTGAGCCCAACCACCACTGAGCAAGATACAGAAGAACAAGGTGTTCAATGCTCAGAGACACTGCCGAGGTGAGGAGGCTGAACCCGACCACCACTGAGGAGGACACAGAAGAACAAGGTGTTCAGTGCTCAGAGACACGGCCGAGGTGAGGAGGCTGAGCCCGACCACCACTGAGGAGGACACAGAAGAACAAGGTGTTCAGTGCTCAGAGACACGGCCGAGGTGAGGAGGCTGAGCCTGACCACCACTGAGGAGGACACAGAAGAACAAGGTGTTCAGTGCTCAGAGACACAGCCGAGGTGAGGCTGAGCCCGACCACCACTGAGGAGGACATAGAAGAACAAGGTGTTCAGAGCTCAGAGACATGGCCGAGGTGAGGAGGCTGAGCCCGACCACCACTGAGGAGGACACAGAAGAACAAGGTGATCAGTGCTCAGAGACACAGCCGAGGTGAGGCTGAGCCCGACCACCACTGAGGAGGACACAGAAGAACAAGGTGTTCAGTGCTCAGAGACACGGCCGAGGTGACGAGACTGAGCCCGACCACCACTGAGCAAGACACAAAAGAACAAGGTGTTCAGAGCTCAGAGACACGGCCGAGGTGAGGAGGCTGAACCTGACCACCACTGAGCAAGAGACAGAAGAACAAGGAGTTCAGTGCTCAGAGACACAGCCGAGGTGAGGAGGCTGAGCCCGACCACCACTGAGGAGGACACAGAAGAACAAGGTGTTCAGTGCTCAGAGACACGGCTGAGGTGAGGAGGCTGAGCCCGACCACCACTGAGGAGGACACAGAGGAACAAGGTGTTCAGTGCTCAGAGACACGACCGAGGTGAGGAGGCTGAGCCCGACCATCACTGAGGAGGACACAGAAGAACAAGGTGTTCAGAGCTCAGAGACATGGCCGAGGTGAGGAGGCTGAACCCGACCACCACTGAGGAGGACACAGAGGAACAAGGTGTTTATTGCTCAGAGACACGGCCGAGGTGAGGAGGCTGAGCCTGACCACCACTGAGCAAGACACAGAGGAACAAGGTGTTTGTTACCGCCCAGGGGCCTGCCGCCCGTGCCCCGCGGCATGCTGCCGTTACTCCCTCGGCTCCGACTGCCCCTGTCCGGTCTCAAGGGTTCCGGGTGTCGACCATCCGCCGACGGCTCCGGGGCGCTGGCAGCCGCCGCCCGCGGGTCGGTCGGGTGGCGTCTTCCTTACCCCATGCTCCCCGGGTGCGCGCACCTGTTTCCAGCCGCAGGGCTCCAGCACCCTCTGCTTGAGCAACACTGCTCCTCTTACTTCCAGGACCACTGCTTGAGCTATGTCAATTCATCTCCACATTAGTATCTGCTGGTGAACTGCAGGGAGCTAGCCCCTCCCCTCAGCCAATCACCAGGTCTCTGTGTTCTACCAATCAGGTGTACCCTGTTATGATATAAGCTTCCTGTTTTCCCTTACTCATTGCCAGGGCAATTTCTATGTAGAGAACTTGCTAAATCCTGGTCTGGTCAGGCTGTTCCTTTATTGGCTTGATTTTGATTACTCTTGTTCCTTCCCGCAGATTCCTTCCGTGCCGGCTTCTCGCTGATTCCAGTGGTCTCGGTCTGCCTCCGTTACCTGTTCCCAGCTGAGGAGTCTTCCAGCCCTGCTCCGGATCTTCTGTGTTCCCGGTTTCCGTTTCTTGTTGTTAGACTCGGTTGCTGTTGTTTACCACGTCGCCTGGGGTCGGTTTAACAACTCGTGTCCGCTTCATTGGCCCCTCCGAGGCTGGTTCCGGCGGGATCCCTGTATAGGGGTTAAGCGCTCCGGGGTCTCCTTCGGTGGGTTCCAGTGTTGCGACCTTGTGGCTCTCCCCAGGGGCGTGGGGTCCTGCGTTGTCATTGTTCTAATAAACCTGTTGACTTTACGGTACTGGTCCGCCTCTTTATCACCCGGTATCGGCATCCGCTTTACGCGGTCCAGTGGGTCCACGTGTGGGGTCCGTCAGTAGGACGTGACAGTGTTCAGTGCTCAGAGACACGGCCGAGGTGAGGAGGCTGAGCCCGACCACCACTGAGGAGGACACAGAAGAACAAGGTGTTCAGAGCTCAGAGACACAGCCGAGGTGAGGAGGCTGAGCCCGACCACCACTGAGGAGGACACAGAAGAACAAGGTGTTCAGAGCTCAGAGACACAACCGAGGTGAGGAGGCTGAACCCGACCACCACTGAGCAAGACACAGAAGAACAAGGAGTTCAGTGCTCAGAGACACTGCCGAGGTGAGAAGGCTGAGCCCGACCACCACTGAGCAAGACACAGAAGAACAAGGTGTTCAGAGCTCAGAGACATGGCTGAGGTGAGGAGGCTGAGCCTGACCACCACTGAGGAGGACACAGAAGAACAAGGTGTTCAGTGCTCAGAGACACGGCCGAGGTGAGGAGGCTGAGCCCGACCACCACTGACGAGGACACAGGAGAACAAGGTCTTCAGTGCTCAGAGACACGGCCGAGGTGAGGAGGATGAGCCCGACCACCACTGAGCAAGACACAGATGAACAAGGTGTTCAGAGCTCAGAAAAACGGCCGAGGTGAGGAGGCTGAGCCCGACCACCACTGAGCAAGACACAGAAGAACAAGGTGTTCAGAGCTCAGAAAAACGGCCGAGGTGAGGAGGCTGAGCCCGACCATCACTGAGCAAGACACAGAAGTACAAGGTGTTCAGAGCTCAGAGACACGGCCAAGGTGAGGAGGCTGAGCCCGACCACCACTGAGGAGGACACAGAAGAACAAGGTGTTCAGAGCTCAGAGACACAGCCGAGGTGAGGAGGCTGAGCCCGACCACCACTGAGGAGGACACAGAAGAACAAGGTGTTCAGAGCTCAGAGACACAACCGAGGTGAGGAGGCTGAACCCGACCACCACTGAGCAAGACACAGAAGAACAAGGAGTTCAGTGCTCAGAGACACTGCCGAGGTGAGGAGGCTGAGCCCGACCACCACTGAGCAAGACACAGAAGAACAAGGTGTTCAGAGCTCAGAGACACGGCCGAGGTGAGGAGGCTGAGCCCGACCACCACTGACGAGGACACAGGAGAACAAGGTGTTCAGTGCTCAGAGACACGGCCGAGGTGAGGAGGATGAGCCCGACCACCACTGAGCAAGACACAGATGAACAAGGTGTTCAGAGCTCAGAAAAACGGCCGAGGTGAGGAGGCTGAGCCCGACCACCACTGAGCAAGACACAGAAGAACAAGGTGTTCAGAGCTCAGAAAAACGGCCGAGGTGAGGAGGCTGAGCCCGACCATCACTGAGCAAGACACAGAAGTACAAGGTGTTCAGAGCTCAGAGACACGGCCAAGGTGAGGAGGCTGAGCCCGACCACCACTGAGCAACACACAGAAGAACAAGGTGTTCAGTGCTCAGAGACACGGCTGAGGGGAGGAGGCTGAGCCTGACCACCACTGAGCAAGACACAGAGGAACAAGGTGTTCAGTGCTCAGAGACACAGCCGAGGTGAGGAGGCTGAGCCTGACCACCACTGAGCAAGACACAGAGGAACAAGGTGTTCAGTGCTCAGAGACACGGCCGAGGTGAGGAGCCTGAGCCCGACCACCACTGAGCAAGACACAGAAGAACAAGGTGTTCAGTGCTCAGAGACACGGCCGAGGTGAGGAGGCTGAGCCCGACCACCACTGAGGAGGAAACAGAATAACAAGGTGTTCAGTGCTCAGAGACACAGCCGAGGTGAGGAGGCTGAGCCCGACCACCACTGAGCAAGACACAGAAGAACAAGGTGTTCAGTGCTCAGAGACACGGCCGAGGTGAGGAGACTGAGCCCGACCACCACTGAGCAAGACACAGAAGAACAAGGTGTTCAGTGCTCAGAGACACGGCCGAGGTGAGGAGGCTGAGCCCGACCACCACTGAGGAGGAAACAGAATAACAAGGTGTTCAGTGCTCAGAGACACGGCCGAGGTGAGGAGACTGAGCCCGACCACCACTGAGCAACACACAGAAGAACAAGGTGTTTCAGTGCTCAGAGACACGGCCGAGGTGAGGAGACTGAGCCCGACCACCACTGAGGAGGACACAGAAGAACAAGGTGATCAGTGCTCAGAGACATGGCCGAGGTGAGGAGGCTGAGCCCGACCACCACTGAGCAACACACAGAAGAACAAGGTGTTCAGTGCTCAGAGACACAGCCGAGGTGAAGAGGCTGAGCCTGACCACCACTGAGGAGGACACAGAAGAACAATGTGTTCAGTGCTCAGACACAGCCGAGGTGAGGAGGCTGAGCCCGACCACCACTGAGCAAGACACAGAGGAAACAAGGTGTTCAGTGCTCAGAGACACGGCCGAGGTGAGGAGGCTGAGCCCGACCACCACTGAGGAGGACACAGAGGAACAAGGTGTTCAGAGCTCAGAGACATGGCCGAGGTGAGGAGGCTGAGCCCGACCACCACTGAGGAGGACACAGAAGAACAAGGTGTTCGGTGCTCAGAGACACAGGCGAGGTGAGGAGGCTGAGCTCGACCACCACTGAGCAAAACACAGAAGAACAAGGTGTTCGGTGCTCAGAGACACAGCCGAGGTGAGGAGGCTGAGCCTGACCACCACTGAGGAGGACACAGAAGAACAAGGTGTTCAGTGCTCAGAGACACGGCCGAGGTGAGGAGGCTGAGCCCGACCACCACTGAGGAGGACACAGAAGAACAAGGAGTTCAGAGCTCAGAGACACGGCCGAGGTGAGGAGGCTGAACCCGACCACCACTGAGCAAGATACAGAAGAACAAGGTGTTCAGAGCTCAGAGACACAGCCGAGGTGAGGAGGCTGAGCCCGACCACCACTGAGCAACACACAGAAGAACAAGGTGTTCAGTGCTCAGAGACACGGCCGAGGTGAGGAGGCTGAGCCCGACCACCACTGAGGAGGACACAGAGGAACAAGGTGTTCAGTGCTCAGAGACACAGCCGAGGTGAAGAAGCTGAGCCCGACCACCACTGAGCAACACACAGAAGAACAAGGTGTTCAGAGCTCAGAGACATGGCCGAGGTGAGGAGGCTGAGCCCGACCACCACTGAGGAGGACACAGAAGAACAAGGTGTTCAGTGCTCAGAGACACAGCCGAGGTGAAGAAGCTGAGCCCGACCACCACTGAGCAACACACAGAAGAACAAGGTGTTCAGAGCTCAGAGACATGGCCGAGGGGAGGAGGCTGAGCCTGACCACCACTGAGCAAGACACAGAGGAACAAGGTGTTCAGTGCTCAGAGACACAGCCGAGGTGAGGCTGAGCCCGACCACCACTGAGCAACACACAGAAGAACAAGGTGTTCAGAGCTCAGAGACACAGCCGAGGTGAGGAGGCTGAGCCTGACCACCACTGAGGAAGACACAGAAGAACAAGGTGTTCAGTGCTCGGAGACACAGCCGAGCTGAGGAGGCTGAGCCTGACCACCACTGAGGAGGACACAGAAGAACAATGTGTTCAGTGCTCAGAGACACAGCCGAGGTGAGGAGGCTGAGCCCGACCACCACTGAGCAAGACACAGAGGAACAAGGTGTTCAGTGCTCAGAGACACGGCCGAGGTGAGGAGGCTGAGCCCGACCACCACTGAGCAAGACACAGAAGAACAAGGTGTTCAGTGCTCAGAGACACGGCCGAAGTGAGGCTGAGCCCGACCACCACTGAGGAGGACACAGAAGAACAAGGTGATCAGTGCTCAGAGACATGGCCGAGGTGAGGAGGCTGAGCCCGACCACCACTGAACAAGACACAGAAGAACAAGGTGTTCAGTGCTCAGACACAGCCGAGGTGAGGAGGCTGAGCCTGACCACCACTGAGGAGGACACAGAAGAACAAGGTGTTCAGTGCTCAGAGACACGGCCGAGGTGAGGAGGCTGAGCCCGACCACCACTGAGGAGGACACAGAAGAACAAGGAGTTCAGAGCTCAGAGACACAGCCGAGGTGAAGAAGCTGAGCCCGACCACCACTGAGCAACACACAGAAGAACAAAGTGTTCAGAGCTCAGAGACATGGCCGAGGTGAGGAGGCTGAGCCCGACCACCACTGAGGAGGACACAGAAGAACAAGGTGTTCAGTGCTCAGAGACACAGCCGAGGTGAGGAGGCTGAGCCCGACCACCACTGAGCAAGAGACAGAAGAACAAGGTGTTCAGAGCTCAGAGACACAGCCGAGGTGAGGAGACTGAGCCCGACCACCACTGAGGAGGACACAGAAGAACAAGGTGTTCAGTGCTCAGAGACACAGCCGAGGTGAGGCTGAGCCCGACCACCACTGAGGAGGACATAGAAGAACAAGGTGTTCAGTGCTCAGAGACACAGCCGAGGTGAGGCTGAGCCCGACCACCACTGAGGAGGACATAGAAGAACAAGGTGTTCAGTGCTCAGAGACACAGCCGAGGTGAGGAGGCTGAGCCTGACCACCACTGAGGAGGACACAGAGGAACAAGGTGTTCAGAGCTCAGAGACACGGCCGAGGTGAGGAGGCTGAGCCCGACCACCACTGAGGAGGACATAGAAGAACAAGGTGTTCAGTGCTCAGAGACACAGCCGAGGTGAGGAGGCTGAACCCGACCACATACACAGCAGTCACACACTATACACACCACATACACCACACACAACTTTCATATACTATACACTCAACATGCACAAGTGGTCACGGAATATTGAGGATGGATGAGACGGGCGGTCACTGAATACTGAGGACGGAGGAGACGGGCAGTCACTGAATACTGAGGACGGAAGAGACGGGAGGTCACTGAATACTGAGGACGGAGGAGACGGGAGGTCACTGAATACTGAGGACGGAGGAGACGGGAGGTCACTGAATACTGAGGACGGAGGAGACGGGCGGTCACTGAATACTGAGGACGGAGGAGACGGGCGGTCACTGAATACTGAGGACGGAGGAGACGGGCGGTCACTGAATACTGAGGACGGAGGAGACGGGCGGTCACTGAATACTGAGGACGGAGGAGACGGGCGGTCACTGAATACTGAGGATGGACTACATGGTGGTCACCGAATACTGAGGACAGAGGAGACGGGCGGTCACTGAATACTGAGGACGGAGGAGATGGGCGGTCACTGAATACTGAGGACGGAGGAGACGGGCGGTCACTGAATACTGAGGATGGACTACATGGTGGTCACCGAATACTGAGGACGGAGGAGACGGGCGGTCACTGAATACTGAGGACGGAGGAGACGGGCGGTCACTGAATACTGAGGACGGAGGAGACGGGCGGTCACTGAATACTGAGGACGGAGGAGACGGGCGGTCACTGAATACTGAGGACGGAGGAGACGGGCGGTCACTGAATACTGAGGACGGAGGAGACGGGCTGTCACGCTGGGAGTGGGGAAGACACCCAGCGTAGGATAACGACGGGGGGGGGAAATCAGGAGTCCCTAATGCTAAGGGCACAAGAAGGAGACGGTGACCCCTAGACTTCCTAGAGCTGACCCTGTCTGCCCTAACGTCCCTATACAGTCTCCTCAACTGTCGCCGACCACGAACCTCGTCCCTCTCTGATCCTAGATCTATCCTATCTAAGGATCAGATGGAGAGGTTCACTAGACCCCTCCACTATCAACTAAAGACAAACACCAGGGAAGACAGACATTTGGGAAAAGGAAACACTTATCTGACAGCAGAACTCAGCAACCTCCACAATCTCAGCTTCTGCTGGAGCAAGGATAAAGTGTGCACAAGGAACTATCACCTGCACCGAGGAAGGGTAATGAACCTCCTTATAAAGGAGGGAAGAACCTGCTGGGTCCTAGTGACCTACAACATTGGTGGATAAAACCAGACCGAGCGCAAGACCTCCACAGCCGTCTCCCCATAATAGAGAGATCTCATCACACCTTCTCTCCATCAACACAGAAGGTAAATGCTCCTGAAAGAGATGGACCATCCTCCACCATTATGGCTGATGGGCCAAACGCTGGGATCGTCTGCGCGTGGCCTCCACCCTGTCATCCGTGCCACCCGTGACACGGGCGGTCACTGAATACTGAGGACGGAGGAGACGGGCGGTCACTGAATACTGAGGACGGAGGAGACGGGCGGTCACTGAATACTGAGGACGGAGGAGACGGGCGGTCACTGAATACTGAGGATGGACTACATGGTGGTCACCGAATACTGAGGACAGAGGAGACGGGCGGTCACTGAATACTGAGGACGGAGGAGATGGGCGGTCACTGAATACTGAGGACGGAGGAGACGGGCGGTCACTGAATACTGAGGATGGACTACATGGTGGTCACCGAATACTGAGGACGGAGGAGACGGGCGGTCACTGAATACTGAGGACGGAGGAGACGGGCGGTCACTGAATACTGAGGATGGAGGAGACAGGCGGTCACTGAATACTGAGGAGGGAGGAGACGGGCGGTCACTGAATACTGAGGACGGAGGAGACGGGCGGTCACTGAATACTGAGGACGGAGGAGACGGGCGGTCACTGAATACTGAGGACGGAGGAGACGGGCGGTCACTGAATACTGAGGACGGAGGAGACGGCAGTCACTGAATACTGAGGATGGAGGAGACGGGCGGTCACTGAATACTGAGGACGGAGGAGACGGGCGGTCACTGAATACTGAGGACGGAGGAGACGGGCGGTCACTGAATACTGAGGACGGAGGAGACGGGCGGTCACTGAATACTGAGGACGGAGGAGACGGCAGTCACTGAATACTGAGGACGGAGGAGACGGGCGGTCACTGAATACTGAGGACGGAGGAGACGGGCGGTCACTGAATACTGAGGACGGAGGAGACGGGCGGTCACTGAATACTGAGGACGGAGGAGACGGGCGGTCACTGAAACTGAGGACGGAGGAGACGGGCGGTCACTGAATACTGAGGACGGAGGAGACGGGCGGTCACTGAATACTGAGGACGGAGGAGACGGGCGGTCACTGAACTACGAGGACGGAGGGAGACGGGCGGTCACTGAATACTGAGGACGGAGGAGACGGGCGGTCACTGAATACTGAGGACGGAGGAGACGGGCGGTCACTGAATACTGAGGACGGAGGAGACGGGCGGTCACTGAATACTGAGGACGGAGGAGACGGGCGGTCACTGAATACTGAGGACGGAGGAGACGGGCGGTCACTGAATACTGAGGAGGAGGAGACGGGCGGTCACTGAATACTGAGGACGGAGGAGACGGGCGGTCACTGAATACTGAGGACGGAGGAGACGGGCGGTTCACTGAATACTGAGGACGGAGGAGACGGGCGGTCACTGAATACTGAGGACGGAGGAGAACGGGGGCGGGTCACTGAATACTGAGGACGAGGAGACGGGCGGTCACTGAATACTGAGGACGGAGGAGACGGGCGGTCACTGAATACTGAGGACGGAGGAGACGGGCGGTCACTGAATACTGAGGACGGAGGAGACGGGCGGTCACTGAATACTGAGGACGGAGGAGACGGGCGGTCACTGAATACTGAGGACGGAGGAGACGGGCGGTCACTGAATACTGAGGACGGAGGAGACGGGCGGTCACTGAATACTGAGGACGGAGGAGAGCGGGCGGTCACTGAATACTGAGGACGGAGGAGACGGGCGGTCACTGAATACTGAGGACGGAGGAGACGGGCGGTCACTGAATACTGAGGATGGAGGAGACGGGCGGTCAACGAATACTGAGGATGGAGGATAGGGTCCTAAATTTGCAATATTTCAGAGCTTTTATGACGAATTTCTGGCATTAAAGCTTTGAATCTGTGTTTCTGGTGCCTTTCCCTCCCTGGCTCCGCTGATCATCAGTACAGAGGGGCAAGAAGGACAGGGCTGATGGTAGATGAAGGGATCCCTGCCCTGTACATGGAGAGCTCCGGGGCCCCACAGAGAAGTCCTTACCTTGCCGTATGGACATCGTGTTTGGATTCGGAGAAGTTCTGCATCTGGATGGAGCCGCCTGACAACATCTAGAAAGCAGAAGTGTGAGCAGAGTCCGGGGCGCCATAGGCTTCCTCATGAATGTGACCTCAGCTTCCCCTTTACCCACAGCTGAAGAAGAGGGGGTAAATCAGAGCGGAGAGGGGAACCTGCTAATCCTGAGGACATACGTGATGACCCTGAGGCATACGTGATGACCTGAGGACATACGTGATGACCCTGAGGACATACGTGATGACCCTGAGGACATACGTGATGACCCTGAGGACATCGTGATGACCCTGGGACATACGTGATGACCTGAGGACATACGTGATGACCCTGAGGACATAGTGATGACCTGACAACATATGTGATGACCCTGAGGACATGCGCGATGACCCTGACGACATACGTGATGACCTGAGGCATACGTGATGACCTGAGGACTATACGCGTGACCTGAGGACATACGTGATGACCCTGAGACATACGTGATGACCACTGAGGACATACGTGATGACCCTGAGGACATACGTGATGACCCTGACAACATACGTGATGACCCTGAGGACATACGTGATGACCCTGAGGACATACGTGATGACCCTGAGGACATACGTGATGACCCTGAGGACATACGTGATGACCTGACAACTACGTGATGACCCTGAGGACATACGCGATGACCCTGACGACATACGCGATGACCCTGACGACATAGCGATGACCTGAGGACATACGCAATGACCCTGAGGACATACGTGATGACCCTGACGACATTCGTGATGACCCTGACAACATTCGTGTCATACTCCAGCATGAGTCAGTGCTGAGTGTTGCTTTCTGCTCTTCTGGCTTTATGTTATGCACATTAGATATTGCAAATTGACATCTCAGATGCAAAGAGCATCATCTGGACCTGGGGGGCCGTATACTGTACAGCACTTCAATAGTCCCACTGTCATGACCTCGCAGCTCGGCCCAGTCACCATCAAGCCCACAATAACATATAAATAATAATAATAATCTTTATTTATATAACGCCAACATATTCCGCAGCTTCACAATTCAGAGGATCATATTCCAACAATCATAAGAAACATTTATCAGAAAATACAAAAAATGAGAGCACAATAATGACAGCCCTGCTCCTAAGAGCTTACAATCTACACTGAGGTGGGGGTGACACAGTACAGGGGCTTATTTACAATCATGGTATAGTCATAGAGGAGATGGGAACAGATAGGAGCAGCATAAGTGGCCACCAACCATTATATGTGATGGATGTGAGCCTGGTGGAGCGGACAGGCTGTGTCTAGATGACTTTGACTAGGGATCATGATAGGCCGCCCTAAAAAGATGTGTGTATAGGGATCACCTGAAACTATGTAAGTTGTGGATACACCTAATTTCTTGGGGTAGAGCATTCCAGAGAATTAGTGCAGCTCGGGAGAAGTCTTGTAGCCGGGTGGGATGTTCAGATTAATACAGAAGTGAGTCTAAGGTCACTCCCAGAGGGAAGAGAACGGGTGGGGGGATAGACAGAGATGAGGGAGGAGATGTAGGGAGGTGCTGCACTGTGAAGAGCTTTGTGGGTGAGAACAAGCAGTTTGAATTGGATCCTATAGTATATAATGACTGGCACAGGGCAGATCCTATAGTGTATGGGCAGCCAGTACAATGACTGGCACAGAGCGGATCCTATAGTGTATGGACAGCCAGTGTAATGCCTGGCACAGAGCAGATCCTATAGTGTATGGGCAGCCAGTGCAGTGACTGGCACAGAGCGATCCTATAGTGTATGGCAGCGAGTGCAATGACTGGCACAGAGCGGATCCTATAATGTATGGGCAGCCAGTGCAATGACTGGCACAGAGCGGATCCTATATTGTATGGGCGGCCAGTGCAATGACTGGCACAGAGCAGAATCGTCTGAGTAACTGTTAGCTAGATAGGTGATCCTGGCTTCTGCATTAAGGATAGACTGGAGTGGGGAGAGTCTAGTGCAGGGGAGGCCAATTAAAAGAGAATTGCAATAGTCAAGGTGGGAGTGGATTAGAGCTACAGTGAGGGTTTTTGTCGTTTCCAAGGTGAGAAAGGGGCGAATTCTAGAGAGGCTCTTCAGGTGCAAGCGGCAAGAGCGGGCGAGAGATTGTATATATGGGGTGAAGGAAAGATCAGAGTCATATAACACCCAGACAGCGAGCCTGCTGACTAGGCGTTATCATGGTGCCGTACACAGAGATATCAGATTTAGGGAGGTTAGTGGAGGGCGGGAGCAGAAGAAGTTCAGTTTTGGAAAGGTTGAGCGGGGGTAAGGTCAGGGGAAGAAGTGTATAGTTGTGTGTCATCAGCATAAAGATGGTACTGAAAGCCAAATCTACTGATGGTCTGTACAATTGGGACCATGTAGAGAGAGAAGAGAAGAGGTCCAAGGACTTAACCCTGTGACCCCCAATAGTGAGAGGAAGAGGGGAGGAAGTGGAGCCAGCAAAAGATACACTGAAAGAGCGGTCAGAAAGATAGGAGGAGAGCCAGGAGAGAGCCGTGTCCTTGATGCCGGTGGAGTGCAGCATAGCGAGTTGATGGTGGTCAACAGTGTCAAAGGCTACAGAGAGATCAAGAAGAATAAGCAGAGAGCGGTCACCATTACGTTTTGCTGTCAGAAGGTCATTGGTCGCTTTGATGAGGGCAGTTTCTGTAGAGTGAAGGGGGCTGAAACCAGACTGTAATGTCTAGAAGAGAGTGAGCAGAGAGGTAACGCGTGAGGCGGGAGTAGACCAGGCGCTCCAGGAGTTTAGAGATGAACGGGAGATTGGAGACTGGTCTGTAGTTGTTTGTGCAGGATGGGTCAAGAGACGTTTTCATTAATAATGGAGTAATGATCGAGTGTTTAATGGAGGAGGGGAAGATGCCAGAAGATTTTGGTTAGGTGAGTGGTGACCACCGGAGAGAGACTGGAGTAGGTGTGAGGGGATGTGTCAGTGGTGCATGTGGTGGGACGAGAGGAAGAGAGGAGCCTGGAGACTTCTTCTGTGACTGGGTTGAATTTGGAGAGTGAGGCGGAGGAAATGTGGGTGAGGTAGGGGTAAACAGTGATTTGAGGTTGAGAGTTGATTTCTGATGGATGTTTTCTATTTTTCTTAGTAAAGTAAGAAGCCAGATCATCAGCACAGAGGTCAGTGATGGGGCAGATCATCAGCACAGAGGTCAGTGATGGGGGCAGATCATCAGCACAGAGGTCAGTGATGGGGCAGATCATCAGCACAGAGGTCAGTGATGGGGGCAGATCATCAGCACAGAGGTCAGTGATGGGGCAGATCATCAGCACAGAGGTCAGTGATGGGGCAGATCATCAGCACAGAGGTCAGTGATGGGGCAGATCATCAGCACAGAGGTCAGTGATGGGGCAGATCATCAGCACAGAGGTCAGTGATGGGGCAGATCATCAGCACAGAGGTCAGTGATGGGGCAGATCATCAGCACAGAGGTCAGTGATGGGGCAGATCATCAGCACAGAGGTCAGTGATAGGGGCAGATCATCAGCACAGAGGTCAGTGATGGGGCAGATCATCAGCACAGAGGTCAGTGATGGGGGCAGATCATCAGCACAGAGGTCAGTGATGGGCAGATCATCAGCACAGAGGTCAGTGATGGGGACAGATCATCAGCACAGAGGTCAGTGATGGGGGCCTGCACTTTAGGACTGAGGAGAGAGTGAAAGGTGTCAAGAGTTTCTTTGGATTGTTGGATTGTGAGGAGATCAGGGTGGTGAAGTAGGTCTGTTTGTCAAGGTGGAGGGCAAAGTTGAAAGTTCTCAGCATAAATTTATAGTGAATTAAGTTGTCTGGTGTTCGGGTTTTCCTCCATAGACATTCAGCACTCCTTGAGCATCTCTGGAGGAATTGAGTTTGTGATGTGAGCCAGAGCTGTTTTACTCTGTGTTTGGGGGGCGATATTTGGTCCAGGGAGCTTCTGAGACTGTTATTATAGTGATTTACTGCCAGATCTGGACAGGAGAATGAGGAGATTGGGGACAGTGATGAGATGAGGGAGTCTGTGAGTGCATGAGGGTTAATGGCCTGTAGATTTCTGAATGTGTGATAGATAAGAGTGTGCTGTGGTTGGCGAGGATTTGTGAGCGTGAAGGAGAGAATGTTGTAATCAGAGAGAGGAAGAGATTAGTTATTTAAGGAGGAGGAGGTTGAGCAGAGCCAGACAAACATCAGGTCAAGAATTTACCATACTTGTGTGTCTCAGAGGTTGAGAGCTGTGAGAGGCCAAGGGAGGTGGTTAGAGATAAGAGCTGGGGGATGCAGATGGGGAGATGAGGCTGTTTATGGGGATGTTGAAGTCTCCTAGAATAAGGGTTGGCAATTCTGAGTACATGAAGTGCAGCAGCCATGCAAAGAAATGGTCGAGAAACTGGGTGGGTGACTCTGGGGGGCGGTATACAACTGCTACTCTGAGGAGGAGGGGGTGGTAGAGCCTAATGGTGTGTACCTCAAAAGAAGGGAGTGAGAGTGATGGAGCTGGGGGATGACCTGGAAAGTCTATTGTGGGGACAGGAGTAAGCCAACTCCACCACCATGTCTGTTCCCAGCTCTCAGGGGATGGGAGAAATGTAAGCCGCCGTGAGAAATAGCAGCAAGGGAAACCGTGTCTGAGTCCTGGATCCAGGTTTCAGTGAGGGCCAGCAGATTAAGAGAATTAGTGAGAAAATAATTGTGGATGAAGGGAAGTTTGTTGCATACAGATCATGGATTCTAGAGATCCAGCGCAAAGAAAAGAGGGAGATGAAGGTGTGCACATAATGGTAATGAGGTTAGAATGGTTTCTATGTGTGGTGGGGGAGGGGTTAAAGTTGGTGGAGGGTGGAGCAGGATTTGGAGAGATATCACCTCACAGGAGCAGCAGTAAAAAGAGAAAGAGCAAATAGATTTTGTAATTGTGACATTGTTTATGATGCAAAACCCTATAATATGATGGTCTAAGATTAATCAGCACATTGAAGAGAGTATGGGAGCTCAATAATGTAAAGGGAAGGAGAAAGGGGCTTTTATGGATGAGGGTGATGGAGAGAGGATGGGGTAGTGGAAGTGAATGGCAAAAGCACATAGGAAGATAGACATTGAAATTAAGGACATGATTTAATAAAAAAAAAAAAAGAAAATGTTAGGCTGCCTTCACACTTGCAGATGGATCTGCAGCGTTTTGCAGATGCATCTGCAAGTGTGAGCATGCTGACCGCGGCCCCTATGTTTATAATAGGGCGCACGCGGTGTGAAAGCTCTCATTCACTCCTATATGTGTACTGTCAGCAGGCGTATGCCTGCTGACAGATCACACACTCCCGTCCGCACTGTGGACGCGAGATGTAGCGTCCATGCTGCGGGCGGGAGAGTGTGATCTGTAAGCAGGCATACGCCTGCTGACAGTACACATATAGGAGTGAATGAGAGCTTTCACACCGCGTGCGCCCTATTATAAACATAGGGGCCGCGGTCAGCATGCTCACACTTGCAGATGCATCTGCAAAACGCTGCAGATCCATCTGCAAGTGTGAAGGCAGCCTAAGAGAGTGGCTTACCTGACTCCTGCCCTGACTAACTGCCATGAAGTAACTGCAAGCCACTTAGCATTCAATGCCACTTTGCATGAGATGCCATGCGTGCAAACACCCCCCCTCCCCACGTGTACCCCTAAGACAGAACTACATTTATAGGGCACACTAAAGAATCAGGTGAGGGGGATTGTGGGAAGTCACATGGTATCAGGTAATTTGCAGCTGTGCCACACAGCAGGGGATAAATAGATGATGAAAGGCCACAGATCAGACATTAGGCAAAAGCTGGCTCCACACAATCACACCTTCAACAAGATAACATTCACAATGTGGGAAATAGTCATATACTGGTGAGTAAAGTATATAATGCACCCAGATGACATTGTAGAATTTCCAACAAATACAGAGGTAGATTTACGCAGATTTACCGTAAGGCTATATGAGTCAGTCTGATTTCGCAATGGAGGTTATTGCAACCAGGAGAGGTAGGTTTAACATGCACTGTTACAATGAGATTGGAAGCCCAGTTTAGGGAATGTAAAATATAAAAGGGTGGGGGACAAGAGGCGCAATAGTGCCCTATCACTAGTGACACTGATGGTAATGGGGTGATGCTGAGAAGCCACTCACCTGATGCAGTTGTGATCCCCACAACTGGTTTGAAGGCGTTTAGGAAATATTATTCCAAGCTGCTGCAGGACCTCCACCGACCACTGAACAGTGGTTATAATCCAGAAAGATGATGGAAGTATAGGTGTATCACGGTCCGCGCTGCTCCAGGGCTTAAAAAACTCAGAGTCAGTCAGATTTCCATCCTTTATTCTTTCTCCTCCTACGCGTTTCGGCACCTAGCCTGGCACCTTCATCAGGGAATGATGAAGGTGCCAGGCTAGGTGCCGAAACGCGTAGGAGCAGAAAGAATAAAGGATGGAAATCTGACTGACTCTGAGTTTTTTAAGCCCTGGAGCAGCGCGGACCGTGATACATCTATACTCCCATCATCTTTCCAGTTTAGGAAGTGCAGATCACAGCAAGCAGTGGTGGAGTATTACCATAAGGCTATGAGTCAGGCTGACTCATACATAAATACAAGAGTTACGCTGCCATCACCAATACGGGCTGATTGGACACCGTTTACTGGTAATGTCAGGAGTGGTTTTTCGCCATAGAGCAAGAAGAACGCAGCTATAAAATGTTATAGATTTAATTTTGATAGATTTGGCTTTTGTGTTTACAAAAAATATACAAGATATTACAAAGAGACAATTTACAGTACAATATAGAAAGTTACATAAAAATAAAAGGGATTACAGTAAAAGACTTCCTAACATGTGTCACAGTTTAAACGTCCATTTACAGGGAGTAAAAGACTCCTTAGAAGATGATTCAGTTCCACAGCGTAGTTTCAGCTGTGTATTCAAGGCTCTGAATCACTCACAATGGAGCGTCTGGATTTTATGTTCCTAATCTAACATACAAACTCCCCCTCTGCTGCCCTCCCATATGGCGTCTCTGGGAGGTGCACAGCTCTTTGGAAGTTATCAATTTCTAGTTTTCCCTCATGATATGAGGTAAAAAGGTATGATATAATGAGAAAGACACCTTTAGTGTCGAAACATGTTGTGGCGAGGAGACCTGTAACTTCTACTGTTCACAATAAATTTGAAAGGTAATAATGGATAAGAGCCCGGTGCCTGGTTCTGTCCCTAGCGCTCATTATATCATACCTTTTTACCTCATATCGTGCTCAATTCCTCCCTTTGGGGAGTGTGGTTTGAGGGCAGCTCTGAGACAGGATTTGGTCAACACAGAGGAGCTGCCCTTCCCTGGGCTCCTGATCTCTGGGAGAGACGTTGAAGTTCCATAAGGAAAGGATTCTCTACACGTAGCAACGGATTTATGCCTGCGGTTAAATCTCACCTCAAATCATCAACCTAGTTGTGCAGGGGGCGCAACTAGAAAAGGTGAGTGACATATCAATATAACCCCTTGCTTCGGCTAATTTGCACAGTGTGGCGCAACAATTTTTTGGTTTTAGTTTTCCCTCATATCATTGGCCTGGGTTCTCACAGCCCAAAGATTTTAGCATCATTTTTCTAATTCTAATTTTATCCTTTGATTGAGACCAAACACAATATAGCTGTGATTTGTTGATGGGCAGAAATTAAATTCTTAAGATTCTGGCAATCCCTCAGTAAAGCAAAATGGTGTTTTGCACTCATCAGGGTGTGTGGAGTCTGGAAATCTAATTTTCAGAATTCTACTATTAATATGGAGTATTGCATCTGCCTTAAAGTGTTTTTGCTTAGAAGACAAAGGAAACATGGCCTGATTTTCCCTCCAAGAGCTGCTTAACTGTAAATCCATAAATCTATCATTTCTAAAGCCCCGTCACACATAACAAGATCGTTAGCGAGATCGTTGTTAAGTCCCAGATTCTGTGACGTAACAGCAATCTCGCTAACGATCTCGTTATGTGTGACACTTAGCAGTGATCAGGCCCCTGCTGTGAGATCGCTACATAGCACTCTGGGTCATTTTTAGGTCTCCCGCTGGGAACGCTGCATCGCTGTGTTTGAAAGGGACAACAACCAACAATCTCAATACTGCACCCGAGAGCGACCATTCCCGACCACCTCCTATCATTCCGGATCATTGCTGAGTCACTGGTGAGATCTGACTGTTTGATATCTCACCAGCGACCACATAACGACGCACCAACGATCCCTACAGATCGTTATCGTCGGGGTCGCTGTTGCGTCGTTGTGTGTGACGGGAGCTTTAGGATTGCACTAATTACCTGATGGAAGGGGGAAGTGAGAGAAGGAGACCTGTGTCTGTGTCACACAGAAACCCCGGAGGGGAAGGCTTATGGACTGGCGGTCAGCTGTACGAAAATGGAAGACATTTTCATATTTTCCTGACACCTCCACTTTTAGGGGTGGCAAAGGGAGATGAATAACCTACCTGTTCTTGCTATCCCCTTCCTGGATCCCACAGGACCCTCTCCTTTTCAGACTCAGACGAATGTATCCGTGAGGCCCCTCAAGACTGATATATGCTGGTATGACAGTCCAAAACCCCTGGTTAGAGATAACCAGACGCGGCGCTGAAGCCCCAACTGTACATGAACCCTCTGACCTGTTCTGGGTCAGCAATCTGTCTGGTTATCCCTCCTCAGGCTGAGGGCCTAGAAAGCAGTGCGGTGCCTGATTCCCAGTGCTCAGACTGTGGGTGCAGGGACTAGGACAGCTGTCTCCCTGGGGAATAACAACACCTTCTGATTAGCCTGACTAGCTGGGGACACAGCTTTCACATCAACCTGATGACAAGCTGTGGACAACAACTGTCCCTGATCTTCACAGGCTGTGGACACTAACTGTCCCTGATCTTCACAGGCTGTGGACACTAACTGTCCCTCATCTTCACAGGCTGTGGACACTATCTGTCCCTCATCTTCACAGGCTGTGGACAACAACTGTCCCTCATCTTCACAGGCTGTGGACAACAACTGTCCCTCATCTTCACAGGCTGTGGACAACAACTGTCCCTGATCTTCACAGGCTGTGGACAACAACTGTCCCTGATCTTCACAGGCTGTGGACAACAACTGTCCCTCATCTTCACAGGCTGTGGACACTAACTGTCCCTGATCTTCACAGGCTGTGGACACTAACTGTCCCTCATCTTCACAGGCTGTGGACACTAACTGTCCCTGATCTTCACAGGCTGTGGACACTAACTGTCCCTCATCTTCACAGGCTGTGGACAACAACTGTCCCTCATCTTCACAGGCTGTGGACACTAACTGTCCCTGATCTTCACAGGCTGTGGACACTAACTGTCCCTCATCTTCACAGGCTGTGGACACTAACTGTCCCTCATCTTCACAGGCTGTGGACAACAACTGTCCCTCATCTTCACAGGCTGTGGACACTAACTGTCCCTCATCTTCACAGGCTGTGGACAACAACTGTCCCTCATCTTCACAGGCTGTGGACAACAACTGTCCATCATCTTCACAGGCTGTGGACAACAACTGCCCCTCATCTTGACAGGCTGTGGACAACAACTGTCCCTCATCTTCACAGGTTGTGGACAACAACTGCCCCTCATCTTGACAGGCTGTGGACAACAACTGTCCCTCCTCTTCACAGGCTGTGGGAACCGCCCTTCCGCAATTCTGACAGGTGATGGGTATTGGTTTCCCATCTCTCTGACAGACAGTGAGGAGGGAAAGTCTCCTTTGAAGAATCATGATTCAGTTCCCCAGTGTTTTTTCAGTTGGTTTTTCTATGGTCTGAAATGCCTCAAAAAATTGGACGTTCCTGTTTTATGATCCGGTCATAAAACCAAGAATCCCTCCCCCCCCCCCTCTGCTGAACCTCACATATGGGCTATCTATGGGAGGTACAGATATTTCTGAAAGTTATCAATTTCTCCTTTAGTCCATATGTTTGACCTTGAGGGTCACAGATCAAAGATATTAACATCATTTTTCTGCGTATGATTTTATCCTTTCATTGAGACCAGAAAACATAAGCTTGTAATTTGCTGATGGGTAGAAATTATTTCTTAAGATTTTGGCTTCCCTTCAGTGAAGCAGAATGGTGGTTTGCAGTTCACTAGGATGTGTGGACTTTCATTTTACTGCTGTTAATGTGAAGTATTACATTTGATTGTGTTTGTAGCTGTAGAACAAAGGATCCTGAGTTTGTGTTTTTGTGATGATTTTGTCCCCTAAATTAGTGGATGCTGCCCTTGATATGATAGGTTCTTCCTCTGAATTAGTGGATGCTGCCCCAATATGATAGTTTCTTCCCAGAATTAGTTGACATTGCCCCCAATGTGATGAGTTCTTCCCCGGAATTAGCGAACGCTGCACCTGATGTGATAGGTTCTTCCCCTGAATTAGTTGACATTGCTCCCAATGTGATGGGTTCTTTCCCTGAATTAGTTGGATTGCTCCCAATGTGAAGAGTTCATTCCCCTGAATTGGTGGATGCTTCCCCTGATGTGATGGAGTTTTTCCCTGAATTAGTGGAGCTGCCCCTATGTGATGGTTCTGCCCTAATTAGTGGACGCTGCCCCAATGTGATGGGTTTTCCTCCTGAATTAGTGGATCGTGCCCCAATGTGATGGGTTCTGCCCCTAATTAGTGACATTGCCCCTGATGTGATGGGTTCTTGCCCTGAATAGTGGAGTTTCCCCCGATGTAATGGGTTCTTTCCCTGAATTAGTGGATGCTGTCCCCAATGTGATGGGTTCTTCCCCTGACATAGTGGACTTTGCCCCCGATGTGATGGACACAGCCAATGAGAATTTATAACAAATGTAAAACATTCTGTTTTTCGTTCTCCTTTGCACCTGGTTGATTCCTTTGCTGTAAACTACGTCTGTGATATTTGGTTGGGCACAATCTGTGTCATTGTTACCCTCTTCCCTATTTCACCAGATGTTTCTGAGAGGTTAATGGTGTCTACGAGATTCCTGAGGATGGTGTATCTAATTCTATTGTGTGTGATACTATCTGCTGATCTGTGTATCTAATCCCATTATGAGTGATATTACTCTGGTCCTTGCAGGAATAGAATGTTTTTTTTGGGGGGGTCTAGTTCAACTTTTGGTGTCACCTTGGGTGTTTCCATTTCTTATGAACTCACAATAGTGTAAATTTGATGCTTTATTCATGATAAATGAGTACAATCATGAGACAGAAAAGATAGTGCAAATCAGTGAATATATGATCAGGTCACTACATGAGAGTTGTGCTTACAGTCTATAGCACAGAGGAATCAAAAAACCTGCAAACCCTATGATGATTCCAATAAAAATGGCTGGAAGCATGGCCACCCCAGAGAAAGAGAAGCTGAGCAGTCTGGAGGAGAAAGAGGAAAAGGACAGAGGCATTTGAAGGAGGAGGAAAAGGGAGAGCTAACTGTCCTCTTTCTTCCTTCTTCAGACAGTCTGGAGAAGGAGAGAGGGGTCTGGAGGAGCAGGACAGAAAGGATGGAGGAGGATAGAGACATTTGTAGGAGTAGAGGAGATGGGCATCTGGAGGAGGAGTACAGAGGATTGTGTATATTAAGGTGTTCATTTACTCAGCATTCCTATAACCTGTGTGCCCATACAGATGGATGATCCTCCTGACAAGGTGAGTCATGGAGGTAACGTGTGGCTGAGGGCACACAGTAGTCCTTTGTGTATGGCCACAGCCCAGCTAACCTGCCTTGAGCTGCACACAAGCCTGTGGTGCTGGTCTTGCTCTAATCTGGAAACACCAGGAACCCTGAGAAGACGCTGTCATTGTCCTCGATCCCTATCATACCATTGTAGTCATTGACTGACAGCCACACTTCTTGGGTCCCTTCAGCTGGACCAGCACCCCCCCTGATGTGACCTGATGGTGTTGGACATGTGGTCACAGAAGCTGACCTTCCGCTCATTGTCTGCGTATAGAGACACACAGAGGTTAGAGGAATGAGATGCATGATACACAAAGTAATAGAGTCCTGGGATCCGGCACACAAAGGTCCCTGTGGTGACGTTATAGTCCTGGTGGTCGTTGGTGATGACTCGGTTGAATATGATGGGTGTATTCTTTGCAGGGTGAATCTCTGTTGCTCGCGCCATTGTAAAAGCTGATTGATATTGTTGCTTGTGGTTGCCTGAAATTCCTTTGTCCCCATGGGGGCCTTCCTCGCCTTTGTCCCCAGGAGGGCCAGGGGGTCCTTTTGGTCCATTTTTTCCCATTGGACCTTGGAGTCCCTTTATCCCCTTTTCACCTTTAAGATTGAGCAGGTTGGAGCTGGCTGGAAAACCTGTGTGATGACAAGAGGATATCAAGGTATGCAATGTGACAGGAGAGGACACTGACCGGAAAACCAAAGAGAGAAAAACTAGGAGAGGACAGTGACCTGAAAACCAAGGAGAAGAACCAGGAGAGGACAGTGACCGAAAACAAGGAGAGAAAAACTAGGAGAGGACAGTGACCGGAAAACCAAGGAGAGGAACCAGGAGAGGACACGTGACCTGAAAACTAAGGAGAGAAGGAACCAGGAGAGGACACTGACCGGAAAACCAAGGAGAGAAGAACCAGAGAGGACAGTGACCTGAAAACCAAGGAGAGGAACCAGGAGAGGACACTGACCGGAAAACCAAGGAGAGGAAACCAGGAGAGGAATGACCGAAAACCAAGGAGAGAACCAGGAGAGGACACTGACCGGAAAACCAAGGAGAGGAACCAGGAGAGGACATGACCTGAAAACCAAGGAGAGGAACCAGGAGAGGACAGTGACCGAAAACCAAGGAGAGAAAAAACCAGGAGAGGACAGTGACCTGAAAACCAAGGAGAGGAACCAGAGAGAGTACATGACCGGAAAACCAAGGAGAGAAAAACCAGGAGAGGAATGACGGATAACCAAGGAGAGGAACCAGGCGAGGACAGTGACCTGAAAACCAAGGAGAGAAAACCAGGAGAGGACACTGACCGGAAAACTAAGGAGAGGAACCAGAGAGGAAGTGACCAGAAAACCAAGAGAGAAGAACCAGGAGAGAACAGGACCTGAAAACCAGGAAAACACAAGGACAGTGACCGGAAAACAGGAAGAACCAGAGGACAGTGACCGAAAACAAGGAGAGGAACCAGAGAGGACATGACCTGAAAACTAAGGAGAGAGGAACCAGGAGAGGACAGTGACCGGAAAACCAAGAGAAAAAACCAGGAGAGGACAGTGACTGAAACCAGGAGAGAACCTAGAGGACATGACCGAAAACCAGGAGAGAAAACCAGGAGAGGACAGTGACCGGAAAACCAAGGAGAGAAAACCAGGAGAGGACAGTGACCGGAAAACCTAAGGAGAGGAACCAGGAGAGGACACTGACCGGAAAACCAAGGAGAGAAGAAACCAGGAGAGGACAGTGACCGGAAAACCAAGGAGAGGAACCAGGAGAGTACATGACCTGAAAACTAAGGAGAGAGAACCAGGAGAGGACATGACCGGAAAACCAAGAGAGAGAAGAACCATGAGAGGACAGTGACCTGAAAACCAAGGAGAGGAACCAGGAGAGGACACTGACCTGGAAAACAAGGAGAGAAAACCAGGAGAGGACATGACCGGAAAACCAAAGAGAAAAACCAGGAGAGGACAGTGACCGAAAACCAAGGAGAGGAACCAGGAGAGGACAGTGACCTGAAAACCAAGGAGAGAAAAACCAGGAGAGGACAGTGACCTGAAAACCAAGGAGAGGAACCAGGAGAGTACACATGACCGGAAAACCAAGGAGAGAAAAACCAGGAGAGGACATGACCGGAAAACAAGGAGAGGAACCAGGAGAGGACAGTGACCGAAAACTAAGGAGAGAAAACCAGGAGAGGACAGTGACCTGAAAACAAGGAGAGGAACCAGAAGGAGAGTGACATAACCGAAAACAAGAGAGAAAAACCAGAGAGGACACTGACCGGAAAACCAAGGAGAGGAACCAGGAGAGGACAGTGACCGGAAAACCAAGGAGAGAAAAACCAGGAGAGGACAGTGACCTGAAAACCAAGGAGAGAAGAACCATGAGAGGACAGTGACCTGAAAATTAAGGAGAGAAGAACCAGGAGAGGACAGTGACCTGAAAACCAAGGAGAAGAACCAGGAGAGGACAGTGACCTAACACAAAGAGAGAGGAACCAGGAGAGGACAGTGACCGGAAAATCAAGGAGAGAGGAAACGAGGATAGGACAGGACATAACACAAAGGAGAGGAACCAGGAGAGGACAGTGACCTGGAAACCAAGGAGAGAAGAACCAGGAGAGGACAGTGACCGGAAAACCAAGGAAGAAAAACCAGGAGAGGACAGTGACCTGAAAACCAAGGAGAGGAAAGCAGGAGAGGACAGTGACCTGTAAACTAAAGAGAGGAAGAACCTAGAGAAGGACAGTGACCGAAGGAAAACCAACAAAGAGAGAGAACCAGGAGAGGACAGTGACCTGAAAACCAAAGAGGAAGAGAGAATGACAAACCAGGGAAAGGAGGGACAGTGACCTGAAAACTAAGGAGAGAAGAACCAGGAGAGGACAGTGCCCATAACACAAAAGAGAGAGGAACCAGGAGAGGACAGTGACCGGAAAATCAAGGAGAGAGGAACCAGGAGAGGACAGTGACCTGAAAACTAAGGAGAGAAGAACCAGGAGAGGAGAGAGACCATAACACTAAAGAGAGAAGAACCAGGAGAGGACAGTGACTGAAAACCAAGGAGAGAGAAGCGGAGAGGACAGTGACCTGTAAACTAAAGAGAGAAGAACCTAGAGAGGACAGTGACCGGAAAACCAAAGAGTGGAACCAGGAGAGGACAGTGACCTGAAAACCAAAGAGAGAAAAACCAGGAGAGGACAGTGATCTGAAAACTAAAGAGAGAAGAACTAGGAGAGGACAGTGACCTGGAAAACCAAAGAGAAAAAAACCAGGAGAGGACAGTGACCTGAAAACCAAGGAGAGAAGAACCAGGAGAGGACAGTGACCTGAAAACTAAGGAGAGAAGAACAGGAGAGGAAAGTGACCGGAAAACCAAGGAGAGGAGAGAACCAGGAGAGGACAGTGCCCATAAACACGAAAAGAGAGAGGAACCAGGAGAGGAAGTGACCGGAAAACCAAGGAGAGAAGAACCTGGAGAGGACAGTGACCGGAAAACCAAGGAGAGAAGAACATGGAGAGGACAATGAGCTGAAGTCCAAGGAGAGAGGAATCAGGAGAGGACAGTGACCTGAAAACCAAGGAGAGAGGAACGAGGATAGGACAGAGACCATAACACCAAAGGGAGAGGAACCAGGATGAGGACAGTGACCGGAAAACCAAGGAGAGAGGAACCAGGAGAGGACAGTGACCATAACACTAAGAGAGAGAACTAGGAGAGGACAGTGACCGGAAAACAAGGGACAAGAGCAAGGAGAGGACAGTGACCTTAAAACCAAGGAGAGGAACCAGGAGAGGACAGTGACCAGAAAACCAAAGAGAGAGGAACGAGGATAGGACAGAGACCATAACACCAAAGGGAGAGGAACCAGGAGAGGACAGTGACCGGAAAACCAAGGAGTGGAACCAGGAGAGCAACAGTGACCTGAAAACCAAGGAGAGAGGAACCAGGAGAGGACAGTGACCATAACACTAAAGAGAGAAGAACCATGAGAGGACAGTGACCTGAAAACCAAGGAGAGAGGAACGAGGATAGGACAGAGACCATAACACCAAAGGGAGAGGAACCAGGAGAGACACGGACCGGAAAACCAAGAGAAAGAACAGGAGAGACAGGACTGAAACCAAGGAGAGAAAGAACCAGGAGAGGACAGTGACCATAACACTAAAGAGAGAAGAACCATGAGAGGACAGTGACTGGAAAACCAAGGAGAGGAATCGGGAGAGGACAGTGACCTGAAAACTAAGGAGAGAGGAACCAGGAGAGGACAGTGACCTGAAAACCTAAGGAGAGAAGAACCATGAGAGGACAGTGACCTGAAAACCAAGGGGAGAAAGACCAGGAGAGGACAGGGATTTGTAAATAGGAGGACATCCAGAGAACCAGGAGAGGACAATTCTCTGAAAACTCAGGAGAATTTGGCAATCATAGTGCCCTGTAAATCAAGGAGAAACATAACAGAGGACAAATGCCCTGTAAACAAAGGTGGACAAAAAGAGGACAGGAATCTGTAAACAAAGGAGCAAAGGAAAATGAGGACAGGAATCTGTAAGTATAATAATTCACAATGATTTATTTGCAGCTATTTGCCCCTTTTCTTTCCATGGACTGTGACTCTGAAGGCTCCTCAGCAGATAGCGCTCAGCCACAGGAGATTGCAAGGATATTAAGGCATCAACTACTTTAAAAGAAATTTACCTGTTTCTCCTCTCGCTCCTTTCTGACCGTCCCGTCCATCTCTCCCCGGGATTCCTGGGATTCCCGGCAAACCCGGCATCGCTAGGACGCACGGAGAGTCCGAACTCTCCACCCAAGAGGACAAAATCAGGACGAGGACCCCAGTCTGAAGCAACATCATTCAGGGTCTCTACAACAAAAGGCAATGAGAGTTATCCACAAGGAAAATGGTGGAAGCAAAACTTCTACTCTCCACAACAAACTAAGAAAGAGCAGGTCACTGGAGGAAGAGCACCACTGGAGGAAGAGAGCACACTGGAGGAAGAGCAACCACTGGAGGAAGAGCAACCACTGGAGGGAGAGCAGTCACTGGAGAGAAGAGCAGTCACTGGAGGAAGAGCAACCACTGGAGGAAGAGCAACCACTGGAGGAGGAGCAATCCACTGGAGGAAGAGCATACCACTGGAGGAAGAGCAACCACTGGAGGAAGAGCAACCACTGGAGGAAGAGCAACCACTGGAGGAAGAGCAGTCACTGGGAAGAAGAGCAACCACTGGAGGAAGAGCAGTCACTGGAGGAAGGAGCAAGTCACTGGAGGAAGAGCACCACTGGAGAGAAGAGCAACCACTGGAGGAAGAGCAGTCCACTGGAGGAAGAGCAGCACGGAGGAAGAGCAGTCACTGGAGGAAGAGCAGTCACTGGAGGAAGAGCAACCACTGGAGGAGAGCAACCACTGGAGGAAGAGCACACTGAGAAGCATCACTGGAGGAAGAGCAACCACTGGAAGGAAGAGCAGACACTGGAGGAAGAGCAGTCACTGGAGGAAGAGCAAGCGCTGGAGGAAGAGCAACCACTGGAGGAAGAGCAACACGGAGGAAAAGCAATCACTGGAGGAGAGCAACCACTGGAGGAAGAGCAAGCCACTGGAGGAAGAGCAACCACTGGAGGAGGAGCACCTGGAGGAAGAGCACCACTGGAGGAAGAGCAGTCACTGGAGGAAGAGCAACCACTGGAGGAAGAGCAGTCACTGGAGGAAGAGCAGTCACTGGAGGAAGAGCAACCACTGGAGGAAGAGCAACCACTGGAGGAAGAGCACCACTGGAGGAAGAGCAGTCACTGGAGGAAGAGCATCACTGGAGGAAGAGCAACCACTGGAGGAAGAGCACCACTGGAGGAAGAGCAACCACTGGAGGAAGAGCAACCACTGGAGGAAGAAGAGCAGCACTGGAGGAAGAGCACCACTGGAGGAAGAGCACCACTGGAGGAAGAGCAGTCCACTGGAGGAAGAAAGAGAAGCACACTGGAGGAAGAGCAGCCACTGGAGGAGAAGAGAAAAGCACTGGAGGAAGAGCAGTCACTAGGAAGCAAGGAGAAGGAGCACATAGAGACCACTGGAGGAGAGCAACACTGGAGGAAGAGCAACCACTGGAGGAAGAGCAGTCACTGGAGGAAGAGCAACCACTGGAGGAAGAGCAGTCACTGGAGGAAGAGCAGTCACTGGAGGAAGAGCAACCACTGGAGGAAGAGCAACCACTGGAGGAAGAGCAGACACTGGAGGAAGAGCAGTCACTGGAGGAAGAGCAGTCACCAGAAGAGAAGAGCAGTCACTGGAGGAAGAGCTGTCACCAGAAGAAGAAGAGCAGTCACTGGAGGAAGAGCGTCACTGGAGGAAGAGCAGTCATGGAGGAAGAGCAGACACTGGAGGAAGAGCAGTCACTGGAGGAAGAGCATCACACTGGAGGAAGAGCAGTCACTGGAGGAAGAGCAGTCACTGGAGGAGAGAGCAGTCACTGGAGGAAGAGCGTCACCAGAAGAGAAGAGCAGTCACTGGAGGAAGAGCAGTCACAGACAGGAGGAAGAGCAGTCACTGGAGGAAGAGCAGTCACTGGAGGAAGAGCAGTCACTGGAGGAAGAGCAGTCACTGGAGGAAGGGCGTCACCAGAAGAAGAAGAGCAGTCACTGGAGGAGAGCAGTCACTGGAGGAAGGGCAGTCACTGGAGGAAGAGCAGTCACTGGAGGAAGAGCAGTCACTGGAGGAAGAGCAGTCACTGGAGGAAGAGCAGACATGGAGGAAGAGCAGTCACTGGAGGAAGAGCAGACATGGAGGAAGAGCAGTCACTGGAGGAAGGCAGTCACGGAGAAGAGCAGTCACTGGAGGAAGAGCAGTCACTGGAGGAAGGTGCAGTCACTGAGAAGAAGAGTCAGAGAAGCACATGGAGGAAGAGCAGTCACCTGGAGGAAGAGCAGTCACTGGAGGAAGAGCAGTCACTGGAGGAAGGTGCAGTCACTGAGAAGGCATACTGGAGGAAGGCAGTCACTGAGGAAGAGCAGTCACTGGAGGAAGAGCAGCACTGGAGGAAGAGCAGTCACCGAGAAGAAGCAGTCACTGGAGGAAGAGCAGTCACTGGAGGAAGAGCAGTCACTGAGAGAGAGTCACGGGAGACAGTCACTGGAGGAAGGAGCAGTCACTGGAGGAAGAGCAGTCACTGGAGGAAGAGCAGTCACTGGAGGAAGAGCAGTCACTGAGGAGGAGCAGTCACTGGAGAAGAGCAGTCACTGAGGAAGAGCAGACATGGAGAAGAGCAGTCACTGGAGGAAGAGCATCACTGGAGGAAGGCAGTCACTGGAGGAAGAGCAGTCACTGGAGGAAGAGTGCAGTCACTGGAGGAAGAGCAGTCACTGGAGGAAGGCAGTCACTGGAGGAAGAGCAGTCACTGGAGGAAGAGCATCACTGGAGGAAGTGCAGTCACTGGAGGAAGAGCAGTCACTGGAGGAAGAGCAACATGGAGGAGAGCAGTCACTGGAGGAAGGGCAGTCACTGGAGGAAGAGAGTCACTGAGGAGACATCACTGGAGGAAGAGCAGTCACTGGAGAGAAGAGAGTACAGAAGGCACACTGGAGGAAGAGCAGTCCATGGAGGAAGAGCAGTCACTGGAGGAGGAGCAGTCACTGGAGGAAGAGCAGTCACTGGAGGAAGAGCAGCACTGGAGGAAGGGCAGTCACTGGAAGGCAGCATGAGAAGAGCAGTCACTGGAGGAAGAGCAGTCACTGGAGGAAGGTGCAGTCACCGGAGGAAGAGCAGTCACTGGAGGAAGAGCAGTCACTGGAGGAAGAGCACACTGGAGGAAGAGCACCACTGGAGGAAGAGCAGTCACTGGAGGAAGAGCAGTACGGAGAGCATCATGGAGGAAGAGCAGTCACTGAGGAAGAGCAGTCACTGGAGGAAGGCAGTCACTGGAGAGAAGAGCAGTCACTGGAGGAAGAGCGTCACTGAGAAAGCAGTCACTGGAGGAAGAGCACACTGGAGGAGAGAGTCACTGGAGGAAGAGCAAGCCACTGGAGAAGGCACACTGGGAAGAGCAGTCACTGGAGGAAGGCAGTCACTGGAGAAGGCAGTCCGAAAGAGGGCACAGCTCCCTGAGAGATAGATCATGGAGCCCTCCTGGATAGCATCACTGAGAAGAGCGACACTTTTGGAGAGCTGTCCCAGAGAAGAAGCATACTGGGTGGAGCAGTCCACTGTCTAGTGCGGAGCTGATGGAGGATTTGCTCCACTGGAGAAGAACAGTTTTCATGGAGGAAAGAGCAAGTCACTGGAGGAAGGTCAAGTCATAGGAGGAAGGACAGTCACTGAGGAAGACAGTCACAGGAGCAGCAGTACTGGAGACAGAGCAGTCCAGGAGAAGACATCACTGGACCATGCTAAAACGACATAGAGGAAGAGCATCACGGAGTAAGACAGTCACAGAGGAGATGCAGTCACTGAGGAAGAGCATCACTGGATAGAGCGTCACGAGGAAGTAGCATCATGGAGGAAGTGCAGTCACTGGAGGAAGTGCATTCACTGGAGGAACATGTCAATGAGGAAAAAGATCAACTTGAGAAGAGCAGTCACGGAGGAAGATCAATCCCATGTAAGGTACAGAAGATACACTGGAGGAAGAGCAGTCACTGGAGGAGAGGCAACCACTGGAGGAAGAGCAGTCACTGGAGGAAGAGCAGATCATGGAGGAAGAGCAGTCACTGGAGAAGAGCAGATCACTGGAGGAAGAGCAACACTGGAGGAAGAGCAGTCACTGGAGGAAGAGCAGACACTGGAGGAAGAGCAGTCACTGGAGGAAGAGCAGTCACTGGAGGAAGGTGCAGTCACCTGGAAGAAAAGCAGTCACTGGAGGAAGAGCAGTCACTGGAGGAAGGTGCAGTCACTGGAGGAAGAGCAGTCACTGGAGGAAGAGCAGTCACTGGAGGAAGAGCAGTCACCAGAGAAGAAGAGCAGTCACTGGAGGAAGACAGTCACTGGATGAAGAGCAGTCACTGAGGAAGGTGCAGTCACTGGAGGAAGGTGCAGTCACTGGAGGAAGAGCAGTCACTGGAGGAAGGTCAGTCACTGGAAGAGAGCACGGAAGAGCAGTCACTGGAGGAAGAGCAGTCACTGGAGGAAGAGCAACATGGAGGAAGAGCAGTCACTGGAGGAAGAGCAGTCACTGGAGGAAGAGCAGTCACTGGAGGAAGAGCAGACATTGGAGGAAGAGCAGTCACTGGAGGAAGAGCAACCACTGGAGGAAGAGCAGTCACTGGAGGAAGAGCAACCACTGGAGGAAGAGCAACCACTGGAGGAAGAGCAACAACTGGAGGAAGAGCAGTCACTGGAGGAAGGTGCAGTCACTGGAGGAAGAGCAGTCACTGGAGGAAGAGCAGTCACTGGAGGAAGAGCAGTCACTGGAGGAAGAGCTGTCACTGGAGGAAGGTGCAGTCACTGGAGGAATGTGCAGCTGGTGTGAGAAGGCGTCCCCCCCCCCCACTCTATTCCCCCCTTTGTGTGTGTTACATGGAGCCCTCATTCCCATGTGTCCCATAATTTGCTCACTGACCTGTGGCTCTGGACACCTTTTTGGATGGTGCTGTCCTCAGTGACTGTAAGAATATGGTGCCTGTCACCTCCTCTTTCCTCCTCCATTGCCGGTGCTGAGGATGGGACTTTCTCTTCTGCTTTTTTATCTGTGACTGAAACCACAAGTTTCATTTCTTGTAAGAGAAAAGAGGGAAATGCTGAACATGGAGAAGGTTCCAGAAAGTTCTATAGAGAAGCTGACAGCGGACACTGTGCCCCTGCCCCCCAGGCCATAACAGCCACATGTGACCGCCAAGAAGACTGTGGAACAGGCAGCTCCAAAGAGCAAAGAAAATAATCTGTGACCCCATGGCTAAAACCGACCTTTATTAATTACCGGACAGAAGGTACAGAATAAAAAGCAACTGTCGTTTCACGCTATCAATCACTTTGTCCAGGTGCTGACGGTGATCTGCCAAGTGCAATTTCCAGCTCTGGAGGACACTATTTTTTTGTTTATAGTGGGTACAAAAAGTATTCAGACCCTATATACAAAGAGTACGGAAAGTATTCACACCCTATACTGGGTACAGAAACTTTGGGTACGGAAAGTATTCACACCCCTATATACAGTGAGTACGGAAAGTATTCACACCCCTTATACAGTGGGTACAGAAAGTATTCACACCCCTATATACAGGAGTACAGAAAGTATTCACACCCCTATATACAGTGGTACAGAAAGTATTCACACCCCTATATACAGGAGTACAGAAAGTATTCACACCCCTATATACAGTGGTACAGAAAGTATTCACACCCCTATATACAGGGATACAGAAAGTATTCACACCCCTATTACAGTGGTACGGAAAGTATTCACACCCTATATACAGTGGTACGGAAAGTATTCACACCCTATATACAGTGGGTACAGAAAGTATTCACACCCTATATACAGCGGTACAGAAAGTATTCACACCCCTATATACAAGGTACAGAAAGTATTCACACCCCTATAAAGGTACAGAAGATTACGCCTATACGATACGAAGTATTCACACCCCTATATACAATGAGTACGGAAAGTATTCACACCCCTATATACAGTGAGTACGGAAAGTATTCACACCCCTATATACAGTGAGTACAGAAAGTATTCACACCCCTATATACAGCGGGTACAGAAAGTATTCACACCCCTATATACAGCGGGTAAAGAAAGTATTCACACCCATATATACAGCGGGTACAGAAAGTATTCACACCCCTATATACAGTGGGTATAGAAAGTATTCACACCCCTATATACAGTGGGTACAGAAAGTATTCACACCCCTATATACAGTGAGTACAGAAAATATTCACACCCTATATACAAAGAGTACGGAAAGTATTCACACCCCTATATACAAAGAGTACAGAAAGTATTCACACCCCTATATACAATGAGTACGGAAAGTATTCACACCCCTATATACAATGAGTACGGAAAGTATTCACACCCCTATATACAGTGAGTACGGAAAGTATTCACACCCCTCTATACAGTGAGTACAGAAAGTATTCACACCCCTATATACAGCGGGTACAGAAAGTATTCACACCCCTATATACAGCGGGTACAGAAAGTATTCACACCCCTATATACAAAGAGTACGGAAAGTATTCACACCCCTATATACAGCGGGTACAGAAAGTATTCACACCCCTATATACAAAGAGTACGGAAAGTATTCACACCCCTATATACAGTGAGTACAGAAAATATTCACACCCCTATATACAGCGGGTACAGAAAGTATTCACACCCCTGTATACAGCGGGTACAGAAAGTATTCACACCCCTATATACAGCGGGTACAGAAAGTATTCACACCCCTATATACAAAGAGTACGGAAAGTATTCACACCCCTATATACAATGAGTACGGAAAGTATTCACACCCCTATATACAATGAGTACGGAAAGTATTCACACCCCTATATACAGTGAGTACGGAAAGTATTCACACCCCTCTATACAGCAGGTACAGAAAGTTTTCACACCCCTATATACAGCGGGTACAGAAAGTATTCACACCCCTATATACAAAGAGTACGGAAAGTATTCAGACCCTTTACATTTGTCATTCTTTGTCTCATTGCAGCCATTTGGTAAATTCAGAAAAGTTCAGTTTTCCTCATTAATCTACACTCTGCACCATCTACACTGAAAAAAATAGAAATCTAGACATTTGTGCAAATTTATTAAAAAAGAAAAACAAATCTCCCATGATAAGTATTCAGCCCTCTGCTCAGACACTCATATGTAAGTCACCTGCTGTTTATTTCCTTGTGATCCTCCTTGAGATTGTTCTACTCCTTCATTGGAGTCCAGCTGTGTATAATTAAACTGATAGGACTTGATTAGGAAAGGCACACACCTGTCTATATAAGAACTCACAGCTCACAGTGCATGTCAGACTAAATGAGAATCATGAGGTCAAAGGAACTGCCCAAGGAGCTCAGAGACAATTGTGGCAAGGCACAGATCTGGCCAAGGTTACAAAATAATTTCTACTCAAGGTTCCTAAGAGCACACTGGCCTCTATAATCCTTAAATGGCAGAAATTTGGGACCAGCAGTCTCCCTACACCTGGCCGTCCTGCCAAACTGAGCAATTGTTGAAGCCTTGTTGAGAGGTAATGAAGATCCCCAGGATCACTGTGTCTGAGCTCCAGAGATGCAGGAGGGAGATGGGAGAAAGTTACACAAAGTCACCTATCACTGCAGCCTCCAGCAGTCGGCCTTTATGGCAGAGTGGCCGGACAGAAGCCTCTCCTCAGTGCAAGACATAGGAAAGCCGCATAGAGATTACAAGAAATCACATGAAGGATCACAGGATGACTGGTGGCAGCATCATGCTATGGGGGGTTCAGCTGCAGGGACAGGACGACTGGTGGCAGCATCATGCTATGGGGGGGTTCAGCTGCAGGGACAGGACGACTGGTGGCAGCATCATGCTATGGGGGGTTCAGCTGCAGGGACAGGACGACTGGTGGCAGCATCATGCTATGGGGGGTTCAGCTGCAGGGACAGGACGACTGGTGGCAGCATCATGCTATGGGGGGTTCAGCTGCAGGGACAGGACGACTGGTGGCAGCATCATGCTATGGGGGGGTTCAGCTGCAGGGACAGGACGACTGGTGGCAGCATCATGCTATGGGGGGTTCAGCTGCAGGGACAGGACGGCTGGGGGCAGCATCATGCTATGGGGGGTTCAGCTGCAGGGACAGGACGGCTGGGGGCAGCATCATGCTATGGGGGGGTTCAGCTGCAGGGACAGGACGGCTGGTGGCAGCATCTTGCTATGGGGGGTTCAGCTGCAGGGACAGGACAACTGGTGGCAGCATCATGCTATGGGGGGGTTCAGCTGCAGGGACAGGACGGCTGGTGGCAGCATCATGCTATGGGGGGGTTCAGCTGCAGGGACAGGACGACTGGTGGCAGCATCATGCTATGGGGGGTTCAGCTGCAGGGACAGGACCACTGGTGGCAGCATCATGCTATGGGGGGGGTTCAGCTGCAGGGACAGGACGACTGGTGGCAGCTGACTCACCGTGGCCGGGACTCCGGTTTAGACAGGCGATGCTTCCTTCCTCCTTGTCACGGGTGGACCGCGCCTGCCGGTAGTGGGGCCCGGTGTAGTGCAGATCAAAAGTGTTTGAAGACGTCTTGGTGGAACAGATTAAAGGGTTTTTTTAATTTATTCGTGACGCCACCTATGAGTAGTTCGGTAAGGGCTACCGACGCTGTGGAACCTCCGGGGGATGGACAGCAGCAAGATGTTACGCTCCCCACAGGCTGAGCGGTGATCCCCGGAGGCTGGAGCTGCTCAAGATGTTGTGCGGCAGCTGCGGTTACCTTTTAGTGCGGACGGACAGTTCATAAGGAAGCACGGACACAGAAAGTCTCTGCAACGGGTCTTTACTGTAACCAGCAGGCAGTACATGGCATACAGTGGTTGAGTAGTAGACCGGGAGGACTCAGCAGTGATGGTGTCCCTTAGAGATCCGCAGTGTTCCTCCATTCTACCTATTTTGTTCTCCAGTGTCGCCCAGGAATACCAGGTCGGGTACAGGGAGGCTGCTTCAATGCCCTATCCAAGATGTACGTTCTGGATGTTTTGGGGAGCCTTGGGTCCCTCAGTGGGTACACCGCTGGTTAGACGACTGGAAGTTGCTTGTAGTGGGGTGCTCCTTTGAAGCTGTTCCTCCACTCTTCTGGTTCGCGTGACAGAGGTGAACTGCTGCCAGCTTCGGTACCAGTGAACCGGCTGTGAGTTGTGGGCACGGGAGTCTTTTGGGAACCCGTGTAGATAATGCCCAATCACGGTGGTTAAGGCCTCAGGTGCTGACACCCGACCGGTGACGGCCCAGGGGCCCGCACGGAGTGCGGAGCCCCGCTCCTCTCCAAGTTCAAGTCCTCATACTTCTCTAGTCTTGTAGGTTCTAGGTTCTGCTCTAGACTACTGTGTATGTTCTACTACACTACCCTAGCACTCCACCCCCCAGGACCTATGATTGGTCCCCTCTTGTGACGCACTCGTTGCGGGGCGCCACACTCCCCCTTGGTTGAATACGCTTGTCCCCAAGCGTCACACATACTCACATTACAGAGGTTTTTATATTTTATAACAGGTAAATACACTTTTATTAATGACAAGTCATGTATGCATAAAAGTGAGGTAAATAAACAGGTTAACACATTGCGCGGACCCGGCGGTCGGTCGGCTGTCCTTAGAATAAAAGTTCAGGCTGTAGCCGCCAAGTCGCGGTGTTACGGTGCAAACAGGAAGAAGTCTCTTAGTAGAAAAGTTCAAACAACAACAGTCACTTATGGAGGGAAGTGTTCCGGACTCGTATAGTGAACCACCCGTCACAGCATACATGTCGCTCATAGGTTACTATGTCCCCTCTATACAAGTCTCGGTTTGGATGACCTCGCGGTAGATGCGATTCCACATCACGGCGCCCCACAAACACTTCAGTACTCACGCCCTCCTCCCTTACGAATCCCCACCCGGTGGACAAGTTAAATGTGCTTACCCGCCCGGTTTTACGGAATTGTTCAGGTAATGGAGATTGGCGGCGGGCCTCGGCGCGAGCCTGCATGTTGGCTTGCAGTCGATTGTGCCACTCGTCTCTCCGGATACGACGTACCTCTTCGTCGGAGTGGTGCGGCGTGTGGATAAAGTCACTACGGCGTGCTGGTTGTTGAACCGCTCGAGCTTGGTGGGCAGTCTGGAGTGGAGCCCGGTTCAACGGAATCGGAGAAGATGCTGTTGCGGCTGCACCCGACCAGTGCACCCGAGCTGATCGCCCGGCAGAAGGATTCCTTGTGTCTCCCCAGGCGAACCCGGTGTAGAGATCCTCAGCTGGACTGTAGGTCTCCTCGTCATCCTCCTCGACCTCTCCTTCGATAACTACGTCGGGCTGCTCGGCTGACGAAGACGATGGGATGAAATCCTCTGGGTCTGTGGGTGGCTGTGCTGCAAAGTTCTCCTCGGGGTCGTTGTGCAGGACTTCCAGGCTGCCTGCCTCTTCTTCTGTAGCAGCGGGAAGTGGTGTTTCAATCCGGGTCACCAGGTAGGCCTCTGTAGTTGCAGAGGAGGCCTCCGGTTCAGGGGAGAAACAGGCGACAGTCTCGGTAGTTTGGAAACTAGTCGCGGGTTCCGCAGGTGAAACCAGGTAGATGTCAGCTTCTTCGTGGGAGCGTATTGGAAGCTCCGGCTCTGGAATGGGTTCGGCTGCGGTTTCGTCCGCTGGAACGGGTCGAGCTGTGGTCCTCACGGGAATGATACAGTCTATGGGCTCCGGTGACGAAGCAGGACAGGTGGTGGGCGACGGTGAGGCTGTGGAAAAACTGGCGATGTCTTCTGGGCTTGGAGAAGCTGTACCCGGTCGGCTCTGCTGCATCGCATGGTGTAGTCTTCTGCCTAGGGTCGCGCTCCAGCTGCGAACCGTCCATTCCACTGTCTCAAGTAGTCGCACCCGGAGGTCTTGTAGAGCCTCTAGCCAGAAGTCGGGGCTGCCGTCTATGGTAAGGGCAGGATCCGGACCCGGTTGGCCTATGGCTGCTCTGGCCTCCGCCTCGACCTCCCGCATTAGGTCTTGGAGTCTCGTGCTGGCCATTCTTTTCATGGAGGGAAACCACACCCGTTCAACCGGTAAGACGTTCTGGTAGAGCTGGTGAAGAAGTCTTCTCTCTGTCTGACACTCCCATTTCCTATGGGCTTTTGTAGTCCTATCGTGGGAAAAGTCTTTGGGGTCAGCCCCCATGCTTGATTCGAGCAATCAGGGCGGACAAAGAGTTTGGCGCCTTTGGTCTTTAGCCCTCCCACGATGAGGGGGGGGTTGACTCACTCCTGGGCTTGCACGTGGCGGCTTCTTGTGGCGGGAACGCCATCTTGGGCGCCATCTTGGCCCAATGGTGAAAAGGCGGGAAAGTTCTTTTAGGGACGAACAAAGTCCAAATTGTAGACAATAAAGTCCATTTTAAGCACATATATACACGTCGGGTAACGGGCCTGCTCGTATCCTGTTCGTGACGCCATTTTCTGACTCACCGTGGCCGGGACTCCGGTTTAGACAGGCGATGCTTCCTTCCTCCTTGTCACGGGTGGACCGCGCCTGCCGGTAGTGGGGCCCGGTGTAGTGCAGATCAAAAGTGTTTGAAGACGTCTTGGTGGAACAGATTAAAGGGGTTTTTTAATTTATTCGTGACGCCACCTATGAGTAGTTCGGTAAGGACTACCGACGCTGCGGAGCCCCCGGGGGATGGACAGCAGCAAGATGTTACGCTCCCCACAGGCGGAGTGGTGATCCCCGGAGGCTGGAGCTGCTCAAGATGTTGTGCGGCAGCTGCGGTTACCTTTTAGTGCGGACGGACAGTTCATAAGGAAGCACGGACACAGAAAGTCTCTGCAACGGGTCTTTACTGTAACCAGCAGGCAGTACATGGCATACAGTGGTTGAGTAGTAGACCGGGTGGACTCAGCAGTGATGGTGTCCCTCAGAGATCCGCAGTGTTCCTCCATTCTACCTATTTTGTTCTCCAGTGTCGCCCAGGAATACCAGGTCGGGTACAGGGAGGCTGCTTCAATGCCCTATCCATGATGTACGTTCTGGATGCTTTGGGGAGCCTTGGGTCCCTCAGTGGGTACACCGCTGGTTAGACGACTGGAAGTTGCTTGTAGTGGGGTGCTCCTGTGAAGCTGCTCCTCCACGCTTCTGGTTCGCGTGACAGAGGTGAACTGCTGCCAGCTTCGGTACCAGTGAACCGGCTGTAAGTTGTGGGCACGGGAGTCTTTTGGGAACCCGTGTAGATAATGCCCAATCCGGGTGGTTAAGGCCTCAGGTGCTGACACCCGACCGGTGACGGCCCAGGGGCCCGCACGGAGTGCGGAGCCCCCGCTCCTCTCCAAGTTCAAGTCCTCATACTTCTCTAGTCTTGTAGGTTCTAGGTTCTGCTCTAGACTACTGTGTATGTTCTACTACACTACCCTAGCACTCCACCCCCCAGGACCTATGATTGGTCCACTGTTCTAGGTGTTGCATGTAGGGTTGGATCTCTATGTTAACCGGATCATTGCTGAGTCAGAGGATATTACGGCTGCATTTATGGCTGCAATACCCTCTTGTGATGCACTCGTTGGGGGCGCCACACAGCATCATGCTATGGGGGGTTCAGCTGCAGGGACAGGACGGCTGGTGGCAGCATCATGCTATGGGGGGATTCAGCTGCAGGGACAGGACGACTGGTGGCAGCATCATGCTATGGGGGGATTCAGCTGTAGGGACAGGATGACTGGTGGCAGCATCATGCTATGGGGGGGTTCAGCTGCAGGGACAGGATGACTGGTGGCAGCATCATGCTATGGGGGGGGTTCAGCTGCAGGGACAGGACGACTGGTGGCAGCATCATGCTATGGGGGGTTCAGCTGCAGGGACAGGACGACTGGTGGCAGCATCATGCTATGGGGGGGTTCAGCTGCAGGGACAGGACGGCTGGTGCCAGCATCATGCTATGGGGGGTTCAGCTGCAGGGACAGGACGACTGGTGGCAGCATCATGCTATGGGGGGTTCAGCTGCAGGACAGGACGACTGGTGGCAGCATCATGCTATGGGGGGGTTCAGCTGCAGGGACAGGACGGCTGGTGGCAGCATCATGATATGGGGGTTCAGCTGCAGGGACAGGACGACTGGTGGCAGCATCATGCTATGGGGGGGGTTCAGCTGCAGGGACAGGACGACTGGTGGCAGCATCATGCTATGGGGGGGGGGTTCAGCTGCAGGGACAGGACGACTGGTGGCAGCATCATGCTATGGGGGGTTCAGCTGCAGGGACAGGATGACTGGTGGCAGCATCATGCTATGGGGGGGTTCAGCTGCAGGGACAGGACAGCTGGTGGCAGCATCATGCTATGGGGGGGTTCAGCTGCAGGGACAGGGCGACTGGTGGCAGCATCATGCTATGGGGGGTTCAGCTGCAGGGACAGGACAGCTGGTGGCAGCATCATGCTATGGGGGGTTCAGCTGCAGGGACAGGATGACTGGTGGCAGCATCATGCTATTGGGGGGGGGGGGTTCAGGACGACTGGTTACAATGAAGGAAACATGAATGCGGCCAAGTCCAGAGATCTCCTGGATGAAAACCTCCTCCAGATCTCTGGACCTCAGACTGGGCTGAAGCTTCACCTTCCTATAGACAATGACCCTAAGCCACAGCTACAATAACACCGGAGCGGCTTCACCACAACTCTGTGACCATTCCTGACCGGAGCCACAGCCCGGACCTAAACCCAATGGAGCATCTCTGGAGACCGGACAATGGCTCCACCAACGTCACCATCAACCTGACGGCACCGGAGAGGATCCCCGAATCCAGGGGGAAACTGCATCATTCCCAAGAAGACTCAGGGCTGTACGAGCTCCAAAGGTGCAAATACTCAATACTGAGCAAAGGGGCTGAATACTTATCATCAATACTGAGGAAAGGGGCTGAATACTTATCATCAATACTGAGCAAAGGGGCTGAATACTTATCATCAATACTGAGCAAAGAGGCTGAATACTTATCATCAATACTGAGCAAAGGGGCTGAATACTTATCATCAATACTGAGCAAAGGGGCTGAATACTTATCATCAATACTGAGGAAAGGGGCTGAATACTTATCATCAATACTGAGCAAAGGGGCTGAATACTTATCATCAATACTGAGCAAAGAGGCTGAATACTTATCATCAATACTGAGGAAAGGGGCTGAATACTTATCATCAATACTGAGCAAAGGGGCTGAATACTTATCATCAATACTGAGCAAAGGGGCTGAATACTTATCATCAATACTGAGCAAAGAGGCTGAATACTTATCATCAATACTGAGGAAAGGGGCTGAATACTTATCATCAATACTGAGCAAAGGGGCTGAATACTTATCACCAATACTGAGGAAAGGGGCTGAATACTTATCATCAATACTGAGCAAAGGGGCTGAATACTTATCACCAATACTGAGGAAAGGGGCTGAATACTTATCATCAATACTGAGCAAAGGGGCTGAATACTTATCATCAATACTGAGCAAAGGGGCTGAATACTTATCACCAATACTGAGGAAAGGGGCTGAATACTTATCATCAATACTGAGCAAAGGGGCTGAATACTTATCATCAATACTGAGCAAAGGGACTGAATACTTATCATCAATACTGAGCAAAGGGACTGAATACTTATCATCAATACTGAGCAAAGGGGCTGAATACTTATCATCAATACTGAGCAAAGAGGCTGAATACTTATCATATATATAGCTAAGGAATTACTCTTAAAATATAATTTTTAATAACGTTATTCTAAAATGGAAACTATAGTTCCGATAAATGTGCAACTGACTTTCCTGAAGGGGAGAATAGGGGGGGGGGCGCTCTACACCCTGTCCTCTCCCTACCTGACAACGGAGTTTTATACACATAAAAAACCCGAAATTGTGTCCCCGTACCTCTGCGGCTGGCCCTACTGACCCTTAGCTGATACCTAAAGGTGTGGGCCCATTAATGCATTGAATACCCCTCCAGCAAAACCCGATGTAATGTGTAAACACCAGAGGAATTAACAAAAAGGCAGAGTCAGGGGTCAATCCCTGTAACTTTAGAGAAACGCCCCTCCTGGGACATGTGTAAAGGTGTCTTAATGAGAGAAGCTTTTTTGGGGTGTAGAGGTGTCACGTTGTGCTGTGATTAAATGCCACCAAATCCTACACCAATATAAGTCTATCAGCACTAAGTCTAACTAGGGTTAGGTACAAAATAAAAACACCACAGCACACCCTCCCCTCCAGCCACGTTCTCACGCCGCACTCGTGGTACCATGTCCCATTAGAAACGTAAGCTGATTTTTTATAACCTTTAAGCTGATTTTTTTATAACCTTTAAGCTGATTTTTTTATAACCTTTAAGCTGATTTTTTATAACCTTTAAGCTGATTTTTTTATAACCTTTGTATCTTAAGATTTTAATATTTATATGTGTATCTTGTGTTATTTATGAAAAGTGCGCCAAAACATAGATCCTCCCGGTTTTTATGACGATTTTGACGTCACATGGACAGTTACACCCACTAATCATTGTATGAATGTCAGTATATAAAAGAACTGTTTAGGAGGTTAGATGTATCCCTGATGAAGGTGCCAGGTGGGCACTGAAACGCGTAGGAGGAGAATAAAGAAGTTTTGGATCACAACTTCGCCTTGGGTCTTCCTTGATGATTCTGGCAGCGCGGACCGTAGCACACCTTCCCTTCCTGAATTTCCTGGTTTAACCCCACGTGTGTGGAGTCGGTGGAGGTCCAGCGGCAGCCATCAGGATATTATCCTACATGTTTTTCAACCAGTTGTGGGTCACACAACTGAAGTAGGTGAGTGGATTGCCTTTTTCACTGCCGTAATTGTAGTGTCTAGTGATAGGGGCACTATTGCGCCTCTTGTCCCCCTCCCCTCTCTTTTTTATCACATGTCCCATTAGGGATATTCAAACCTTAACCCTGAGTAAGCAAATTCACCAGGTGTATATGGGTCACCCACAGGATTAGATCCAAGTATAACTTGGCTCATCTAGATGTTTTCACTCGTCATCTTCACTCATCGTCTCCACTCGACGCGTTTCGCCCACCGTAGATGTAGTGGGGGGTTCCTCAGGAGTGACAGTTTGTGGCACAGGGCTTCTATCCACACCCTGGGGCGCCTAGGGCAGGGATTCCATACACCCCCTCTACCCCTATGTTATGATGTATCACCAACACTGAGCAGAGTGTTTCAATAAAGGGGTTGAACAGAAACCTCCGGTGAGACGTTCAGGCATTGTAGCCATTTTTCTTTCCTCCTCATTTCAGGGCTCACAAGTAATTGGACAAAGTAACTTTTCCATAAGTAAATTGTCCATTTTTAACCCTTTGTGGAGAATCCTTTGCAGCAATGACTGGAGTTGTTCGGTTGCACCATTGCTGGTCTCCTCCGGTGTGAGGATTTGCCTCCTTTACTCTGGTGACTTCATTGGTTTCTTGTTAAAGGGATCCTGTCCCCTCCAGAACGCCTCCTAAGCTACCAGAACATGTCCCTCACAAAGCACCCACTGACCTTGTGGAGACCAGTGGAGGATAACACTGCGGGCACCAGTTAAAGCACTCAAACACAGTGAAACCCAAGGTGCATTGCTCCCTAGAACCGAGGCTCCATGGACTTCATCTGCAAATCATGTCCCTGCAGCATCCTATCACTAATCTCACACTCATTTTGTCACCTAAAAGCATCCAGTGAAAGTGCATAAAAACGTTTTAATACTCATTAAGGATTATAATTAGCAGGGGCTATATTCTTTAGCCCTTAGGGCGAGTTGTTTTGCAGCCTGAATGATCCACCCTCTCTCTGTCTGTGCTGCTCTGCTTGTGCAGGCTTTACCCTCCCCCCTCTCTATCACTCACAGAATGCAAATCATTAGTCCTGCCTTCAGCTGCACATCACAGCAGCACAGACAGAGAGAGGGTGGATCCTGGAGCTGCTAAACAGCCCGCCCTGGTGACTAAAGAATATAGCCCCTGCTAATTATAATCACTAATGAGTGAGTATTAAAACGTTTTTATGCACTTTCACAGGATGCTTTTAGGTGACAAAATGAGTATGAGATTAGTGATGGGAGGCTGCAGGGACGTGTTTTGGTAGCTTAGGAGGCGTTCTGGAGGTGACAGGATCCCTTTAAAGCTGTATCCCCCAGATTCCCCTGGAATTGATAAACTGGATGCCCCTGCATCGTCTCACAGATCAGTGATAATACCGGTGTGGGAGCATCCTGTTGCATCTGGTTGCATACTTAGTTCCACCAGGTCCGGTTGTAAATTAGTCATTTAGAATTGCGTTCTGGTCATGCGCAAACCACAAAACCTGGTTCTGGTATCTGGATCCAGTAGGATCCAGAATTCGCCAGATCCAGGTTACATAGGGCCACATTTTAATTCAACGCGGATTCCTCCTGATCCGGGAGTTTCCGGGTTTTGTCATACAGAGCAAATTCGCAACAAAATGTGTTTTTGATCTAAGTGGAAAAACATAGACATCCGGATCAGGGGGAAACTGGAAGAACTGGATGCACCCGCATACAGAACCGGTATCGGCACCTGGCACACCAAGGCAAGTGCCGGAGCCCTGGACAGGTGAAGGGGCCCACTCGTTTGTGAGCAGAAGCAAAGAGGGGAAGCTGCTCACAGACAGCTGCCCTCACTCCTACTCTGCACTGATACATGTCATCGGTACACACAACAAGGAAACAAAGCTTACTAGGAGCTACTTGGAGTCTGCAGGCTCCCACAAATGGTACAACATGTAATTCTGTCTGTGATTCCATACCTGGAGGTAAGTGGAGGACACTTTGCTGAGACCCCCAAATACACCCAACACGTGAACCAGGCCAGGAAGTGCAGGGTGGAGGAGACTTACCTTTAGGGCAGTCCCCATTTCTGGCTGGAGGGAGGAGCTAGGTTAGGGGTGGGGTGGCAAGAAGGAGAGCTCAGTCTCTTCTGGGTAGCTCATTACATAGCATGGAGTGAAGTGCTAGGTCGAGGGCCTGGAGTGACAAATCTGCTACAAGCTGTTGAAGCAGAAGAGCTAGCTGCAGGAGGGGTATCAGCTCCCAACTTGACCAGGTATACTTCAGGACCAGTCATGAAGCTGGAGGTCACTGGGCTTCAAGTACAGTGACACAGTTTGTGGACCTTCATGAGGCTCACAGAGCTATATAGAGTCAGAGGACCAAAGCTATTGCTCGCAGGACCCGCAGCTACTTGCCCGGCAGGGAATGGCAACCATGGACACTAAGGAGAGGAAAAAGGTAGCAAAGTGTCAGATCTGGGAAGTCAGCTGGAAGGCCATATACCCTTTGTCTCCGCAAGGTGGACTCCAACTATCTCTGGGCTGGCTAGGCTGCGCTCCTGGTGAACATTATACCCCGCCTCCAAAGTAAGAGAGACCATGGTGACAACAAGTCACACATGGTACACGTGGGGGTAGGGGCCGTGTAAAGTAATGAAGGACTCTCAATGTGAAGAATAACAACATTTTATTACAGGATGAGCAGAGAACATCAGGAGATGAGGACACACAAAATATATCTGGAAACAAGAGAAAACGCATAGCTGAGGGGCTCAAATGCAGAAAGCTTAACTCATGGGACACAGCCACCGAGGACCACCGGCCTGAATCAAAGAGGACCACCAGTCCCTGAGGACCGTCAGTCACTGAGGACCACCAGTCCCTGAGGACCGTCAGTCCCTGAGTAACGTCAGTCACTGACGACCGCCAGTCACTGAGGACCGTCAGTCACTGAGGACCACCAACCTGAATCAAAGAGGACCACCAGTTCCTGAGGACCACCAGTTCCTGAGGACCACCAGTCACTGAGGACCGTCAGTCACTGAGGACCGTCAGTCACTAAGGACCGTCAGTCACTGAGGACCACCAGTCACTGAGGACCACCAGTCACTGAGGACCGCCAGTCACTGAGGACCGCCAGTCACTGAGGACCACCAGTCACTGAGGACCACAGTCACTGAGACCGTCAGTCACTGAGGACCACCAGTCACTGAGGACCACCAGTCACTGAGGATCACAGTCACTGAGGATCACCAGTCACTGAGGACCACCAGTCACTGAGGACCGTCAGTCACTGAGGATCATCAGTCACTGAGGATCCACCAGTCACTGAGGACCGTCAGTCACTGAGGACCTCAGTCACTGAGGACCGTCAGTCACTGAGGACCGTCAGTCACTGAGGATCACAAGTCACTGAGGATCACAAGTCACTGAGGACTGTCAGTCACTGAGGATCACCAGTCACTGAGGATCACCAGTCCCTGAGGACCACCAGTCACTGAGGACCACCAGTCACTGAGGATCATCAGTCACTGAGGACCACCAGTCACTGAGGATCACCAGTCACTGAGGATCACAAGTCACTGAGGACCGTCAGTCACTGAGGATCGTCAGTCACTGAGGACCGTCAGTCACTGAGGATCATCAGTCACTGAGGATCACCAGTCACTGAGGACCACCAGTCACTGAGGACCACCAGTCACTGAGGATCACCAGTACTGAGGATCACAAGTCACTGAGGACTACCAGTCACTGAGGATCACCAGTCACTGAGGATCACCAAGTCACTGAGGACTACCAGTCACTGAGGATCACCAGTCCCTGAGGACCGTCAGTCACTGAGGACCGTCAGTCACTGAGGACCGTCAGTCACTGAGGACCGTCAGCTACCTCGTGGAGGCCCACTGGTCACAAGTCGCAGTGTGTGGCTTCATTCGAGGGCTCTATATTATGCGCTTTGCTCATCTCTTGGGTAAAGCATGAAGCCACTGAAGATGCTGCTGACGTCTCCTCCCGCCATTCTTCGGAATTTGGCATCAGCTTCAATCCACACCTGATCCCCGAGGTCCAGGTTGAGTACGGAGCCCCCCGAGTTGACCTGTGGTTGATTGCGCACGTTGCGGTCACAGAAGCTCAGCAGTTTCTTTCCGGACAGTCCACGTCTTTTTACCCAGATCTGCAGACAAAGGTCCCCCAGTGAGACCACCTGGAAGGTGAAGTAGTAGTACCCGGCCTCGGAGCAGGAGAACGCCCCCGTGCTGGGGTCATACACGTTTGCCTCATTGGTGATGGTTTGGGTAAACAGCAGCCGGTTGTCTTTCATTCTTTGATTGACAGCAGAGAATGCGGCTCTTGGCTGAGCCTTGACATCCGCCGTGGTTCCTCTGGCTCCTTTAGGACCTTGATCTCCTGGAGGTCCGGGGGGCCCCTCTGGTCCCATGTACCCTTTATTACCTGGTTCACCAGGAGCCCCAGAATCTCCAGAATCCCCTTTACTCACAGTCATCCCCAAAGACTGGCCTGGAGCCCCTAAAAGATCAAAAAAGATCTGGTCAGAATTGACAGTATGACATGATCACATCCCATAATAATCCCATAAGAAGGAGAAGTGGTGAAATGATGGAGTCCCAGGAGGAGGCCGGTTCTGATCCGATGGAAACTCAGAACATGAACACGTCATTGACCTCATTCACCGCTGTGATAGGATATAATGGTGCAGATGGAGGCTGGAGGGGAGGCCCGTCCTCTTCACAGGGGAGGCCGGCGTTGTCAGAAATTGGTCTGAAGACCACGTGACCCAGCCGTGAAGATGGTTCCCGAGGGAGCGCCCCACCAGTCTGTTCCCTGGGAAATGGTGTTGGCGGCATTGGCCTGGGTCAGACCACTGTGTTTAGCAGAAGTCACGGACATCCACTAAAAGTGTAGTCATTTTATCAGCAGTGCACATGCGCTTTCCAGCGCCGCTGCTGTCATCGCTGTCACTGGTTACCCGTTGTTGATCGTGGTAACAAGCCGGAAATCCAGCAGAATAGCGGCCGCTTTAGCAGAGCGGACAGGGAAACGCTGCATGCAACATTGCCCTGTGCGCTGAGGAAAAGCAGCCGCTATTCCGCTGGATGTCTGACCGGTTACCACCATCAACAGCGGGTAACCAGTGACAGTGATGAGCAGCAGCGTCGCTGGAAAGCGCATGTGCACTGCTGAAAAGATTGACATCTGCTAAACACGGTGGTCTGACCCTGACCTTTATTACATTGTCTCCATCCACCACATCAGGGACGTCATTGGCCGGTGATTACACAGGAGCTGCCGGCAGCGGATCTTGATGATTTGTTCATTTCAGCAGCAGAACCTTTCTCACAAGCCATTAATGACATCAGAGATCGCTCCGAGGCAGGGGGTGCCAGGAACTTCTGCACGAGACTCAAACTCCAGACTGGAGAACGAGGATTTACACAGTGATGTGTCCATTCTCCCCTCAGAGACGTCTCCGTCCGTGACCTCCATCATCCACCACTTCTAATGTTCTGATAATACAGGGGGTGTACTCAATTATATACAGCTGCGTCTCAATGAATTAGGAAATCATCAAAAAGTGACTTTACTTCAGTAATTAAATACATAAAGTGACACCCATTTATTATACTGTCATTACACACCGAGGGATCTATATCATTTTATCATGTGTATTTATTTATGTTAATGAAGGACATTATGTCAGAAAATTAAAGTAAGGAGGATGAAGGGTTAACCACCACGCTGCCATATTCCACCAGACATCAAAGGGTGAATATAATAATGAACTATTAGTCAACGCGTTTCAGGCCTCCCTGTAACATGGCAATATATTGATTGTCCTGAGGAAGAGGCTGGGGAGTCCTAAAACGTGCTGACTAATAAATCAAGATTATATTCACCCTTTGATGTCTGGTGGAATACGGCAGCGCGGTTTTTGTAATATCTTTTGTAACCACTGACAATTCTTTCGGTGTAAAATGTATAAAACTTTGCTAGCTTCATTCTTCTCTATAACAAACACTGTCACGGTCACGTTACCAAACAGGTGTCCAGTCCGCCAGTGTAAGTGTTGTGGTGGGCAGCATCATTTATGTATTGATTTAATTTACATATTTTTGTAGACTTGATGGTGAACAGGTATCTATACATTCCATAACATCATGTGCTGCAATAGTTAACATAAATTAGAGCAGCTGAACTCATTTTCTTATCCTCTGTCAATACTCTGATTGGCCAGTAAGATAAGGGGCGCCAGAGAGCTGCAAGGTCCTGACTAGTTTGTGACAAATATATGCGTATCACTTTATGTATTAACTTTCTGAATTAATTAACTTTTTAATGATATTCTAATTTATTGAGATGCAGCTGTATGTATATATGTATATAATGTACTGATAATACAGCGGGGGTACTAACTTATGGTAAGCGCAGTATATTATATATATATTAAGTACTGATAATACAAGGGGTGTACTCACTCATACTGAGCACTGTATAGATATATTGTACTGATAATACTTATGTGTATCCTCTAGTGGGGTGTACTAATTTATGCTGAACACTGTATACAGGGGGTGTACTCACTTATGGTGAGCACTGTATATGCAGGGGATGTACTTACTTATGCTGAGCTCTATATATCTATATATGACACATGTAGGGCTAGGTTTGCTCTCATTACCAGGGTCACCGCGATCTCCCTTCTGTCCTGCTCGTCCATCTCTACCCGCACGACCCATGGCGCCATCCCGACCATTGGCTGCAGAGCAGTCATGTGACTCGCACCAAATTTGATTAGAGAATCCGACCAGGAAAACAGTGAAGAAAATCCAAAATTGCTGCATGATAAGAGGTCGAGACCTGAAGAAAAAAAACACAGCGGTAAAATAATCACATCATGTGTCATCAGCCCCCGTACTGTAATAAGATACAACACCCGCGATACGTCCTATAATAGGATTTTTACAGGAAGAAAATGGTGAAATTGTTCAAAATGCTGTTAATTAGACCAAACTGTTATATTCCTATTTTGCATCGTTTTCTCTCAGAAAGTAAATGTAACATAAACTGATCACTGTACTAATAAAGAAAAAGAAGAATCCAGACTATCTATAAACAGAGAGATCGTGAGAGAATATATGGATAACATAAATGAATTCAAGTCTCTAGGTCCAGATGAATTGTACCCCAGGGTACAGAAGGAGATAACAAAGGACATTTTTGAACTGATCTTCATAATTTTTCAAACTTCTTGGAGACAAGAGAAATCTCAGATGACTGGAGAAGAGCAAATGTTGTCCCTATCCTCAAAAAGGGGAGAAGGTGAATCGAGGGAATTATAGGCCGGTGAGCCAGGAAATATCTCTGAACAAACAATATTTATGCAAGCACTAGGATTATAATTAATTAATTTACCAGAGCCAGCATGGGTTTGTAACTAATAAGTCATGTCAGAATAACTTAATTTGCTTCTATGACAGAATCACTGACTGGGTGGATCAGGAAAATTCAGTAGATATAATATATATTGACTTCAGCAAAGCATTTGACAAAGTATCTCATACCATCATTATTGAAAAAATGACCAAGGGTGGAATGGACAAGACAACTGCTATGTGGGTTCATAACTGGCTCAGAGCCAAAGAGTGATCATAAATGGCTGCACATCCAGATGGAGAATGTCTCCAGTGGGGCCACAGGGCTCTGTTCTGGGCCCAGTATTGTTCAACATCAATGTAGATGGTCGAATTGAGGGTAAACTGATGCAATTTGCTGATGACACAAAGCTCAGAGGGAAAGCTAATACTAGAGAAGAAAGAGAGAGAGAAGATAGAAGACAAGAGAGAGAAGATAGAAGAGAAGGGGAAGAGAGAGAAGATAGAAGAGGGATAGAAGAGAAGAGAGAGAGAGGGTCACACGTGAGCCTTGGATCCATTTTTAGCATCAGTTTTCAACTTTAAAATTCTAAGTTTAAAAACGGATCCCGGGATCTAGTGTGACTGAACCGTTAACAAACGCTATGCGATTTTTTTACTTCAAGCAGCGTTGTTTGGGTGCAGTAAAAAAACACATCTGTTTTTTTAACATGGGACCCTATGGGAAACGGATCCAATAACGCACGGTACATAGATGTATCATCCGTTAACGGATCCATTTTTGCATACTTTTTTGCCAAAAAATGGCAAAGTTAAAAAACGCACATCAGTGCTGGAGGCTGAAGAAAGAGCCTTTAAAAAACGCATCCGTTATTAAAAACAGTAAAAAAAAACTGATTGGCACGTGTGATCCTACCAAAGAAAGGATTCACAAGGATCTAAACAACCTGGACAGCATCAGCAACTAATGTTGCGCTCAGGCTTTGGGGTACTCGGGTGTCCGGCTCCGACGGCTTTAGCGTTGTCATGGAGGAATGGCGGCCGCGCCTGACCCCGTGACCTAGGCCTATCTTTCAAAAAGGGATGATATTTACATGGGATTATGTATAAAGTTTGTCGTGACGCCACCTGTAGTATCTGGTGAGATGCCACCAGCGCCGCCACAGTCCGCCGGAGGTAGATGGTATTGTGGCTAGTGTGGTAAAGTCCTCCACAGGTAGGACTGGACCTCCGGGGCAGCGTTCCTGTAGGAGAACAAAGTCATTCACAAGGAAATGCAGCAGAGTCGAGTTCACTTCTCTCCGGGTACTTTACTGGAAACTTGTAGCATTTTAAGTTGCAGTTTACAGTTCAGCATAAGATGTTATAACAGGTAGCTAACGGATGACTGCAAGTGGATCCCAGGTGGTATAGTGGAACCCTTGGTGTGTACCTTCTTTCCCGTCTGTTCCTTCCTGCTTCCCAGTGGTTGTGTGAAGCCTGGTGACTTGAAATCAGCCCGACCTCCAGTCTTTCTTTCACCCTCGCTGTCGTCGGGTAACCCTCTACTGGCTGACCACCTGCTCCTTCAGCGGTGCCTGGTACCCTCTACTGGTTGCTTAGGTGCCTGAGTGACTTGTAGTCTCCCCAGGACTCCGTATTTTCTGTGGTCCTATATTATCCCACAGGTGCGGGCACCGGTGCCCGGTAAGCAGTCTGCGCCTGGGATCTTTTCTCTGGGTCCCTCACTCTTTCTATCTTCCTCCTTCTCCTACTGTTCCAAACCCTCTCCCCCTCTTGCCAAAAGAGGGAGACTATTCTTGCTCCTAGTTTGCCATTTTGCTAAAAGACCTCCTTGTTCCCCTAGAGGTGGTTTTATTCCCTCCCGGGTAACCTCCCACCGTGTAATCTAGTGTGGGAGTGCTGGTTATGGGTACCACCCACGATCCTTTGAACCACCTGCAGCTGGAGAATCTGCACCTTTACGGGTGCAGTACCCTCTGTGACGCCTGCTTGGCGGGACGCCACACTAACAGTATGGTTTATACCAGGGAGAAAAGTAAAGTCCTACATCTGTGTAAGAACAGTGAAAAGAGCATGTACAGAATGGGAGGAACAGGGAGAAGTACAGCACGAGAGATAAGACTTGTGTATAGTAATAGATCACAGACTGCACAGGAGTCACCAGTGTGATAAGACTTGTGTATAGTAATAGATCACAGACTGCACAGGAGTCACCAGTGTGATAAGACTTGTGTATAGTAATAGATCACAGACTGCACAGGAGTCACCAGTGTGATAAGACTTGTGTATACAGATAGATCACAGACTGCACAGGAGTCACCAGTGTGATAAGACTTGTATATAGTAATAGATCACAGACTGCACAGGAGTCACCAGTGTGATAAGACTTGTGTATAGTAATAGATCACAGACTGCACAGGGGTCACCAGTGTGATAAGACTTGTGTATAGTAATAGATCACAGACTGCACAGGAGTCACCAGTGTGATAAGACGTGTGTATAAGATAGATCACAGACTGCACAGGAGTCACCAGTGTGATAAGACTTGTGTATAGTAATAGATCACAGACTGCACAGGAGTCACCAGTGTGATAAGACTTGTGTATACAGATAGATCACAGACTGACAGGAGTCACCAGTGTGATAAGACTTGTTATAGTAGTAGATCACAGACTGCACAGGAGTCACCAGTGTGATAAGACTTGTGTATAGTAATAGATCACAGACTGCTACAGGGAGTCACCAGTGTGATAAGACCTGTGTATAGTAATAGATCACAGACTGCACAGGAGTCACCAGTGTGATAAGACTGTGTATAGTCATAGATCACAGACTGCACAGGAGTCACCAGTGTGATAAGACCTTGTGTATAGTAATAGATCACAGACTGCACAGGAGTCACCAGTGTGATAAGACTTGTGTATAGTAATAGATCACAGACTGTACAGGAGTCACCAGTGTGATAAGACTTGTGTATAAGGTAGATCACAGACTGACAGGAGTCACCAGTGTGATAAGACTTGTTATAGTAATAGATCACATACTGTACAGGAGTCACCAGTGTGATAAGACTTGTGTATAGTAATAGATCACAGACTGCACAGGAGTCACCAGTGTGATAAGACGTTGTGTATACAGTATAGATCACAGACTGCACAGGAGTCACCAGTGTGATAAGACTTGTGTATAGTAATAGATCACAGACTGCACAGGAGTCACCAGTGTGATAAGACTTGTGTATAGTAATAGATCACAGACTGCACAGGAGTCACCAGTGTGATAAGACTTGTGTATAATAATAGATCACAGATGTACAGGAGTCACCAGTGTGATAAGACTTGTGTATAGTAATAGATCACAGACTGCACAGGAGTCACCAGTGTGATAAGACTTGTGTATAGTAATAGATCACAGACTGCACAGGAGTCACCAGTGTGATAGACTTGTGTATAGTAATAGGTCACAGATTGCACAGGAGTCACCAGTGTGATAAGACTTGTGTATAGTAATAGATCACAGACTGCACAGGAGTCACCAGTGTGATAAGACTTGTGTACTAGTAATAGATCACAGACTGTACAGGAGTCACCAGTGTGATAAGACTTGTGTATAGTATAGATCACAGACTGTACAGGAGTCACCAGTGTGATAAGACTTGTGTATAGTAATAGATCACAGACTGCATAGGAGTCACCAGTGTGATAAGACTTGTGTATAAGATAGATCACAGACTGCACAGGAGTCACCAGTGTGATAAGACTTGTGTATAGTATAGATCACAGATTGCACAGGAGTCACCAGTGTGATAAGACTTGTGTATAGTAATAGATTCACAGACTGTACAGGAGTCACCAGTGTGATAAGACTTGTGTATAGTAATAGATTACAGATGCACAGGAGTCACCAGTGTGATAAGACTTGTGTATATAATAGATACAGACTGCACAGGATGTCACCACGTGTGAATAAGACTTTGTTTTTTCTAGGTAGATCACAGTACTGTACAGGCGATCACCAGTGTGATAGAGCTTGTGTATACAGATGATCAACAGACTGTACAGGAGTACAGTGTGTAGCTTGTGTATACAGATAGATTACAGACTGCACAGGAGTCACCAGTGTGATAAGACTTGTGTATACAGATAGATTACAGAAGGCACAGGAGTCACCAGTGTGATAAGACTTGTGTATACAGATAGATTACAGAAGGCACAGGAGTGATGTCGCCGCCCACCCGCATCTGCAGCATTACGTCCCCTCTCTGTTCTTTTCCTTAGCTGTGTGAATAGAAGTACATGAGAAGCCATCGGCGAATCACAGAGGAGCAGCTGGGTCAATCACGGTGCACCAACGGGCCCTGATTGGCTAGTGGCTTTTGCACTGTGATTGGCCCAGCTGCTGCACTTTTATTGGCCGATGGTTTCTCATGTATTTCTATTCACACAGCTGAGGAAAAGAACAGAGAGGGGATTTAAGTCTGCAGGTGCAGCGACAGATCAGTGACCAAACTATGTGTATGTGTGTGTCATAGAGATGATGGTGGCTGGAAGAGGAGGATGGGGCTGCAAGAGGAGGATAGTGGGGACTGAAAGAGGAGGATGGGGGCTGCAAGATGAGGATGGGGGCTGCAAGATGAGGATGGGGGCTGCAAGACGAGGATGGGGGCTGCAAGAGGAGGATGGGGGCTGCAAGAGGAGGATGGGGCTGCAAGAGGAGGATAGTGGGGGCTGAAAGAGGAGGATGGTGTGGGCTGCAAGAGGAGGATGATGAGGGCTATAAGAGGAGGAGAATGGGGGCTGCAAGAGGAGGAGGATGGGGGCTGCAAGGGGATTATGATGGGGGTTGCAAGGGGATTATGATGGGGCTGCAAGGGGATTATGATGGGGGCTGCAAGGTGATTATGATGGGGCTGCAAGGGGATAATGATGGGGGTTGCAAGGAAATTATGATGGGGCTGCAAGGGGATTATGATGGGGGATACGGTATTGGGGGCTTCAAGAGGATGATGTGGATATTATATGCTGTAAGTGGATGGGGATATTGTGCACGGCAAAGGGTTGATGGGGGCTGCAAGGGAATGATGGGGATACCATACTGGGGGCTGCAAGGGGATGGAAAAATAAGACATTTCTTGAAAATAGGATTTAACACATCTGTTGGGGAAACTAGGTACTAAACCCCACCCTTTCTCCATAGCCCCACCCCATATGACCAAAGCTCCACCCCCACAGGGCCACGGAAATATGGTTTTGCATAAAGCTGGTCCCTGGTGCAAAAAAGGTTGGGGACCACTGATTTAGTGAATCCTGATTTAAGAAGGGGGTTGGACCAGATGACTCAGGAGGTCCCTTTACGCGATGACCTGGGAGGTCCCCTCATACAATGACTCAGGAGGTCCCTTCACTTTCTGCTATTCTATGATTCTATAACATAATGTCCTGTAATAGGAAATAATTACCCAGTGGTATCTGTCATCCACGTCTGGCGTCAGAATGTCGTCCCATCATGTGCTGATGGCAGCCATATTTGCATGCCCAAGTGATGGGCGTGCAAATAAGGCACCCGCTGGTGGTTCTGGCCCATAGCGCAGCATCACCAGCTGTGCTGCCAACACCCAAAACTGAAGACGCCAGTAACTGACTCCAGGAATCTGCCCTCCCAATGTGATAGCTTCGGGCACTCATCTAGAAGGATATAAGCCTCGATATAATGTTCTTTAATAAGATATAGGAATAGGAATAAGGGTGAGTGTCATGAACTTAGTCAGGACCTTGCAGCTCTCTGGCGCCCTCTTATAATGCTGGCCAAACCCGGTATTGACAGAGGATAAGACAAGGAGCCCAGCTGCTCTGATTTATGTTGACTATTGTGGCATACAGTGTGACGGGATGTATATATATCACCAGTTCATGCCAGGAACATATATATATACCTCAATCCAGCCACAATATCACATAAATACAGAAGTATGCTGACACCACCGCTCTTAAAAGGTGGATCGGAAACCTGTTTGGTAATGTGACATAGCGGGAGGTGCGGGTCAGCTCGTCATACAGCCTGAAGAGCGAAACTAAGCAAATTATACGTTTTACTCCAGAAAGTTGGCAGTGTTTACAAAAAGATACAAGATATTAAAAGGGACAATATACATATATTCATAAACAGTTATTAAAATAAAAGGGATTAAATGAGAAATTACAAAACCTGCGCCACACGGTGACAATCACAGATTCAGGGGGGGAAACGGCACCCCAGAAATGGTGCATGATTCCTCCACACAGGGATACTGTGGTGCTGTCTGTGGTCCCAGTGTGGAATGACTCCAAAAACGGACGCTTTGGTTTCATGTGTTAAGCCATAAACCAGAATCTCCCACTGTGTTTCCCTCACAGGGGGGCGGCTTTCTTCCCTCACAGGGGGGCGGCTTTCTTCCCTCACAGGGGGGCGGCTTTCTTCCCTCACAGGGGGGCGGCTTTCTTCCCTCACAGGGGGGCGGCTTTCTTCCCTCACAGGGGGGCTGGTTTTTTGGAGACCTACCCAGCTGCACAATTCTCAAAACCTCCATTTTTCCATATCTTTGAATTGGACGCTCCCACATCAAAGATATGGACATCATGTTTTCCCTTGTGATTTTTGGTGCTTTTTGACTTTTTGGTCAGAACTCATTTCCCAGGTTTCGGCCCTGTTTCCAGAAATATAAGCTATACAATTAGATCCATAAAAATGTAAGCACTCCAAAAATATGATTTATGAAATTGTGACATGAAGGTGTCTTATTAGATTCGACGTTGATTGTTTGTAACTGCAGACAAAGAAAAAACACGTGGAGGCTGTAGGGAAAAACCAGAATAAACCAGCTGGCGTTTAGCTCAGGTTTATGGCTTGGCCGGGTTGTAAAACTTCCTGACTGGGGGGAGCAGGGAGGAAATCCACACAGTTCCCCTACAAACGAAAAAGAGGCGGAGAAGTGAGCCAGCTCTGGCTGTCTTCTAAAACCATGAAAAGATTCATATTTTCCTGACAGTGAGCACACAGGGGGCCAAGAGAGAACTCACAGGGGACAGAGAGAGCACACAGGGGGCAGAGAGCGCACACAGGAAGAGGGGTGAGCGCATGGGAGGCCAAGAGACAGCACACAGGGAGCAGAGAGAGAGTGCACAGGGGGGCAGAGAGAGCACACGGGGGCAGAGAGAGCACACAGGCGGTAGACAGAGCACACAGGAAAAGGGGTGAGCGCACAGGGGGCCAAGAGAGAACTCACAGGGGACAGAGAGAGCACACAGGGGGCCAAGAGAGAACTCACAGGGGACAGAGAGAGCACACAGGGGGCAGAGAGCGCACACAGGAAGAGGGGTGAGCACACAGGGAGCAGAGAGAGAGTGCACAGGGGGGCAGAGAGAGCACACGGGGGAAGAGAGAGCACACAGGCGGTAGACAGAGCACACAGGAAAAGGGGTGAGTGCACAGGGGGCCAAGAGAGAACTCACAGGGGACAGAGAGAGCACACAGGGGGCAGAGAGCGCACACAGGAAGAGGGGTGAGCACACAGGGAGCAGAGAGAGCACACGGGGGAAGAGAGAGCACACAGGCGGTAGACAGAGCACACAGGAAAAGGGGTGAGTGCACAGGGGGCCAAGAGAGAACTCACAGGGGACAGAGAGAGCACACAGGGGGCCAAGAGAGAACTCACAGGGGACAGAGAGAGCACACAGGGGGCAGAGAGCGCACACAGGAAGAGGGGTGAGCGCATGGGAGGCCAAGAGACAGCACACAGGGAGCAGAGAGAGAGTGCACAGGGGGGCAGAGAGAGCACACAGGCGGTAGACAGAGCACACAGGAAAAGGGGTGAGCGCACAGGGGGCCAAGAGAGAACTCACAGGGGACAGAGAGAGCACACAGGGGCATAGGGAGCATACAGGAAGAGGGGTGAGTGTACAGGGGGCAAAGAGAGAACTCACAAGGGACAGAGAGAGCACACAGGAGCAGAGGGAGCACACAGGAAGACGGGTGAGTGCACAGGGGGCCAAGAGAGAGCACACAGGGGACAGAGAGAGCACACAGGCGGTAGAGAGAGCACATGGGGCAAGAGAGAGCACACGGGGGAAGAGAGAGCACACGGGAGACAGAGAGAGCACACGGGGGACAGAGAGAGCACACGGGGGACAGAGAGAGCACACGGGGGACAGAGAGCACACGGGGGACAGAGAGAGCACACGGGGGACAGAGAGAGCACACGGGGGACAGAGAGAGCACAGCGGGGGACAGAGAGCACACGGGGGACAGAGAGCACACGGGGGACAGAGAGAGCACACAGGCAGTAGAGAGAGCACACGGGGCAGAGAGAGCACACAGGGATAGAGAGAGCACACAGGGATAGAGAGAGCACACAGGAGCAGAGGGAGCACACAGGAAGAGGGGTGAGCGCATAGGGGGCCAAGAGAGAGCACACAAGGAGCAGAGAGAGAGTGCACAGGGGGGCAGAGAGAGCACACAGGCGGTAGAGAGAGAACACAGGTGGTAGAGAGAGCACACAGGAGTAGAGGGAGCACACAGGAAGAGGGGTGAGTGCACAGGGGGCCAAGAGACAGCACACAGGGAGCAGAGAGAGAGTGTACAGGGGGGCAGAGAGAGCACACAGGCGGTAGAGAGAGCACACAGGAGCAGAGGGAGCACACAGGAAGAGGGGTGAGTGCACAGGGGGCCAAGAGAGAGCACACAAGGGCCAGGAGAAAACTCACAGGGGACAGAGAGAGCACACGGGTGGTAGAGAGAGCACACAGGAGCAGAGCAAGCACACAGGAAGAGGGGTAAGCGCATAGGGGGCCAAGAGACAGCATACAGGGAGCAGAGAGAGAGTGCACAGGGGGGCAGAGAGAGCACACAGGTGGTAGAGAGAGCACACAGGTGGTAGAGCACACAGGTGGTAGAGAGAGCACACAGGTGGTACAGAGAGCACACAAGAGCAGAGGGAGCACACAGGAAGAGGGGTGAGCGCACAGGGGGCCAAGAGACAGCACACAGGGAGCAGAGAGAGAGTGCACAGTGGGGTAGAGAGAGCACACGGAGGGCAGAGAGAGCACACGGGAGGAGGGGCGAGCACATAGGGGGCAGAGAGTACACAGGAGCAGAGTAAGCACACAGGAGGAGGGGTGAGTGCACAGGGGCAAAGGGAGAGTGCACAAGAGGTGAGAGAGCACACAGGGGGGCAGAGAGAGATCACAGGAGGAGGCGCAAGAGCACAGGGGGCCAAGAGAGATCGCAAAGGGTGTAGAAAGAGCACACAGGAGGAGAGGTGAGCACACAGGGGGCAAATAGAGCGCACAGGAGCAGAGAGAGCACACTTGAGGGGGGGTGTGCACAGGGGGCCAAGAGAGCACACAAGGGGCAAAGAGAGGGCACAGGAGAGAGACAGCTCCAATAAGAGATGCTTCAATCTATACAAAGAAAAAAGGGGGAGACAAAGAGGCGCAAATGGGTCTTATGGTTTTACTGATAAGGTAGTGCCGTCATAGGTGTCTGTGCTCACCTGATCCAGTTGTGTTTCCCCAGAGCTGGTAAATTAGCTCAGACAGCTGCCGCTGGATCCGCACTCCCACGTAGCAGTGGTGATGTATCCAAGAAAAAGACCAGAGGGAGATGGTGCTTTAGTGATCCGCGCTGCCGTCCCACCGCACCCGAATAAATGCCAGGGAAGCCAAGAGTATGCAGCTGCTTCTTTATTCCATGTAACGCGTTTCGGCACAGACCTTGTACCTTATTCAGGTACGGTGGGACGGCCGCGCGGATCACTAAAGCACAAACTCCCTCTGGTCTTTTTCTTAGCTCCAAGAAGACATCACAGAAGGGAGAGAGCACAGGGGGAAGAAGACGGCATGGGGGAGAGAGACAGCACACAGGAGTGAGAGAGAACAGTGGGGAGAGACAGCTTTCATTGTGACATCACGGCCCTCCCGATGTGATGGCATCAGGCCCCATCTAGTGGGATATAACCCGCAATATCATGTCCTGTAATCGGATATAATGTCCGTATTGTGGGGAGTAATTGAATGTTTACTGACCTTCTGCTGCTGACTCCTCTCTGTACTGATGACTTCTGCTTCTCACATAAAGAGGAAACGCTCATGACAAAGAGCCCGAGGACGGACTACAAGCACATGCAGAATACATGGTGGTCTATCACCCTGCAGTATTACAGCCCCCTGAGGAAGCACATGTAGAATACATGGTGGTCTATCACCCTGCAGTATTACAGCCCCCTGAGGAAGCACATGCAGAATACATGGTGGTCTATCACCCTGCAGTATTACAGCCCCTGAGGAAGCACATGCAGAACACATGGTGGTCTATCACCCTGCAGTATTACAGCCCCTGAGGAAGCACATGCAGAACACATGGTGGTCTATCACCCTGCAGTATTACAGCCCTGAGGAAGCACATGTAGAATACATGGTGGTCTATCACCCTGCAGTATTACAGCCTCCTGAGGAAGCACATGCAGAATACATGGTGGTCTATCACCCTGCAGTATTACAGCCCCTGAGGAAGCACATGCAGAATACATGATGGTCTATCACCCTGCAGTATTACAGCCCCTGAGGAAGCACATGTAGAATACATGGTGGTCTATCACCCTGCAGTATTACAGTCCCTGAGGAAGCACATGTAGAATACATGGTGGTCTATCACCCTGCAGTATTACAGCCCCTGAGGAAGCACATGCAGAATACATGTGGTCTATCACCCTGCAGTATTACAGCCCCTGAGGAAGCACATGTAGAATACATGGTGGTCTATCACCCTGCAGTATTACAGCCCCTGGGAAGCACATGTAGAATACATGGTGGTCTATCACCCTGCAGTATTACAGCCTGAGGAAGCACATGCAGAATACATGTGGTCTATCACCCTGCAGTATTACAGCCCCTGAGGAAGCACATGTAGAATACATGGTGGTCTATCACCCTGCAGTATTACAGCCCCTGAGGAAGCACATGCAGAATACATGATGGTCTATCACCCTGCAGTATTACAGCCCCTGAGGAAGCGCATGTAGAATACATGGTGGTCTATCACCCTGCAGTATTACAGCCCCTGAGAAGCCTGCAATACGGTGTCATCACCTGCAGTATACATCCCCTGAGGAAGCATTAGAATACATGGTGGTCTATCACCTGCAGTATTACATGCTCCCCTGAGTAGCCCAGCATGAAATACATGTGGTCTATCACCTGCAGTATTACAGCCCCTGAGGAAGCACATGAGAATACATGTGGTCTATCACCCTGCAGTATAATGAGGAAGCACAGGAATACATGTGGTCTATCACCGCAGTATACAGCCCCTGAGGAAGCACATGTAGAATACTGGTGGTCTATCACCTGCAGTATTACAGCCCCTGAGGAAGCACATGAGATACATGGTGGTCTATCACCTGCAGTATTAAGCCCTGAGAAGAAGTAGAATAGTGCACACCTCATATACAGCCCTAGGAAGCACATGTAATACATGGTGTCATCGGTATACGCCGGAACACAGAGAATCTTGGTCTATCACCTGCAGTATACAGAGCCCCTGAGGAAGCACATGCAGAATACATGGTGGTCTATCACCCTGCAGTATTACAGCCCCCTGAGGAAGCACATGAGAAACATGGTGGTCTATCACCCTGCAGTATTACGCCCTGAGGAAGCACATGTAGAATACTGGTGGTCATCACCCTGCAGTATTACAGCTCCTGGGAAGCACTGGAATACATGGTGGTCTATCACCTGCAGTATTACAGCCTGAGAAGCACTGCAGAATCATGTGGTCTATCACCCTGCAGTATTACAGCCCTGAGGAAGCACATGTAGATACATGGTGGTTCTATCACCACTGCATGTTTACAGTCCCCTGAGGAAGCACATGAGAATACATGGGTCTATCACCCTGCAGTATTACAGCCCCTGAGGAAGCACTGTAGAATACATGGTGGTCTATCACCCTGCAGTATTACACCCTGAGGAAGCACTGTAGAATACATGGTGGTCTATCACCCTGCAGTATTACAGCCCCTGAGGAAGACATGAGAAACATGGTGGCTATCCCTGCAGTATTACAGCCCTGGGAAGCACATGTAGAATACATGTGGTCTATCACCCGCAGTATTACAGCCCTGAGGAAGCACTGAGAATACATGTGGTCTATCACCTGCAGTATTACAGCCCCTGAGGAAGCCATGTAGAATACTGGTGGTCTATCACCCTGCGTATTACAGCCCTGAGGAAGCACATGAGAATACATGGTGGTCTATCACCCTGCAGTATTACATCCTGAGGAAGCACATGTAGAATACATGGTGGTCTATCACCTGCAGTATTACAGCCCCTGAGGAAGCACATGTAGAATACATGGTGGTCTATCACCCTGCAGTATTACAGCCCCTGAGGAAGCACATGTAGAATACATGGTGGTCTATCACCCTGCAGTATTACAGTCCCCTGAGGAAGCACATGTAGAATACATGGTGGTCTATCACCCTGCAGTATTACAGTCCCCTGAGGAAGCACATGTAGAATACATGGTGGTCTATCACCCTGCAGTATTACAGTCCCTGAGGAAGCACATGTAGAATACATGGTGGTCTATCACCTGCAGTATTACAGCCCTGAGGAAGCACATGTAGAATAATGTTATACCAGTATTACTCCCTGAGAAGCACATGTAGAATACATGGTGGTCTATCACCCTGCAGTATTACAGTCCCCTGAGGAAGCACATGTAGAATACATGGTGGTCTATCACCTGCAGTATTACAGTCCCTGAGGAAGCACATGTAGAATACATGGTGGTCTATCACCCTGCAGTATTACAGTCCCTGAGGAAGCACATGTAGAATACATGGTGGTCTATCACCCTGCAGTATTACAGTCCCTGAGGAAGCACATGAGAATACATGGTGGTCTATCACCCTGCAGTATTACAGCCCCTGAGGAAGCACATGTAGAATACATGGTGGTCTATCACCTGCAGTATTACAGTCCTGAGAAGCACATGTAGAATACATGGTGGTCTATCACCCTGCAGTATTACAGCCCTGAGGAAGCACATGCAGAATACATGGTGGTCTATCACCCTGCAGTATTACAGCCCCTGAGGAAGCACATATAGAATACATGGTGGTCTATCACCCTGCAGTATTACAGCCCCTGAGGAAGCACATATAGAATACATGGTGGTCTATCACCCTGCAGTATTACAGCCCCTGAAGAAACACATGCAGAATACATGGTGGTCTACACCCTGCAGTATTACAGTCCCTAGATTCATGTCCTAGAATACTCTCAGAGAATAGAAGTGTAAAGGTGAAATACCAATAGTGAACACAAGGTGGCAGTGTCCTACAATGTACTAAATGGGAAGAAGCCTGTGGAGGATATGTGTCTCCAGTGCGGCCGCACATCCACAGACTTCACCCTACATTATATATGTTACTTATCATATACTTCACTCCCCACATAACACAGTCCAGAACTGGCAGCACCTTACAATTGCTCCAGAAAATGAAGCATTTCTCCCAGAATATTATTTACTATGATCGCGCCATTTAATACATGAAAGGGGAATATATAGACACGTATCACAATTACACACGTTCTATACACAGGAACAACACACAAAACTGAGAGGAAAAAATCATAAAATTGGATATAACAGAAAATGCAAATATGATGTGGACAGGATTGTTGTCTCCTTTGTAAATTGTGTGTCTCCAGCCTGTGACGCTCACACTCACCAGTGTGTCTGCACTGACACTTCCTCCACTGGGCACAGAGGCAATGTACTCACTGCCGCCACCGCCCGCCTGATCCTACAGCCCCTGCTCCAGGCCCTCAGGGACCTCGCACGTCCCCTAGGGAGCACAATAGTGTTGAGCCCAGGCTTTTTGGTACTCGGGTGTCAGGCGGCAAGGGTTAACGCTCCTGCTGTCACGGGAGTGGTGGCCGCGCCTGACCCCGTGTTCTGGACCTATCTTCCAAAAAGGGGGTTATATTTACAGGGGACTATTTACAGTTGTGGTCGTGACGCCACCTGTAGTATCTGGTGAGATGCTACCAGCGCCACCACAGTCCACCGGAGGTAGATGGTACCGCGGCAAATTGGTGAAGTCTTCCACAGGTAGGACTGGACCTCCGGGGCAGCGTTCCTGTTTGGGAACAAGTTCATTTAATAGAAAAGCAAGCAGAGTCCAAAGTCACTGTTCCTCCCGGTACTTTACAATAGCCACATGCAAAGTCACAGTTTAGCACTCCTGATGGTGTGAGGACAGGTAGCTTAACGGTTGGCTGCAGACAGATCTTAGGTGGTATGGTGGACCCTTGGTGTGTGCCTTCGTGCTCTAACCCAATCTGTTCCTTTCCTGCTTCCCAGTGGTGGTGTCAAGTTCCTCACTCCCTTTCAGCTGTCTGCACCTGGGAAAGCTTTCTAGCTTTAAGCCCTCTCCTCTTCCTCCATCTTTCCTCCTGGTCCCTCAGCCAAGAGACCTCCAACTCTCAAAAAGCCTCCAAAAAGCCCTTCTTCTTCCCCCTAGAGGTGTTTTTATTCCCTCCAGGTTATCTAGGGTGGGATGCTGGTAAACAGGTGCCACCCACATTCCTATGATTCACCTGCAGCTGGAGTATCTGCACCTCTTTTACGGGTGCAGTACCCCTCTGTGACGCCAGCTTGGCGGGGCGCCACATACCGCCTTGATTGAATAAACTTGTCCGCGAGTATCTGTACCTGTTTACCGGAAAGTGAAAAGCATTTTCTTTTATCATCAACATTAACGGGTAACTATATACAACTAAGAATATTCAGATTTCTTCCCATTGCTGGGAGGCGCATGACTTGAACGTTACACATTTACACACGGACATTGCAGTAGTTGGAGTATTTAGACTTCGCAATCCATTGTCCGCTGGAGCTGTGAACAAAAGAACACCCGTCCCAGGAGGATGGCAGCGCCTTGTCGTGATGCTTTATTAGTGGGAATGATCTACAGCAAGACTGGATCGGTCACTTAAATGATAAAATTGAGTTAAACTGTTTTTTTAACTTGCTCAAGTGGTTAATTTTACTCGTTATTAATTGTAATTGATTTAACTCATAATTAAGCATCACGGCCTTGTTAACCTACACAGGTTGTCTTTATTTTTATAAGTAAGGTATTTGTTTTTTTTTTAAGAAAATTAGAATTGTCCCTGTGTCACCGTGATGATTTACCACAGATATCCACAGAATAATGAGGATTTACCACAGATATCTGCAGAATAATGAGGATTAAGTACCACAGAAATATTACCACAGAATATAATGAGGATTTACCACAGATATCCACAGAATAATGAGGATTTACCACAGATATCCACAGAATAATGAGGATTTACCATAGATATCCACAGAATAATGAGGATTTACCACAGATATCCACAGAATAATGAGGATTTACCACAGATATCTGCAGAATAATGAGGATTTACCACAGATATCCACAGAATAATGAGGATTTACCACAGATATCCACAGAATAATGAGGATTTACCACAGATATCCACAGAATAATGAGATTTACCACAGATATCCACAGAATAATGAGGTTTACCACAGATATCCACAGAATAATGAGAATTTACCATAGATATCCACAGAATAATGAGGATTCCAGATATTCAGAATAAGAGATTTACAAGATATCCACAAATAATGAGGATTTACACTGAGATATCCACAGAATAATGAGGATTTATCACAGATATCCACAGAATAATGAGATTTACCACAGATATCCACAGAATAATGAGGATTTATCACAGATATCCACAGAATAATGAGCTTTACCATCAGATTCCACAGAATAATGAGGATTGATCAACAGATATCTGCAGAATAATGAGGATTTACCCAGATATCCACAGAATAATGAGGATTTATAAGATACCACAGAATAAGAGGATTACCACAGATATCCACAGAATAATGAGGATTTACCACAGATATCTGCAGAATAATGAGGCTTTACCACAGATTCCACAGAATAATGAGGATTACCACAGATATCTGCAGAATAATGAGGATTTACCACAGATATCCGCAGAATAATGAGGATTTACCACAACAGATATCCACAGAATAATGAGGATTTACCACAGATATCGCAGAATAATGAGGATTTACCACAACAGATATCCACAGAATAATGAGGATTTACCACAGATATCTGCAGAATAATGAGGCTTTACCACAACAGATATCCACAGAATAATGAGGCTTTACCATAGATATCCACAGAATAATGAGGATTTACCACAGATATCCGCAGAATAATGAGGATTTACCACAGATATCCACTGAATAATTAGGATTTACCACAACAGAGATCCACAGAATAATGAGGATTTACCACAGATATCTGTCACGCTTCCGGGGGAAGGCGCCCTAGAGTGGACCCACTGGGCCGTGGTACCGAACTCCCCTGGGTGAGCTGATCCTAGTTTAACCAACCCCTATACAGGGATTGTCAGGGGCAATCTCAGGGGGTCTATACCACAGCAGCTAGTACCAGGGGGCGGCTCGTAAGGTTAGCCTATACTAAGGAACATAGAAGTATTCCAGGTAACAGGGCACAAGGCTGGAGGGCAGGAATGGTGCTACCGGGGAAGAGCACAGCAAGGGTTCCAGGACACAGAGCACAAGGAAGGCCTGACCAACAGTCAGCAAGGCAGAAGCAAACTGACTAAATAATCAGGCACCTCCCATCAGAGGACGTGGCCTGATATACCAGAGGAAGAGCAGCTATTGGTCAAGGGGAGTGTCAGGTTGGACCTTGCCGGCCCCTAGAGTCACAGGGAAGGAGTGCACCTAGTGCGCCACTGAGTAGGCTCATGAAAATGACCATAGTAATGTGCGCATGTGCAAACCCAGCGGTCAGTTGACAGGAAGGGAACATGGCGACGGCTCCGAGACACAGCACCCCTGGATGCCGGACGCCCGGTCGGCAGAGAGGAGCAGGAGATGCCGACCTGGGAGAGGTGAGCTGGGAAGCGGTGCCAGGGGGCCTAACAATATCCACAGAATAATGAGGATTTACCACAGATATCCACAGAATAATGAAGATTTACCACAGATATCCACAGAATAATGAAGATTTACCACAGATATCCACAGAATAATGAGGATTTACCCCAGATATCCACAGAATAATGAGGATTTACCCCAGATATCCACAGAATAATGAGGATTTACCACAGATATCCACAGAATAATGAGGCTTTACCACAGATATCCACAGAATAATGAGGATTTACCACAGATATCCACAGAATAATGAGGATTTACCCCAGATATCCACAGAATAATGAGGATTTACCACAGATATCCACAGAATAATGAGGATTTACCACAGATATCCACAGAATAATGAGGATTTACCACAGATATCCACAGAATAATGAGGATTTACCACAGATATCTGCAGAATAATGAGGATTTACCACAGATATCCACAGAAAATGAGGATTTACCACAGATATCTGCAGAATAATGAGGATTTACCACATATATCTGCAGAATAATGAGGATTTACCACAGATATCCACAGAATAATGAGGATTTACCACAGATATACACAGAATAATGAGGATTTACCATAGATATACACAGAATAATGAGGATTTACCACAGATATCCACAGAATAATGAGGATTTATCACAGATATCCACAAAATAATGAGGATTTACCACAGATATCCGCAGAATAATGAGGATTTACCACAGATATCTGCAGAATATTGAGGATTTACCATAGATATCTGCAGAATAATGAGGATTTATCACAGATATCCACAGAATAATGAGGCTTTACCACAGATATCCGCAGAATAATGAGGATTTACCACAGATATCCGCAGAATAATGAGGATTTATCACAGATATCCGCAGAATAATGAGGATTTATCACAGATATCCACAGAATAATGAGGTGCTTTTGGTTAGGTTGTGGCTTCGGTAGTTTGTTGTTAGGTTATGGTGATCAGTGGTTGTTTCATGTTATTGGTGGGCTTCAATAGAGTTGCAGCTTGAGTTATCACCAGTTGTGTGGGGGCAATCTTCAGTAGTTGAGTTATGATGACCACCAGTTGGGTCGCAGTGAAGTGGTGGGGTTGTTTTGGTGATGATGGCTGGTTGAGTTGAAGCTTTAGTAATAAGTGGTTGGGTCATGGGAGTGATAAACGCTGGTTCGGCTGAAGCTTTAGTGATTAGTGGTTGGGTCATGGGAATGATAAACGTGGTTCGGCTGAAGCTTTAGTGATTAGTGGTTGGGTCATGGGAGTGATAAACGCTGGTTCGGCTGAAGCTTTAGTGATTAGTGGTTGGGTCATGGGAGTGATAAACGCTGGTTCGGCTGAAGCTTTAGTGATTAGTGGTTGGGTCATGGGAGTGATAAACGCTGGTTCGGCTGAAGCTTTAGTGATTAGTGGTTGGGTCATGGGAGTGATAAACGCTGGTTCGACTGAAGCTTTAGTGATTAGTGGTTGGGTCATGGGAGTGATAAACGCTGGTTCGGCTGAAGCTTTAGTGATTAGTGGTTGGGTCATGGGAGTGATAAACGCTGGTTCGGCTGAAGCTTTAGTGATTAGTGGTTGGGTCATGGGAGTGATAAACGCTGGTTCGGCTGAAGCTTTAGTGATTAGTGGTTGGGTCATGGGAGTGATAAACGCTGGTTCGGCTGAAGCTTTAGTGATTAGTGGTTGGGTCATGGGAGTGATAAACTCTGGTTCGGCTGAAGCTTTAGTGATTAGTGGTTGGGTCATCGGAGTGATAAACGCTGGTTCGGCTGAAGCTTTCAGTATTAGTGGTTGGGTCATGGGAGTGATAAACGCTGGTTCGGCTGAAGCTTAGTAGATTAAATGGTTGGGTCATGGGAGTGATAAACGCTGGTTCGGCTGAAGCTTTAGTGATTAGTGGTTGGGTCATGGGAGTGATAAACGCTGGTTCGGCTGAAGCTTTAGTGATTAGTGGTTGGGTTGTGGTGATCACCAGTTTCAGGGAATGTAGTAAAGTAAATAGAAAGGGGAGGGCACCACCAATATATATATATATTTAGAGCACCGGGATCGCCAGACCAATAAAGAGTTAAATTGAGCAAACAGACAGAAGGTCTCTAAGGAGCGATTCAACCTCAAGAAATAGTTTATGAAATATTAACAATTTTATTTTAATTACAAAAACACCAGACATGAATAATCACACAAGGATAAAAACACTCAAAAACAGCCCAATATTAGCTAGAACAGTTCATATGAGAAATAGTGTATCCTAGAACAACCTCAGCACCAATCGCCTATTCTGGTTACAGTCATAGATATATGATATTTTATCTGTAGACCCCAAGTAAGGTGCAAGTATACAAATAAGAGTAAACATTTACATCATCACAGACCATACATGATCTAAACCTATAATGCCCAGGGGGTACACATATAACCAGATTTTGTTAAGGTGAGCCTTAAGATCAAAATACTTCATTAAGCCTAAGACATAAGGGCATGGGAGAAATGATATATAGAGTGTATTATTTTACATTGTATAAGTTGTGATTTAAACATGGCTGCCATTTCCTGCCACATCACACCAGGTGCTGAGAGCAAGATGGAGTCCAAAGAAGACTGACCAATCACAGAAGCTGGAGGTCAGGCAAGACTGACCAATCACAGAATAACATACTCGATCAAGACCACACCCCTGGATGACCTCATGGATCCGCCCATGGACTAACCCACTGACCGAGCCCCTTATTGCCCATGGACCAATGAATACATCTGAGTAGGGCTGACCGAGCCCCTTTTTGAATAAAAACCTAATGTCTTATAATAAACAGGCACTTGGAGCTTGGGCCAGACCAAGGAAGGGTGTACATCTGACTCACTGTGTCTGGTGTGATACTTTTCAATGCCGGCACTTGGTCTATATTGATTTGGTCAGGAGCAGCAACTTGTTATTAATATTGTTATTAATATTACCTTTACAATTTTACACAGGTAAAGTCCCTATGGAACAATTGTAAGGAGTACCGGTATACACTTTAGAGTTTTACACCTCCCTCTTTGTAGTTAGGTTTTAATATAGGAACCTCACTGAAAAAATCTATATGTGAAAACAATGAACCCTAATGCTACCTGTCATGCAGGGCTCCGTAGCTAAATGCTCACAGTGTAGCACAGGGGTCTCAAACTCGCGGCCCGAGGGCCGCATGCGGCCCCTGGGGCTTCACTATGCGGCCCGCAGCACCTTGGACAACTTAATGATGCATCGCCCCACTGCAGGGGGCTGCTGCAGTCCCTGCTGTGTGATGTCTTCTGTCCGCAGCACTAACAAGCTCTGCCACTCAGCAAGATCAATGCAAGCTGCCAGCCAATGAGAGGCCCGCAGCTGATGGCGGGATATCATGTCACATGCGGGCCTCTAGCTGGCAGATTGCATTGATCTTGATGAGCAACAGCGCTTGTCTGAGCGGCGGCTGGAGGAAGTCATAGCACAGCGGAGGTCGGAAGTCAGTACAGCGGGGACCGCGGCGGCCCCCTGCACTGGAGCAATGCATCATTAAAGTAAGAAAAGTGTGTGTAGTGAGGATGTGTGTATAAGAAAGTTGTGCGAGTTTCAGTGTGTGTATGAGTGTGAGAGTGTGTATGAGGATGTGTGAGTGTGTGTGAGAGTATGTATGTGTGTGTGTGTGTGTGTGGGGGGGGGGGGGTTTGTGTGGGTTTGTGTGTGATAGTGTGTATTTGAGTGTGTAATAAGAAGGTAAAACAGGATGGGGGGCATCACTAGAATAGGAGATCAGTATGGGAACATCGCTACCAAAGGGGACCATGATCGATGGGGGACATCACTAGAAAAAGGGATCAGGATGGTGGACATTACTAGAAAAAGGGATCAGGATAGGGATCATCACTAGAAAAAGGGATCAGGATAGGGATCATCACTAGAAAAAGGGATCAGGATAGGGATCATCACTAGAAAAAGGGATCAGGATAGGGATCATCACTAGAAAAAGGGATCAGGATAGGGATCATCACTAGAAAAAGGGATCAGGATAGGGATCATCACTAGAAAAAGGGATCAGGATGGGGGACATCAGTAGAAAAGGACATTACTACAGGATGGGGACATTCCTACAAGAAAGGAATCAGGATTTGTACTTTACTACATTGAGCAAGAAATTCTGGTATTACTAAAAATATCACTTAGTCCTACAAGAGATGCGGCCCCCCGCTATAAATGTTTCTCTATGTGCGGCCCACCAACCCAGCCGAGTTTGAGACCCCTGGTGTAGCAGAAGGTTTAACAGCATAACAAAGTGGGATTAACAGCAGTTTAGTGTTAAAACCTATAGGGCAATGAGACACATAGAATAAAGTAAAAAGGGAAGAGGTTCCTTTAACTCAGCAGAGGGAACCAGAGGGAGGGTTAACAAAAATCAGGTAACCAGTTTACCAGTTCTGGCCACTTTACATGCGGCTACATTTCTTGAGTGGCTACAGGTAACTTACTGGTTGCAGTGAAATCATGGAGACAAGGTTCTATCTTGTTGCTGTGTACAAATGGAATAATGTCTCCATGATTTCACTGCAACCAGTAAGTTACCTGTGGATAAGCTACAAATGTAGCCGCGTGTAAAGTGGCCATTCCAGGCATAAGGGTGCGAGGTGTGGCACTCCCCACGCGTATCGCTGCCTGCGCCTGGCAGCTTCCAGGGTCTTTATCTGTGTAAAATCTGGTTATATGTGCACCCCCTGGGCATTATAGGTTTAGATCATATATGGTCTGTGATGATACATGTAAATGTTTACTCTTATTTGTATACTTGCACCTTACTTGGGGTCTACAGATAAAATATCAGATATCTATCTATCACTGTAACCAGAATAGGCGATTGGTGCTGAGGTTGTTCTATGATACACTATTTCTCATATGATCTGTTATAGCTAATATTGGGCTGTTTTTAAGTGTTTTTATCCTTGTGTGATTATTCATGTCTGGTGTTTGTAATTAAAATAAAATTGTTAATATTTCATAAACTATTTCTTGAGGTTGTGTCGCTCCTTAGAGACCTTCTGTCTGTTTGCTCAGTTTCAGGGAACGGGCACTGGTCCGGCTTTGTGTACAGAGTATTGTGATGACTATGAAGACATTGTGGCCTTTATGCTCAGGTATTTGCCAATCTTGCATCATGATCTTTCAGGAAGGTGATAGGTTTGTTCACGGAGATCCCGGACTTTGGGGGAACACTTTGTCACTACTGTGTGGATAAAGGATAGAGTGCAGCCCACTTGGTTAAGACATACTGGGTCATATATGTGTGGTGTAGGAGATGCCGTCTGTGGCACCATATAGATAGATCTGATACTTTTACAAATAATGTTACTAAGGGCCACGTCACACACAGATATTGTGCAGATTGTAGGCAGATCTCTGGTTGCAGTGAAATCATGGACACATTGTTCTATCTTGTGGCTGTGTACAAATGTAACAATGTGTCCATGATTTCACTGCACCCAGAGATCTGCCAACAATCTACACATTATCTGTGTGTGACGTGGCCCTAACAAATAATACAGAATAAAGGCATACAGAAATGATAGCACCACCCATATTTGACATCATGTACAATGTGTAACAAATACTGTGGGCTGCACCACGCAAACTTACACAAACGAATAAGCGATCACACTACTGACTCCAACCCTGATTCCTCAGACAGATATATAGGTCAGGTTTTTTCTGACATTTTTTAGAGGTACATGGGGGGCTATGGAAACATTGGTAGTTAAAGGTATAGAGCGGGTGCCCAGATCGTTAAAGGGCGGAGACTGGGAGCGGGTTCTGATGTGCCGCGAGGCTCGTTTGACCCTTTCACTCAATGGCCGACACCCAGAAGAATTGAATTATTGCACCGAGATAGCATATTTCTACTAACCAGTGCCCTCCTTGAACTCATAGTATAATATCAGTCGGTAACAATGACAGATGTTGGTTTAATGTACATTTGATGCAAGGATACATTGGATCTTGGCATCGGTTCACATGATACGGGAAGGTGACTGCGTGTAGAGGTGATGCCGCTGCGGCCCGTACTAGGTATATTATGTTATTTCTGATACCGTTATTCATATTTCAGGTAAGGGAGAACGTCCTATGGATCCATATTTATACTGGTAAATTGTGAGCTATGATTTTTAAGCTTTGTAAAAATGAGCAATATGATGTAAGGAGACTAAATGTTGGTAAAGGAGATTACATGTGTGTATATATATGTAGGTCAGCTCCCTCCTTTGTTGGGAGTAGACGTCTCAGTTCACAATTAATCATGATTTGATGCATGTGGGTGATGGGGTGTTTGTTAATTCCTTTATATATGTGTGATTCACTCATAACTTATATGCCTATGACTAAGGATTGTTTTTTTTCCGAAACGCATCAGGCGTAGAGGGGGGCTGCACACCCCAGAATGTTCATGTTATGCTGTGAATGAATAAATAAAGAGCTGAAGACCTTTTATTCAAGATATTAGTTTGGTGCCCGATTTCTTTCTCTACGTCTATGCTGTATTGTGGAGATCAGCACTTGAGTTGCAGCTTTGGTAAGTGGTTGGGTCATGGTTGCGTTGATCACTAGTTGGGTCACAGCTTCAGGAAAAAGTAGTTGGGTTGTAGTGCTTTGATCACCAGTTGAGTTGCAGCTTTAGTGATGTGGTTGGGTCATGAAGGTGATTATCACTGGCTAGATTGAAGCTTCAGTAATAAATAGTTGAGTCATATGGGTGATGATCACTAATTGGGTTGAAAATGTAGTGATTAGTGGTTCAGTCATAGTTGCGGTGATCACCAGGTGAGTAGCAGCATCAGTAATAAGTGGTTGGGTTGTGGTAATCACCAGTAAGGTCACAGCTTTGTGTGAAGTGGTTGGGTCGTAGTGGTGATGATCGCTGGTTGGGTTCAAGCTTCAGTGACAAGTAGTTGGGTAATGGGGGTGTTGATCGCTAATTGGGTTGAAGCTTTAGTGATTAGTGGTTGAGTCATAGGTGTGATGATCACTGGTGGGGTTGCAGCTTTGGTCATAAGTAAGTGGATCATGAGAATGATGATAGCTGGTTGGGCTGCAGCTTTGGTGATAAGGGGTTGGGTTGTGAGGGAGAAGATCCCTGGTTGATTTGAATCTTGGGTGATAAGTGGTGTGGCAGCTTCAGTGAAGTGGTTGGCTCGTATTGGCACAGATCACCAGTTGAGTCGCAGTTTGGGTGTGAACAGTGGTTGGGTTATAGTCGTGGTGATCACTGGTTGGGTTGTAGTTGCAGTGATCACTGGTTGTCTTGCAGCCTGGTGATAAGTGGTTGGGTCATGAGAGTGATGATCACTAGTTTGGTTAAAGCTTCGATGATAAGTGGTTGGGTCCGAGTTGCAGTGATCACTGGTTGTCTAGCAGCCTGGTGATAATTGGTTAGGTCATGTTGGCTGAAATCACCAGTTGGGTTATAGTTTTGGTGACCACTGGTTCGGTTCTAGTTGCAGTGATCACTGTTTAGGTCACAGTTGTGGTGATCACTGGTTGGGTCATAGTTGTGGTGATCACTGGTTGGGTTGCAACTTGGTGATAAGTGGTTGGGTTGTAGTTGCAGTGATCAATGGTTGGGTTATCAAGATAACCAGGTATAAGAAGAAGCGGCACTCACCGAAGTAGTATAGATGGTCCTTTATTCCACAATTCTAGAAATGGACAGGGTGCAGGGAGGAGGCCACGGGGCCTCCTCCCTGCACCCTGTCCGTTTCTAGAATTGTAGAATAAAGGACCATCTATACTACCTCGGTGAGTGCCGCTTCTTCTTATACCTGGTTATCTTGATTGTGCTTTGGCTGCGCACCACCGGTAGTGGATCCGCCTTAACGGGAAGTTCTCCCGGACCTGACTTTCAGTACCGCTTAGTGCCCTGAGTATCTGGCTTTAAATGGTTGGGTTCTAGTTACAGTGATCAATGGTTGGATTGTAGTTGCAGTGAACACTGGTTGGGTTGTAGTTGCAGTGATCACCGGTTGGGTTGTAGTTGCAGTGAACACTGGTTGAGTTGTAGCTGCAGGGATCAATGGTTGGGTTATAGTTGCAGTGATCAATGGTTGAGTTATAGATGCAGTTATCAATGGTTGGGTTGTAGTTGTAGTGATCAATGGTTGGGTTATAGTTGCAGTGATCAATGGTTGGGTTATAATTGCAATGATCAATTGTTGGGTTGTAATTGTAGTGATCAATGGTTGGGTTATAGTTGCAGTGAACACTTTTTGGGTTGTAGTCGCAGTGATCACCGGTTGGGTTGTAGTTGCAGTGATCAATAGTTGGGTTATAGTTGCAGTGATCACAGGTTGGGTTGTAGTTGCAGTGATCACAGGTTGGGTTGTAGTTGCAGTGATCAATGGTTGGGTTATAGTTGCAGTAATCAATGGTTGGGTTGTAGTTGCAGTGATCAATGGTTGGGTTGTAGTTGAAGTGATCACAGGTTGGGTAATAGTTGCAGTGATCACAGGTTGGGTTGTAGTTGCAGTGATCAATAGTTGGGTTATAGTTGTAGTGATCAATAGTTGGGTTATAGTTGTAGTGATCAATGGTTGGGTTATAGTTGCAGTGATCAATGGTTGGGTTATAGTTGCAGTGATCAATGGTTGGGTTGTAGTTGCAGTGATCACAGGTTGGGTTGTAGTTGCAGTGATCACAGGTTGGGTTATAGTTGCAGTGATCACAGGTTGGGTTGTAGTTGCAGTGATCACCGGTTTGGTCTTGTCTTCTCGTGCTATGTACCCTGGATGACCAACATCACTTATGGAGTTCTCCTTTCATTCCCATATCTGCGAGCTGATAACATTGAATGATGAAAGTCAGGAGGACTGTTGTGTCTGGATCCGGTGATTGAGCCAAGTCTGGTCTTGTTCCAGGATGTTCCCGATCAGTGAGGATTCGCCATGGTTTAATAAGGTGCCGGCAGCTTCAAAAGACTTCAAAAGCGGCGGCAGTCAGCAGTCAGCGGGGAGCGCAGCAGCCGAAGAACTCTCACTGACCCCGGCATCAGCGCTTCTCTCCTCCGCCTGCTGAATTACAATGCGACTCTCATCCTACAACTAGAGTTGTCATGGCAACTGCGCGGAGAATCACGTGTCCTATACCCATCATTCACGAGACATCACCCCCATCATCCAGAGATATCACCGACATCATTCCAGAGACATCACCCCCATCATCCCAAAGATATCACCCCCATCATCCCAGAGACATCACCCCCATCATCCCAAAGATATCACCCCCATCATCCCAAAGATATCACCCCCATCATCCCAGAGACATCACCCCCATCATCCCAAAGATATCACCCCCATCATCCCAAAGACATCACCCCCATCATCCCAGAGACATCACCCCCATCATCCCAGAGACATCACCCCATCATCCAGAGACATCACCCCTATCATCCCAGAGACATCACCCCATCATCCAGAGACATCACCCCTATCATCCCAGAGACATCACCACCATCATCCCAGAGACATCACCACCATCATCCCAGAGACATCACCACCATCATCCCAGAGACATCACCCCCATCATCCAGAGACATCACCCCCATTGTTTGTTCCCCCCTTACTTTACAGTTTGATTGTCAGTATGACACCCCCACTCCAGGGCCGGGGAAGACTCGGGAGCGGGCGGTTACTTGTTGTTCTACTTCACCTCTTTTGGTTCTTGTTACGGGGACAGATGGGGGCCGAGATCCGGTCTTGTGACCCTGGCGGTGTCATTTTAATAAACAGGAAGACATTAGGGAAAGTCTGAGGTATAAGGGGCTATTCGTGACGCCACCTGCGGTGTGCAGCCAGGGTGTCTACCGCTGCTTCAGAACCTGTGGGACGGTGACCGGCAGTTTGGATGACATCACTCCCCGCAGGCAGAGCGCGGTCCCCAGGGCAGTGGAGTGGTTTTCCTCGTCTCGTAGCTTGGCAGTTGGTCACTCAGTTAACAGTACTCTTGGTGTTACTGTGGCGCCCCACTGGTCAGTGCCCCACAGTAGGGGTACTGCACCCAAAACAGCGTGTGCGGTATCCCAGTCACTGGAGGGGAACTGAGGCTCTCATTCCAGCATCACTACGCCTACAATAGGGGGACTAAAGGGTTAACCTGTTTGCCTGGGATACCCAGGCCCGGTGGGAGGAGTGTTAGGGTAGAAGGAGCGGGAAAGAGACAGAAGAAGAGAGTCGAGTCTGAGGGACGATGCAAGGAACAGGCCCTAGAGGGACACCACAGGGAGGGCGCCCGAAATGGAGCGGCGACCCAGACAGAGAGGGGGAACCAGTGCCGGACTGTCAGAGTAAATGGTCTGGGGGAATCCCGGTCCACAACGGGGTACCGGCTCCAAGTCACCGTGCAGGCGAGTCCAGCCCTGAGCCGCCAATACCGGTGGGTCGTAGGTCTGCCGACCAGCCCCCGACTTCGTCCACAACGTGCAGCCCCACCAGGTACCCTTAGAGAAGAAGGGTCACCTGATCACACCCAACGGGCCTGGCAGGAAGTGGGTTGTACAGGACAGCACAAGGATAGTGAGGAGGCGAAAGAATAGAGGTCAGTGAAAGTACTAAAGGAGGAACACTTGGGGAGCCTTAGAAAAACTTTGTTCCCTTAGTGACTACCCGGCCAGCTACCCGCAAAGACTGTGTAACTGTGTACCTGAACCGCTGAGCACTGTTACCAGTAAAGTCCCCGTACAGAGTCAGCGAGCCTCCAGTGTCTTATTCTGTTAAGTTAAGACGCATTTTCAAACCAACTGATAGAGGTAACAAGGCCCTCCTGATTCAATATATCTTCCAAACAAAACCCAAAGGAGTCAGGCCAAATCAATTGCAATTAATTATTTATTTATTTATTAAGATTCAACCACAATAGTATTCAATCCTCAGGTATAACTTTTATCCATCAAATCACAGTGCCCCAAAATGGGTACACACTATACCTAATGAGGATGACACAATACATGCAAAGCCAAGGGTCCCATTTACCTTCCTGTGACCGCCCCCTGACGCGTTTCGCACCAGCTTCTTCTGAGGGTCCTCCTCAGAAGAAGCTGGTGCGAAACGCGTCAGGGGGCGGTCACAGGAAGGTAAATGGGACCCTTGGCTTTGCATGTATTGTGTCATCCTCATTAGGTATAGTGTGTACCCATTTTGGGGCACTGTTATTTGATGGATAAAAGTTATACCTGAGGATTGAATACTATTGTGGTTGAATCTTGTCATGCGGTCCTCTTTCTGTGTACCACTATATATTGTCATTTTTACATGGTGTTTCTTTTAAAATAAATAATTAATTGCAATTGATTTGGCCTGACTCCTTTGGGTTTTGTTTGGAAGATAAGTTAAGACGCAGCTGCTGCCACATCGACCAGCTCAGCAGCAGCACTGCCCCGGGGACCCCGCTCCGCCTACAGGGAGTGTTATCAACTGGCTGCAATACCACCATCACCGGCGGTCTGACAGCAGCGCTAGTGAGATCACCTGAAACTGCAGGTGGCGTCACGAGTCTTTATTACTTTCTTTTTATTATTTTTCCCTTTTAACAAGTGACCCCAGGGTTACGGGTCAGGACAGGCCGCCAGAGACATCCCCTTATAGTAAACGCCTGGATAACCGAGTCCCCAAAGTCCCCTGGGTGGGTCATTACGGGCCGACCCTGTGGCCGATGGTCTCCGCAAATAAAAGTCTCTCAAACCACAAGTGCAGCATCCCAGCACCTGGAGAACACGACACTCTCTAACCATGGGAATGCAGTACCTCTGGTGGCGGCTCACCCGGGGGTGCCACAAGTAATTATAATACTCATCCCCTCATTCTCCTCATTCACATCCCTCTTCTCAGGTAACAGATCGGTGACATGTGATGGGTGAGCCCGCCGATGTTCAAGTTCAGGACCAGACTTCACCCGAACTTGAGTTTGAACCCCGACTTTAAAGATATGAAATGGCGACCAAGGAGGCTGTAAAAATAAGCTAAGGCTAGGGTCACACATGACATGCGGTTTATTAGGTGTTTTTTGGCCACCTGCGTTTTTGCCTGCGTTTTTGTTGTTAGGTGTGGGGGCCCCCTTAAAAAGCCCTTAAAAACGCATGCAAAAACGCATGGTCATTTTGAGACTTTTAAAAACGCATGCGTTTCTCATAGGGCCCCATGTTACAAAAACGCATGCGTTTCTCATAGGGCCCCATGTTACAAAAACGCATGCGTTTCTCATAGGGCCCCATGTTACAAAAACGTATGCGTTTTTAAAAAAGCAACAAAAGATGCATTTTTGGGTGCGTTTTTCAAAAAATGGTGCATTATGCAGTATTTTTTGGTGCTGAATCAAAAACGCATGTGCCATTTAGACATGTGTTTTTGCTATTGTGGCATGCGTTTTTTGCATGGGGGCCTATGGGTGCATTTTTTAATGCGTTTTTAGAAGACGCAGGTCTCCACAAACGCAAGTAAAATCTCTATGTGTGACACTAGCCTTAATCGGGATTAAATCAGCGGCATATACTTAGTGAGAACGGCACGCTGGTGCTTCCCGGCCGCTCATTAACTTCCTGATTTTTCACAATGTCTATGATTGGCAGTTGGACCCTTCACCCATTGAGCCGGCGTCTGTGATTTCTTGCCATTGGCAGCAAACCTGCCATCATTGTGGTGTAAAAATAAATAATAAAAACTGACGCAGGGCTTCGCTGTATTTTTGATTCTCAGCACAGCTGTGGGCTGATTTGCTCAGCATGGTGACATCTATAGTTCCCTACCCCCCCCCCCAGACTACAGAATAGCAGCAAATTGGGGCATTCATTAGACTCTGCAATTCCTTGAGATTTACCTGGCTCTTCCCAATGCCCTGGTGTGGTGGCATTGGGGTGATAGAAGGGGTTAATGACAGCTGAGTATTGACAGCTTGTCATTAAGGCCAGATTTATAATGTTCAGGCCTCTATGAGACCCCCCAATCCTGTGAGGAAATCGATAAAAAAAACACACAGAAAAATCCTTTATTTGAAATAAATCAGACAACCCTCATTTTCCAATTTATTACCCCAACATACCCTCCGATAGTAATCCTAAAGGATGGTCCCACGAAGCACAGGATCCTGGCTCTGCTTCATCCTTGTTCTGGAGGTAAGAAGACGTCCACACACTTCACACTTCATGGATTGTATAAATCCACCGCCAGCTCTTGCTGGACAAGTGGGCAGGGCTTAGCTAGGGGCGTGGCCAGCTATTAGACAATAGATTTTATGGCATCTTTAGTGTGGGCCACAGCTCATGTGAGAGGCTCATCCGCCACAAAGGCTCTCCAATGGGAGTTCCATACAGGGCTTCATTCTTCCCGTCCAGGACTTGGAGGTTTTCCCAAATGCCAATAGAGCCCAAGTGTTATCTGAACCGGATGAGGCTGTTTATGAGGATGGTGCAGACGTCACCACCTCAACCTTCTATCAGACTCTATGTAATCATCAAAGCTCAGAGAAGAAGATGCAAATAGAGTCTATGGAGCCTCGGTTAGGAGTCTCATACACAGGACTGGCCAGATATCCCCCCAGGGAAGGACCCAGCCAGGGGATATCCTGGAGGGATATATGTCCCGTGTTTGAGACTCCGAACCGAGGCTCCACAGACTATTTGCATATACATAATTCCCAGGGGGCGATGCACCATGAATTCACTGTGTTGAGCGCTGTACCCGGCTGCCCGCGATGTTTTCTTGGACCGGTCTCCCTGAGATCAGTGATCGCTTTGTGATCTTGAAGAAGACACTTAGGTCTACAGTAACCCAGATCCTCGGCTCAGCAGACAGGGTGGTGCAGTCAGTAAGACAAACATCCAACTCCTCAATTTCCCTGAATATGACTCCGGCCCCACCCAAAACTGACATCGACTGCGACTTTGACTCCACAGCTGAAACAGTAGAGAATTGTACTATACCCCCCACCCGCGGTGTAACTAGGTTTCATGGCGCCCGGGGCAAAGAACTATTTCGCCCCCCCCCCAGAGTAGGTCAGGGCCGAGGGGGGGGGTTGCTGTCAGATGTCAGCCTTGCCGCCTTGGTTGAGGAGTAGGGGGTACTGTCGTGAGCTTTCAGCCACCCCTGCAGCCCTGGGTGAGGAGCAGGGGGGGGTTTGGTGCCGGCGCCCCCCCCCCCCCCCCCCCCGAGTTGTGCCCAGGACAAAGGATCCGGCTGCCCCCTCCTAGATGCGCACCTGTCCCCCACCCCACCCTTGTTATAGAGGTCTCCCCCCAAATCATCCCAAGATCTGAAGACGAGGGGCATCCTATAGTCACCGAGTCGCCTAATCTTCTGTCCTGTGTCCTATATCCAGGAGAATACATTGCTCAGTTCCTGTGGCCATCCTCTCCGGGCTGGAGGTGTGAGGCCGGATGAACGGGTCTGTAGAGTCTCCAGGGCTCAGGTTCCTCAGCCCAATCATGGCGTTCTGAGTAGGACAAATCTAGGTCCTGTCTACATGGTGCCATGTCAATGCACAACGGCCTCATATCCTCCACAGGCCAGAGCACTGGAGACTGCACCCCATGGGGCAGAGAGATGCACAGGTCTATGAACAGTCTCCCTGTGGATCTCTATGGGAAATCCTCATGGCTGTTCCTGTTGGGAGGATTCGTCACACTGGAATCTGCACCAACCCTGACAATGAAGTTACAAGGCTGGAAACACACTGGACAACCTGCAGGAAAAGACACAATATGTCTACTATAAGGCTGGAAACACTAGCCGGTGAAATAATGCTCCGATTGACGTATCCGAGAGTGGTACCAGCGTCGTCCGAGTTTTGGTCAGTGCGGCTTAGCTGTGACGTCCGTGTGACGTCCGTGTGACGTCCGTGTGACGTCCGTTATTTTCTCAGCAGTTATTACTATATAATCAGGTACAGTTGTCTGAGCTGCAGAATCTCATGTGACTCGGATGTTGCGGTTGCTCTCCGTGATTTTGTCGGACCCATAGACTTGTATTGCTGAGTCTCAGCCGTGTAATGGCGCACTGTCGCTGTATGTAGTGACTGTGACCCTCGGGGACGTGCTCTGACATTGAGGATCGTTGGTCCCTCTGTATTGTGATCTGTCCTCACATCGCAGTCGTCCGTGTGTCCGTCCAGGGCGTCCATAAGGCGAGGTTCACACTCTGCATTCTTGATCCGCTTTCTATGGATAATGGATCACCTCCTGTGATTCCTCGCAAAGTCAATGAGTCCATGTTTGGGGCAGAAGATAAATGAGCGCCAATTTGTGTTTTTCTCTTGAATCCGTTGTTTATGGGGAAGATCCCGGCCGTCAGGATTGGACCAAACACAGATGATGCGTTTTCAGATCCAGTTTTGCTGCTGAAAATGACACAAAATGGATCAGAAAAAAGGGATGAAAATCGCCCAGTGTGACCCAAACCCAATAATGGAGCACCGCCTGTGCGGCGCCCCCTGCTGGAGGCCTCGGGAGCACAGCCCTTGTGGCGCCCCCTGCTGGAGGCCTCGGGAGCACAGCCCTTGTGGCGCCCCCTGCTGGAGGCCTCGGGAGCACAGCCCTTGTGGAGCCCCCTGCTGGAGGCCTCGGGAGCACGGCCTGTGCGGCGCCCCCTACTGGAGGCCTCGGGAGCACAGCCCTTGTGGAGCCCCCTGCTGGAGGCCTCGGGAGCACAGCCCTTGTGGCGCCCCCTGCTGGAGGCCTCGGGAGCACAGCCCTTGTGGAGCCCCCTGCTGGAGGCCTCGGGAGCACGGCCTGTGCGGCGCCCCCTACTGGAGGCCTCGGGAGCACAGCCCTTGTGGAGCCCCCTGCTGGAGGCCTCGGGAGCACGGCCTTTGTGGCGCCCCTTGCTGGAGGCCTCGGGAGCACGGCCTTTGTGGCGCCCCTTGCTGGAGGCCTCGGGAGCACGTCTTGTGCGGCGCCCCCTGCTGGAGGCCTCGGGAGCACAGCCCTTGTGTCGCCCCCTGCTGGAGGCCTCGGGAGCACAGCCCTTGTGTCGCCCCCTGCTGGAGGCCTCGGGAGCACGTCTTGGTCGGTGCCCCCTGCTGGAGGCCTCGGGAGCACAGCCCTTGTGGCGCCCCCTGCTGGAGGCCTCGGGAGCACGTCTTGGTCGGCGCCCCCTGCTGGAGGCCTCGGGAGCACAGCCCTTGTGGCGCCTCCTGCTGGAGGCCTCGGGAGCACAGCCCTTGTGGCGCCACCTGCTGGAGGCCTCGGATGCAGTTGACTAACATGTGAACTCGGCACTTGTTTCTCAGGCGCTGACAGAAGTTCATCTGTAGTACAGCAGCACGCGCCGCTTCCAGCTGGATCCAGACAGACGCAGGCGCCGCCGCCTTTGAAGTGTCTTCTGATTTTCCATTCTGCCTGAAGTTCCTCTGGATGTTTATGCAGCAGATGGGGATATTCCCAGGCTGCACCTCTCTCGCTTGCACATTGCACCAGACACTCTGACTCGCAGCTTCTTAAGTTGGTCAGATTCTTAAAAAGCAGCAGGGCCCCAGGGAAGGAGGAGGGGGACGGATCCTTTATCAGGAGGCCTCATTTCTCTTATTTAATCAGATCGCTTTTTTATCTATGTGAAATTATTCCTGATAAGTCCAACATGCAAAGAAGAACAGAAAACGAGAAGTTTATGGGGGGCAGAAGGTGAAGCATTAGCATCTGTTTGAAGGGAAGTCACAGGGAGTTTACACCATCGCTGCTGCCTGCAAGTTTAGGAAACGCTTCTGAAAAAGACAAATAAAATGGAGCTAAATGGTGTCAGAAAGTGATGACAGGTGTCCTCAAGACTGAGGATCTGCAAACCACAGGGGACCAGGCGGCACCTGGGGCACCGAGCAAAGTGTCTCATATGAGGCAAAATCATCAGACCCCTGATCATCCCCTGCAATACCCCTAATCATCCCCTGCAATACCCCTGATCATCCCCTGCAATACCCCTGATCATCACCTGCAATACCCCTGATCATCCCCTGCAATACCCCTGATCATCCCCTGCAATACCCTTGATCATCACCTGCAATATCCCTGATCATCACCTGCAATACCCCTGTACATCACCATCAATACCCCTGCACTTCACAAATAACCCTGCACTACCCCTATTGCTACCTTATGAATGGGGGACTATGGAATGCATTATAATACATAGAGGGCTATGGGGGTACATTATAATATATGGAGGAATATGCGGATGCAGTACAATAATAGTTGGAGATCTATGGTGGCGGGAGGAGCACACATAGCGGGATGAGTGAGATTAATACATAATGAAGGGGGAGGGGTACATTTGTGAGTCTTTATAGGATTTATAACGGTTGTGGTATCACGTTCACGGACCGGGTCGGGTTCACTCACTTGGCAGCCATATTTGAACACAGCGACAGTCTCTCCATTTAATTAAAAGTCAAGTTGGTTTATTCTGTCAGCATAAACCACCTTCCAGCACATAAACAGGAGCCTTTCTTCGGCTTACAAGTACATACCGCCTGGTATACAGTCTGCTGAACGTCACAGGTTCAGTACACTTCTGCCGCTGTATCCCAGCCTCCACTCGGGCCTGTTGTCAGTCCTCACAGGGCCTCTGAGACACTGCTCCTTCAGACTGGATGTCTGACTTCTGCCCACAGCCCAGCACCCTGCAGGCACTCCATGTCTCAATCACTGTCAGTGTCTCACATGTCAAACACAGACTCCATTAACTATCCTGAGACACACCCACATCTCCAGCAAGTTGCAAGCTTAACTCGTGCAATGCTGTTAAGCAGACTGTGGCCTCCAGGTACTGGCAAGACAATCATAAAATCAGTGCAGCAAACTTCTGCCTGTGCAAAACACACCAGCCATGCACAATGCCGCCACTCACTACATCACACGGTACACGGGGCCCGTTCTTCTGACCGCCATGTGTGGGGCTCTCTGGCCTGTGCTCCTGGGCTGTAATCAGGCCTAGCATCTAGTGGGGGATTGTGTTTTTGTTCTACCCAGCATGGGGCTCATCCAATACCAGCCTGCAGCTTCTGGAAACGTCTCAGTGTAGCCACAGCTGAGCCAATGCACAAAGTGACCAAGCCTGTAGGACTGTGTTCACACCACCGACAAAAACAACAGTATAACTGTCATGAAAAACATAGTCAGCACCTGCAGCTCTCTGGCGCCCCCTTATCCTGCTGGCCAAACCCGGTATTGCCAGAGGATAAGAAAAGGTGCGAAGCTGCTTTAATTTATGTCGTCTACTGCGGCACGTGCTGTGACGGGATATATATATACCACCAGTTCCTGCCAGGAACGTATATATATACCTCAATCCAGCCACAATATCACATAAATACAAACATTGTGCTGCCACCACCATCTCTTCCGGGTGGAGAGGTAACCTGTCTGGTAGCGTGAAGAGCGGGGATGTGTCAGATCATCATAGAACAGGAAGAACGAAAGTAAACAAATTATAAAGTTTTACTCCAGAAAGTTGTCAGTATTTACAAAAAGATATAAAAGATATTACACAAGAGACAACTTATATATATACATAAAACAGTTATTAAAGGGATCCTGTCCCCTCCAGACGCCTCCTAAACTACCAGAACACGTCCCTGCAGCCTCACATCACTAATCTCACACTCATTTTGTCTCCTAAAAGCATCCAGTGAAAGTGCATAAAAACGTTTAAATCCTCCCTCATTACTGATTATAATTAGCAGTGGCTATATTCTTTAGCCGTTGGGGCGTGTTGTTTTGCAGCCTGAATGATCCACCCTCTCTCTGTCTGTGCTGCTGTGATGTGGAGCTGAAGGCAGGACTAATGATTTGCATTATGTGAGTGATAGAGAGGGGACATGGCAGTTCACACCACAAAGGCCCATGGCTGTGTCTGGGGCCAAGGGTCGGGGTACTCATATCTCGGGCGTACTGATATGGGGATGTCACGGGTGGTCAGTGCCCGAGTCCATGCACTTGAGCAGACAATAAAAAGGGGAAAAGAAAATAAATAAGGATGTTCGTGACGCCACCTGTATGTCCGGTGATGGCAACCTCCGGGGTGATGTGCAGCAGCAAGATGTCGTAGCCCTCTACAGGTAGGGCTGAGTCCCCGGGGTGTTGGAAGTAGCAATAGTGGAATAGGGCAGCGTAGTCACTGTGGAGCAAAGCAGGTAAATGACAGTTCTCTGAGAAGAAGCACAGACTCATTGCTCACTCTGAACGGGTACTTTACTCCGGCAGACTTACAGGGTAATGCAGTTCTTTCAGCTAAGGTAGTGGACCGGGGGGTTCTGGTAATGAGCAGTGTCCCCATGAAGCTCCACTGGTGTTCCTTCTCTATTACTTCCTCTGTCCTGCTCTGCTGCCCTGCACGGATCCTGCTTACTACCAGGTGGGGCTGAAGGCAGGACTAATGATTGGGGACCATGTGTGAATTAGGGAGGTTGGATCGTGCTCCTATGAAGCTTGCAACCACGCCGGTGATTTGCGTTTAAGGGATGGACCTCTGATCCACGTCGGAGCCGGTACCCTGCTTCGGACTGGGCCAGGGTATTTGGTTACCCTCTATCTGCCCCTTTCTCTTGTGGGTCACCAGGTTGAGGTGCCCTCCCGTTACTTCTCTTCTGGCCCCTTTCACATCAGCGTTTTTTTTTAAAACGCAGCAGATGCGGTGGAAAAAACGCATCTGCCGCGATTACCGCATAACCGCGACACCTGCGGCACAGTTGCGGCAAGCCCCATGCAATGTCTATGGGGCTTGCGGTAAGTGTGCGGCAGGTGCGGCAAGTGCGGTTTCGGCACTTGCGGCAGGTGCGGCAGCGAAAAAAACCGCAGTCAGCCGCGTTTTTTTTGCGGCCGCACCTGCCGCAAGTGCCGATGCCGCACCCTTACCACAAACCCCATAGACATTGCATGGGGCTTGCCGCAACTGTGCCGCAGGTGTCGCGGTTATGCGGTAATCGTGGCAGATGCGTTTTTTTCAACGCTGATGTGAAAGGGGCCTTACTTCCGCTCCTTTCTTCTGCTTTCTGCTGCTCTTTTTTTCTACTTCTGACCACTGTCCCTCTTTCCCCACTCACTATATACCCTCGCTTCTCCACCCACCGGGGCCGGTTACCCTAAGTAACGGGCGTCTGATTGGTCCCCTATCACTAGGTGTGTGTGTGGTGCTGGAGCTTCAGGCTTCTACTACTCCTTACCAGAACAAAGCATACTGCACCTTCTGTTAGGGGTGCAGTACCCTTTTGTAGTGCGCTGACTAGCGGGGCGCTACAGCTGCTGGATTGGGGTTCTGTGCGCGGAGGTGCATGCAGGACAGGCAGCGCTGGAGAAGAGAGGCCTGTGAGGGAAGGCACATGAAGGGGTGCACTTGACAAGCCACTCTGGTGGCTAAGGACTACCTGGACCGCCACTGTACTTGAGCTGTAACCTGTGTTGCGTGCAAAGAAGACCACAGTAAACCGGGTTTGGAACTCAGCAGTGTGTCAGACTGCTTCTTTCATACCTGAGGAGCGGTAAACTGCCACGCCGTGCAGGCAGCAGGAGCCTACCTGGGAGAAGCCCTGTCCCACAGCCAGCTCAGCCCCACTGGCTCTCCAGTACCCCAATATCCCCCTTACTCCAGATGCTCTGGGGACCCCACTCCACCTGAGGGGAGCGACATTATCACTACTGCCATTCTATCATCCCCAGAGGTCCCAGTCTGCAGCAGAGGTCACCAACGACTGCATAACCCGGGGGGCATCATGACAACCACCCGCCCAAATCCCTTTAATCCAAAAATGCTTTCCCCCTTTTTACTGACTGCCCTTCCCGGGTGACCACGGACTGGGTCACGTCACCGTGCCAGTCAGTGGTGTAACTTCAGGCCCAGGGGATCTGATGCGAAAGCTCCAACGGGGCCCCCAATTATTGCAAATCTTTAGTCTTTTTCTATAGGCCAAAGGGACTTTTGGAGCCCCCTAGGCTGCAGGGCCCAAGTGCGATCACAACCCCTGCACCTATTGTAGTTACTGACCCCAGATGCTCGAGGACGTCGAGAGAGGCCCGACTCTGAGTATCCCGCGGCCCCCACTGGGGCAAGTCACCTTCACATCACCCTCGTTGCCTCCACGTCAACCTCTTTGCCTCCACATTCCCCTCGAAGCCTCCATATCACTATCTTCCACCCTGATGCCTCGTGAAGTGCGGCATCCTCCCTTTATGCGGTTTCTGTTTCCCGCCTGCTCTGGATTGTTGCACTTTTCCCATAGTCGGCGGTGGATATTGAATTCTTCTCCAGTAGTTTTCTTAGTGACAGGTTCACACCCAGCTTCAATCTTTCCTCATCTCCAGGTGGCTCATGCGACGGCCTCCTTGTCTTTATCTTACTTTATCCATCTAAATGAGCATTTCTATCAGACAAGAAAGTGTCATGTCGGTGGTGCGAGGCCTACGTGAGGCGCGGAGGCCGCCACCTGTCACACGCTGAGAGCTGCACTTACTGGGAAGACGCTGGCCCCATTATTACCTGTCCTGCTGCAAAGACAAATTCAAGTCAGGCTTCATGTGTCAGGGAGGAATGGCCGCCATTCCCGATGTTCCCTCTGTTAACGTGTATTGTAGAAGGAGAAAACAGGAACTGACAGACACTTTGGAGGAATTTATGGCTCCATTGGGAAGAGTCACATAGTGACTAATAACATGGACATTACCCCAGTCCAGGAGCCATTTTGGCCCTCTCAGGCTCCCACAATGCTTGTCCCCCTGATGTGGATAACAATCCACACATGAGGAGCAAAACCATCACTGCTGCCACCCCATCATCCCCAGAGGTCCTGCACCGCAGCCACGGCCACTAATAGCCGCATACCACGGGTGGCGTCATGACAACCATCCCTAACCACTAGTCCAGAACTTTTAAACTCGACCCCCAGGGTCATGAGATCGGGCCACGACCCCTGTAACTCCCCACACCTGAACAGCGGGCCCAGTCCTCGAGTACCCCACGGCCCCGGTCCGTTTCCTGGCATCACAAACAGGATCTCGTGCCCATCCTTACTGGCTACTGTGTGCCATAGACTTTATTGAACTGTGTACAGTCGCCATTGTTACCCTATGTGGTGCACGGGAAAGCCAGGGGGTGTGCCACCGTGGGCAGGACCTTGGGAAGAGCACGAAAAGAGACAAAGGCCGCGTTCTGACATCAGCCAACGCAACGCAGGAAGTCCTGCGCTTAAAATCTCCTGCATGCTACACTCCCTGCTGGAGGAACGGCAGACGACCCACTGATAAAGGCTGAGACCGGGCTGTGGTTTACCAAGGGGGAGCAAGATGTCGGATCCGCAGGAACAGCAGGCCGCAATTATTAATTATTGTGTTTTTGTTGCATTTTTTATTTGATGCACTTTAAGTTAAAATTTGATTTTATAATGTCTTCTCATAGTACAGAAAACCATTAAAAGAGGTTCTCCCAAAATAACATAGGACCAGAACCTTTATGGCCTCTTTTACAATGTTCTATTACTTTGTAAGTTCCCCATCCTGCATACAAAGCATGAAAATACCTTCTATTAGGATCCTACGCACATCTGTGCAAAAAAAGCACCAGTTTGATGGTCCATTTTGGAGAGCCATATGGCCACCCGTGTGTCCCATTTGTGTGCTGTCCGTGTGTCCCATCTGTGTGCTGTCCACGTATCCCATCTGTGTGCTGTCCACGTGTCCCATCTGTGTGCTGTCCGTGTCCCATCTGTGTGCTGTTCATGTGTCCCATCTGTGTGCTCTCCAGGTGTCCCATGTCTGTGCTGTCTGTGTGTCCCATCTGTGTGCTGTCCACGTGTCACATCTGTGTGCTGTCCTTGTGTCCCATCTGTGGCTGTCCGTGTGGCCCATCTGTGTGCTGTCCCATGTCTGTGCTGTCTGTCTGTCCCAATTGTGTGCTGTCCACGTGTCCCATCTGTGTGCTGTCCATGTGACCCATCTATGTGCTGTGCTCTCTGTGTCTCCCATCTGTGTGCTATCCACGTGTCCCATCTGTGTGCTGTCCATGTCACCCATCTGTGTGCTGTCCGTGTGTCCCATCTGTGTGCTGTCCGTGTGACTCATCTGTGTGCTGTCCATGTCACCCATCTGTGTGCTGTCCGTGTGACCCATCTGTGTGCTGTCCACGTGTCTCATCTGTGTGCTGTTCATGTGTCCCATCTGTGTGCTCTCCAGGTGTCCCATGTCTGTGCTGTCTGTGTGTCCCATCTGTGTGCTGTCCACGTGTCACATCTGTGTGCTGTCCTTGTGTCCCATCTGTGGCTGTCCGTGTGGCCCATCTGTGTGCTGTCCCATGTCTGTGCTGTCTGTCTGTCCCAATTGTGTGCTGTCCACGTGTCCCATCTGTGTGCTGTCCATGTGACCCATCTATGTGCTGTGCTCTCTGTGTCTCCCATCTGTGTGCTATCCACGTGTCCCATCTGTGTGCTGTCCGTGTGTCCCATCTGTGTGCTGTCCGTGTGACTCATCTGTGTGCTGTCCATGTCACCCATCTGTGTGCTGTCCGTGTGACCCATCTGTGTGCTGTCCACGTGTCTCATCTGTGTGCTGTCCGTGTGTCCCATCTGTGTGCTGTCCGTGTGACTCATCTGTGTGCTGTCCATGTCACCCATCTGTGTGCTGTCCGTGTGTCCCATCTGTGTGCTGTCCATGTCACCCATCTGTGTGCTGCTCTGTGGTGTGGCTGTGTCTCCTGAGCTCTGTGGTGCGGCTGTGTCTCCTGAGCTCTGTGGTGCAGCTGTGTCTCCTGAGCTCTGGTGTGGCTGTGTCTCCTGGGCTCTGTGGTGCGGCTGTGTCTTCTGAGCTCTATGGTGCGGCTGTGTCTCCTGATCTCTGTGGTGCGGCTGTGTCTCCTGAGCTCTGTGGTGCGGCTGTGTCTCCTGAGCTCTGTGGTGGGGCTGCGTCTCCTGGGCTCTGTGGTGCGGCTGTGTCTTCTGAGCTCTGTGGTGCGGCTGTGTCTCCTGATCTCTGTGGTGCGGCTGTGTCTCCTGAGCTCTGTGGTACGGCTGTGCCTCCTGAGCTCTGTGGTGCGGCTGTGTCTCCTGAGCTCTGTGGTTGCGGCTGTGTCTCCTGAGCTCTGTGGTGGGGCTGCGTTCCCTGGGCTCTGTGGTGCGGCTGTGTGTCTTCTGAGCTCTATGGTGCGGCTGTGTTCTCCTGATCTCTGTGGTGCGGCTGTGTCTCCTGAGCTCTGTGGTGCGGCTGTGTCTCCTTGAGCTCTGCAGTGTGGCTGTGTCTCCTGAGCTCTGTATGTTGCGGCTGTGTCTCCTGGGCTCTGGGGTGCGGCTGTGTCTCCTGAGCTCTGTGGTGCAGCTGCGTCTCCTGAGCTCTGTGGTGTGGCTGTGTCTCCTGAGGTCTGTGGTGCGGCTGTGTCTCCTGAGCTCTGTGGTGCAGCTTGTGTCTCCTGAGCTCTGGTGTGGCTGTGTCTCCTGGGCTCTGTGGTGCGGCTGTGTCTTCTGAGCTCTATGGTGCGGCTGTGTCTCCTGATCTCTGTGGTGGCGGCTGTGTCTCCTGATCTCTGTGGTGCGGCTGTGTCTCCTGAGCTCTGTGGTGCGGCTGTGTCTCCTGAGCTCTGTGGTGGGGGCTGCGTCTCCTGGCTCTGTGGTGCGGCTGTGTCTTCTGAGCTCTATGGTGCGGCTGTGTCTCCTGATCTCTGTGGTGCGGCTGTGTCTCCTGATCTCTGTGGTGCGGCTGTGTCTCCTGAGCTCTGTGGTGCGGCTGTGTCTCCTGAGCTCTGTGGTGCGGCTGTGTCTCCTGGGTTCTGTGGTGCGGCTGTGTCTCCTGAGCTCTGTGGTGCGGCTGTGTCTCCTGGGCTCTGTGGTGCGGCTGTGTCTCCTGAGCTCTGTGGTAAGGCTGTGTCTCCTGAGCTCTGTGGTGCGGCTGTGTCTCCTGGGCTCTGTGGTGCGGCTGTGTCTCCTGAGCTCTGTGGTGCGGCTGTGTCTCCTGAGCTCTGTGGTGCGGCTGTGTCTCCTGGGCTCTGTGGTGCGGCTGTGTCTCCTGGGTTCTGTAGTGCGGCTGTGTCTCCTGAGCTCTGGTGTGGCTGTGTCTCCTGAGCTCTGTGGTGCGGCTGCGTTTCCTGGGCTCTGTGGTGCGGCTGCGTCTCCTGAGCTCTGTGGTGCGGCTGTGTCTCCTGAGCTCTGTGGTGCGGCTGTGTCTCCTGGGTTCTGTGGTGCGGCTGTGTCTCCTGAGCTCTGTGGTGCGGCTGTGTCTCCTGGGCTCTGTGGTGCGGCTGTGTCTCCTGAGCTCTGTGGTGCGGCTGTGTCTCCTGAGCTCTGTGGTGCGGCTGTGTCTCCTGGGCTCTGTGGTGCGGCTGTGTCTCCTGAGCTCTGTGGTGCGGCTGTGTCTCCTGGGCTCTGTGGTGCGGCTGTGTCTCCTGGGCTCTGTGGTGCGGCTGTGTCTCCTGAGCTCTGTGGTGCGGCTGTGTCTCCTGAGCTCTGTGGTGCGGCTGTGTCTCCTGAGCTCTGTGGTGCGGCTGTGTCTCCTGAGCTCTGTGGTGCGGCTGTGTCTCCTGGGCTCTGTGGTGCGGCTGTGTCTCCTGAGCTCTGTGGTGCGGCTGTGTCTCCTGAGCTCTGTGGTGCGGCTGTGTCTCCTGAGCTCTGTGGTGCGGCTGTGTCTCCTGGGCTCTGTGGTGCGGCTGTGTCTCCTGAGCTCTGTGGTGCGGCTGTGTCTCCTGAGCTCTGTGGTGCGGCTGTGTCTCCTGGGCTCTGTGGTGCGGCTGTGTCTCCTGGGCTCTGTGGTGCGGCTGTGTCTCCTGAGCTCTGTGGTGCGGCTGTGTCTCCTGAGCTCTGTGGTGCGGCTGTGTCTCCTGGGCTCTGTGGTGCGGCTGTGTCTCCTGGCTCTGTGGTGCGGCTGTGTCTCCTGAGCTCTGTAGTGCGACTGTGTCTCCTGAGCTCTGTAGTGCGGCTGTGTCTCCTGAGCTCTGTGGTGCGGCTGTGTCTCCTGGGCTTTGGTGTGGCTGTGTCTCCTGGGCTCTGTGGTGCGGCTGTGTCTCCTGAGCTCTGTGGTGGGGCTGTGTCTCCTGAGTTCTGTGGTGGGGCTGTGTCTCCTGGTTCTGTAGTGCGGCTGTGTTCCTGAGCTCTGTGGTGCAGCTGTGTCTCCTGAGCTCTGTGGTGCGGATGTGTCTCCTGAGCTCTGTGGTGCGGCTGTGTCTCCTGGGCTCTGTGGTGCGGCTGTGTCTCCTGAGCTCTGTGGTGCGGCTGTGTCTCCTGAGTCTCTGTGGTGCGGCTGTGTCTCCTGAGCTCTGTGGTGCGGATGTGTCTCCTGAGCTCTGGTGGGCTGTGGTCTCCTGGGCTCTGTGGTGCGGCTGCGTCTCTGAGCTCTGTGGTGCGGCTGGTCTCCTGAGCTCTGTGGTGCGGCTGGTCTCCTGAGCTCTGTGGTGCGGCTGCGTCTCCTGAGCTCTGTGGTGCGGCTGCGTCTCCTGAGCTCTGTGGTGCGGCTGTGTCCTCCTGAGCTCTGTGGTGCGGCTGTGTCTCTTGGGCTCTGTGGTGCGGTCTGTGTCTCCTGAGCTCTGTGGTGCGGCTGGTCTCCTGACTCTGTGGTGCGGCTGCGTCTCCTGAGCTCTGTGGTGCGGCTGTGTCTCCTGAGCTCTGTGGTGCGGCTGTGTCTCCTGGGTTCTGTAGTGGGGCTGTGTCTCCTGGGCTCTGTGGTGCGGCTGTGTTCCTGAGCTCTGTGGTGCGGCTGCGTCTCCTGAGCTCTGTGGTGCGGCTGTGTCTCCTGAGCTCTGTGGTGCGGCTGTGTCTCCTGGGCTCTGTGGTGCGGCTGTGTCTCCTGAGCTCTGGTGTGGCATCTCACCAGTGACCACGTAGTGACTTTCCAGCGATCCCTGCCAGGTCGTATCGTTGTTGGGATCGCTGGAATGTCGCTAGGTGTAACGGGGCCTTTATACTCACCTCGGGTGCTCCAGTCTGCTGGGCGTTGCTGGTCTTTATCTGGCGCCTCCTCTCTTCTTGCAATCCTGCTTGTTTTGTTTGAATTGATGCGTGTTATAAAATGAGATTATAACATTTATCTATTGTACATATAACAATTAATAACACAGATCGGATTGTTATTCATTTCTATTCATGGATAAGCTCTTCATCAACGTCTATGTCTAGATTCATTCATTATATCACTAATACAATAGTGTAACTGCGTTTTCAGATGATACTAATTGTTTGGGCTGATATCAGTCAACATTTACCTGAAATATTCCAAGCTCAAGAAGGCTGATATCATAACCGCGCAGAAGGCTGATATGATAACCGCGCAGAAGGCTGATGTCATAACCGTGCAGAAGGCTGATGCCATAACCGCGCAGAAGGCTAATGTCATAACCGCGCAGAAGGATGATGTCATAACCGCGCAGAAGGATGATGTCATAACCGCGCAGAAGGGCGCTAAGCTGAGGCCGCCTCATTGTGTGTGTAGACTGGGAGCATTGTATGGAGAGTGGACATTCCTGTGGACATGGTGATTGTGATGAATATTGTTTCATATCCCCATATTCCATCCAAGAAAGCAATTGATAAGGCACATCTCACTCACAGAGATGAGCCCCCCACCCTTGGTAGCCTTTCATCCCTGGCCAGCAGCAAATCAATTAGCACGTAGCTGCCAGCCAACAAGGCCACCAAAAGGAGCTCATCCTCAACTTTGATATGCAATCAGCCAGGAAGGTATTTTAGCCAGGTGTCTTGGACTTCTGAGGAGATGTAAAATTAGGTGACACTTTCCAAATGGCAGAAGAGAGGAAATTCCTTTTCAGGCGCAGACAAGAAGGCACCGTGACTATAACCTTAATATCTCATAAGCCGTCCACCCTGTGATGCTATCGAATATAAAAATGAATGCCACACATCTAGACGGAAATAGAGCTGGTATTCACATGAATGTAGGGTGACTGGAAGCCATGTAAACAGGATATTGGCTGGTAGGGTGTTCTCAAGGCAGGCGTGTTTCATATCCAGACGAAGATAAAATCATAACTAAAAATATGAAAGTATTATCTTCCGTCTGCGATGCCCATGGACACGGCTAGGGAACATTATGGAATTCGGGTGTCCATATCTCCCCTCAGAGGGGTGGGAGTTGTGAGACATCCCAGAGGTGCGAGATGGGTGGAGACAGGGGCAGCCCATAATGTATAAAACTCATCTGCCCCATCTCCACCTTGTATTTCTTCTGAATGGGCATTATTCCACCAAGGCCAGAGATTACCCAAGGAACAAATTGATGCCACGCCGCCCATGTGGTGCCATCAGCACTAAGGTAACTGCTCACATGTGTATGTAATTCTGTGTATTCCATTCCTCCTTTATTGGCATATCTGACTGTAATATTTGTAACATCTGAATAATAACTGTAAATATTAATATCTAGTGTACCATTAGGGTGATTAAATATATAAATTTAATCTTGAGTTGCTCTTTTTCTCTTGATCACGATTCCCCACGTCCGTGTGCTCATATAACGCTACCTGGGTTGGTTCCTGACCCAATATAAGCCCGACCACGGACCGGACTTATATTAAAGAGGAGCTGGTGGCAGCATTTGCGCTTGGGGTTATTCAGGGCCTCTGGCAGTGACGGGGTGGAGGAGATTATATGTGCTTCTGGCTGCGGGCTAGAAGACATATACCACACTCACTGAGAGGTGCCTTAATAAACCAGCACAGGCAGGGCAGCTGCGGCCCTTCTTTATCCTCAGGCAGTTCTCTGACTGACCTGGGTTTAACAGGAGGCGCTGTGGAGCTGCCAGGTTCAGGTCACGATTCACCACAGTGATCATGTGCTGCTCCCATGGAGGACACTGTGTACATGACATAGGACGTGTAATCCACCCAAACAAGGAGGACGACAATCACAAGAAGAAAGGAGCAAGACCAGCGAGGTCCATCACACCAGACCACCCGCAGGTGAGTATAAAGGCCAGGTCAGGCTGCTTTCACATCAGCGGTTTTTGCCGTTCGCGGCAGATGCGTTGAAAAAAACACATCTGCCGCAATTACCGCATAATCGCTGCACTTGTGGCACAGTTGCGGCAAGCTCCATACAATGTCTATGCGGGCTTGCGGCAGGTGTGGCAAGTGCGGTATCGGCACTTGCGGCAGGTGCAGCCGCAAAAAAAACGTGGCTGACCGTGGTTTATTTCGCGGCTGCACCTGCGGCAAGTGCTGAATCCGCACTTGCCACGCCTGCCGCAAGCCCCATAGACATTGCAGGGGGCTTGCTGCAACTGTGCCACAAGTGCAGCAGTTATGCGGTAATCGCGGCAGATGCGTTTTTTCACCGCATCTGCAGCGATCGGCAAAAAACGCTGATGTGAAAGCAGCCGGATGGTGGGTTTACACACACCAATTTATCTGTTCAATATCTGAACCAATCTCTGGTTGCAGTGAAATCATGGATACATTGCTCCATGTTGTACACAGCCACAAAATAGAACAATGTGTCCATGATTTCACTGCAACCAGAGATCTGTTCAGATATTGAACAGATAAATTGGTGTGTGTAAACCCACCATAACACGTCCCAGCAATCCAACCAATGATTGGGATCACTGGGAGATCACTATATGATCACTGGTGAGCTGTCACACAAGCAGACTCACCAGCAAGGTCTATCACACCAGACCACCCGCAGGTGAGTATAAAGGCCAGGTTACACAATGTCCCAGCGATCTGACCAATGATTGGGATCACTGGGAGATCGCTATATGATCACCTGCGCTCGCCCATAGCAGGTAAAGGCGGCGCGAGCGCAAGCAAGCATAAGGGATTTGCATCTATGCGCTGATGTGCGCAGTCATGCCCTCTAACAATTGACAATTAACACCAACTGGACACCTCCACCCACTATGCCCTGAGGATGACACCCCCTCTGTAAGCTCCACCCCTTTAAAGAGCCTCTGTCAATGCAGGATGACTGTTCAAACCAAGCACAGGCACTTGTCCATCATGGCAGCCAGTCATTTAAATCCACCACCTCATCTTGTTTTCCCTCTATCTGTACCCCCTTTTCATTGATTGATAGCTCTGGCTCCATAACACAGAGGGGACTGTAGATGGTAGATTTCAATGTTTGGCTGCCATCACATGAGGGGCGTCACCCATTACATGAGGGGCGTCACCCATCACAATGCGGTCGTCACCCATCACATGAGAGGCGTCACCCATCACATGAGGGGCGTCACCCATCACAATGCGGTCGTCACCCATTACATGAGGGGCGTCACCCATGACAATGCGGACGTCACCCATTACATGAGGGGCGTCACCCATCACAACATGGTCGTCACTCATCACATGAGGGGCGTTACCCATCACAATGCGGTCGTTACCCATCACAATGCGATCGTCACCCATCACAATGCGATCGTCACCCATCACATGAGGGGCGTCACCCATCACAATGCGGTCGTCACCCATCACATGAGAGGCGTCACCCATCACATGAGAGGCGTCACTCCATCCACAATGAGGGGCGTCACCCATCACAATGCGGTCGTCACCCATTACATGAGGGGCGTCACCCATCACAACATGGTCGTCACTCATCACAATGCGGTCGTTACCCATCACAATGCGGTCATCACCCATAACATGAGGGGTGTCACTCATCACCACGCAACACAGGTTCTTTACAACTATGAACAATTTATAAAACCATTTTTACCAGGATGACAACATCAGAGAGTCATATGTAACACGAAGACAATAATCCCAAACCTCGACTGACCACATCACAATGAGAGATAGTCTTAAACTTAAACTGACCATGACCCACTAGGTGCTGGCTAGCCTCATACTGGTTCTGTGGTCCAGTAGGTGCTGAATAGCCTTATACTTGTTCTGTGGTGCAGTAGGTGCTGGCTAGCCTCATACTTGTTCTGTGGCCCAGTAGGTGCTGGCTAGCCTCATACTTGTTCTGTGGCACAGTAGGTGCTGGCTGGCCTCATACTTGTTCTGTGGCCCAGTAGGTCCTGGCTAGCCTCATACTTGTTCTGTGGCACAGTAGGTGCTGGCTAGCCTCATACTTGTTCTGTGGCACAGTAGGTGCTGGCTAGCCTCATACTTCTTCTGTGGCCCAGTAGGTCCTGGCTAGCCTCATACTTGTTCTGTGGCACAGTAGGTGCTGGCTAGCCTCATACTTGTTCTGTGGCCCAGTAGGTGCTGGCTGGCCTCATTCTTGTTCTGTGGCACAGTAGGTGCTAGCTAGCCTCATACTTGTTCTGTGGCACAGTAGGTGCTGGCTAGCCTCATACTTGTTCTGTGGCCCAGTAGGTGCTGGCTAGCCTCATACTTGTTCTGTGGCATAGTAGGTGCTAGCTAGCCTCATACTTGTTCTGTGGTCCAGTAGGTGCTGGCTAGCCTCATACTTGTTCTGTGGCACAGTAGGTGTTGGCTAGCCTCATACTTGTTCTGTGGCACAGTAGGTGCTGGCTAGCCTCATACTTGTTCTGTGGCCCAGTAGGTGCTGGCTAGCCTCATACTTGTTCTGTGGCCAGTAGGTGCTGGCTAGCCTCATACTTGTTCTGTGGCACAGTAGGTGCTGGCTGGCCTCATACTTGTTCTGTGGCACAGTAGGTGCTGGCTAGCCTCATACTTGTTCTGTGGCCCAGAAGGTGCTGGCTAGCCTCATACTTGTTCTGTGGCCCAGTAGGTGCTGGCTAGCCTCATACTTGTTCTGTGGCCCAGTAGGTGCTGGCTAGCCTCATACTTGTTCTGTGGCCCAGTAGGTGCTGGCTGGCCTCATACTTGTTCTGTGGCCCAGTAGGTGCTGGCTAGCCTCATACTTGTTCTGTGGTCCAGTAGGTGCTGGCTAGCCTCATACTTGTTCTGTGGCCCAGTAGGTGCTGGCTAGCCTCATACTTGTTCTGTGGCACAGTAGGTGCTGGCTGCCTCATACTTGTTCTGTGGCACAGTAGGTGCTGGCTAGCCTCATACTTGTTCTGTGGCACAGTAGGTGCTGGCTAGCCTCATACTTGTTCTGTGGTCCAGTAGGTGCTGGCTAGCCTCATACTTGTTCTGTGGCCCAGTAGGTGCTGGCTAGCCTCATACTTGTTCTGTGGTCCAGTAGGTGCTGGCTAGCCTCATACTTGTTCTGTGGCACAGTAGGTGTTGGCTAGCCTCATACTTGTTCTGTGGCACAGTAGGTGCTGGCTAGCCTCATACTTGTTCTGTGGCCCAGTAGGTGCTGGCTAGCCTCATACTTGTTCTGTGGCCCAGTAGGTGCTGGCTAGCCTCATACTTGTTCTGTGGCACAGTAGGTGCTGGCTGGCCTCATACTTGTTCTGTGGCACAGTAGGTGCTGGCTAGCCTCATACTTGTTCTGTGGCCCAGTAGGTGCTGGCTAGCCTCATACTTGTTCTGTGGCCCAGTAGGTGCTGGCTAGCCTCATACTTGTTCTGTGGCCCAGTAGGTGCTTGGCTAGCCTCATACTTGTTCTGTGGCCCAGTAGGTGTTGGCTAGCCTCATACTTGTTCTGTGGCCCAGTAGGTGCTGGCTAGCCTCATACTTGTTCTGTGGCCCAGTAGGTGTGGCTAGCCTCATACTTGTTCTGTGGCCAGTAGGTGCTGGCTGGCCTCATACTTGTTCTGTGGCCCAGTAGGTGCTGGCTGGCCTCATACTTGTTCTGTGGCCAGTAGGTGCTGGCTAGCCTCATACTTGTTCTGTGGCCCAGTAGGTGCTGGCTGGCCTCATACTTGTTCTGTGGCACAGTAGGTGTGGCTGGCCTCATACTTGTTCTGTGGCCCAGTAGGTGTTGGCTAGCCTCATACTTGTTCTGTGGCCAGTAGGTGCTGGCTGGCCTCATACTTGTTCTGTGGCACAGTAGGTGCTGGCTGGCCTCATACTTGTTCTGTGGCACAGTAGGTGCTGGCTAGCCTCATACTTGTTCTGTGGCCCAGTAGGTGCTGGCTAGCCTCATACTTGATTGATTCTATGTACTGTCTGATGATGGGGAGAAGGCCTCCTGAGGCCAGTGAGATGACCATGTCATGTCCTGAGTGGTTGGAGAAGTGCAGATGAATTGTAATACACCTGTGTTCACTTTCGGTCGAGCTGTTGGATATGTGTTTAGTTCTTCTAAATGGAACAGAAGGATAAATCTGCCTCTCTTTATTCTTTTTAGTAAAAGGGATGTTCTCAAGGTGTCCTTCCAACTTCACAAAACACTGAGAGATTGATCTTCACTCCAGCTCCCTGGAGAGGCCCGGCGAGCCTCCCGTCCCTCACACACACATAGCGGGGTCAGGGAGGGCCGGTGCCAGGAGGCCGGCGAGGGCTACAAGAAAGATTGTGTATTTCAGGATTCTGTACTGGTAATAATCTGAAATAAGTCCAAATCTGAGACATTGCAAGATAGAACTCCATGTCTTATCCCAATCTTGAAACCTCCTCTGTATGAGACTGCTGAGACCTCGGAAACAACCTCGTACCCCAGCGCCAATAATACCTACACATTTCTTTATAAACAGCATCTTTATTGGTGGAAGATCGGTCACAGCCATCTCTTATGGTACCTTTACACGCCGCTACAACAGGATGCATACAACCCGCTACAGGCTACAAATGTGGCTTGTCGCGCCAATATCGCCCGTAGTAGCGGCGTCTGAAGACGGGACGACACAGCCGGCTACAGATACCTCTGCATCCGTGCACTGCCCATAAACAGATGGCAACATCGCCGATTGTAGCGAGCTGTATCGGCGTGTAAAGAACCCACAGAAGGCAACTCGGGACACCCTGCGATGTAGCTGCAATGTAGCTAAGGCGTCACCCAGGCTCCGTGTTACCCCGCCCCATCTGCGATCATTGGTGGAAGCTCCTGCATGACGATTGGTAGTCGCTGCATAGGGAGGCATATTTAAGGAGCTGACCAGTCACACTACACAATTGCTCGAGCGTGCTGTATTAACCAGCCTCCTGCGATGCCTGCCCAATCATGATGTTCTGGCTTTGTCCTATCAGCGTACGGACGTCTTGTAATCCACAATTGTGGCACGCCTATGTGCTGTCTCTGCTGCACCAGGTCCGCCCATATTAGCTTGTTGTAGCGTTGTGTAAATGAGGTACGCTGAGCTACAGATGGCTACTTGAGACACCCGGCGATGTAGCTAGCTGTAAATGTAGCGTAGCGTAGCGCACCTTGTGGCGGCGTGTGAAGAGGGTGCGGTTCCCGTTGGTAACCGTTCGGCCGTGCTCGTGCACGTGAAGTTGCCGTTGGTATCCATCCTGTTGTGGCGGCGTGTAAAGGTACCATTATTTGTAAACTCGAGACACTCTCGAAAAGACAAAATGGCCAATGTGCAACCATGAAGGTAGCAGAAATCGGCACTAGGGGAGATGGAGGCAGGCAACCACTAGAGCGGTGGCTGCATGCAGCGTGCCAGTGTCACGACGGACTGTGACATGGTCAGTGGTAGCTGCCCCATGGTAAGTGCTGATCCCGAGTCATCACAGTGTGATGGGCCTCATGGTGGAGGAGAACTCGGCCATGCCACGCCACGAGCTGGCATCGCTGAGGGTCCCCTCAGGGATGTAGAATCTGTTGCTATGGGAGATGGCGGCAGGCATGCCAACAACAAGAGCGGTGGTGGCATGCCACCTGCCAGGGTCACAACGGACTGTGACATGGCGGGGTGCTAGCTGCTCCATCCTTAGCATTGATCCCGAGGGATCACCAGAAGAGGGTAATATGTGTGGAGCCCCGCAACGAGTGCGTCACAGGAAGGTATTGCATCCCTAACTGAAGATGTAATATCTCCCGTCTCAGTGATGACATGGTTAAATCCAGAGCTCCACACACCACACAACACACTAGAGGTAGAGGGCCAATCAGGTCCTGGTGGGAGGAGTGAAAGGTGTAGTGTGGGGGAGAAGTAAGTAACGTAGTCGTAGTGGAAGAAAGGAGGAGAAGGAGCAGGGACTTGCACAGTGCCGTGCAGCCCTAGAGGAGTAACTTACCAGCTGGGCACCATCAAAGCGGTGACTCAGACCGGAATATGAGCAACTCAGAGCGGGTTAAAGCATACCTGTGCCCAAACCTACCGGACGCGGGGTCCGAGGCGAACAGATGTTTACCACTGTTCTGCAGAAACCTGAGTGACTGAGCAGCTTTTTAGGAGCGCCTCACTACAGCCGCAACATAGTCGTCTTACCAGCAGAGTACCCACCATTGGGATACAGGACCAGCTGTTTCGGCCAGCTAAGGATTCCATTAGAAGTTTCCCTAGTACCCTGAACTGGTACACTAAGGCGACAACGGCAACCAGAATAGAACGGTTAGATAAAGGAGGGACACCATGGAGCTCTGGACTAAGACCAGTCATCGCTGGGATCACTCGGTCCGTTATATAAAGACTGAATACCGTGTACCATACCAACCGTTACAGTAAAGACCCGTTACAGAGGAATCTGGGATCCGTGCCTTTCTTCAGAACTGGTACTAACTCCGTCCAGCATTTACCCGAGCTGCAGTATTCCATCTAATGCAGCTCCTGGCCCGGGGGACTCCTGCTAATCCTGTGGGGAGCATCCCATCAAGCTGCCGCACATCCCCCGGAGGCCCAAGCAGCGCCAGTGCAATCACCAGACTCCCACAGGTGGCGTCACGACAAACAAGAATCATCCCCATCCTTTAATATCCCCTTTTTATCTGACCACCGGGCCCCACATCCTCAGGCGCGGAACCGTGACGAGGGAATCATCGCCTGAGACGCGAGCATCCGGCAACGGTGAGTCAGAATTTGGCGTCACGAACAGGATACGAACAGGCCCGTTTCTTAACGGGTATAGTGTGCCTTACAGAACTTTATTCGGCCAAAAATAACTTTTTCCGCCCTTTTCTACTGGGCCAAAATGGCGACTCCCGCCATGTGAAAGATTATGTGCTGGCCCAGGGGCGTGCCTCCACCCCTTGTCATGGGAGGGCCATAGCAGAGGCGCCAAAATCCTTGTCTGTCCCGATTGCTGGAAACAACCAAGGGGGCGGGCCAAAGACTTCAGCCCACCCATGGACTACAAAACGAAAAGAAAGCAGGTGTGGCAGAGGTCTTCGCAGCAAGCTTCGCTCCAGGAACGTGTACCAGTTGCTACGGGTGCGGTTCCTGCAAAATGACTACCCTGAGACTCCACGAGCTAATGAGAGAAGTGGAGGAGGAAGCTCAAGCCGCCATCGGCAACCCCGGCCTGGGTCCTGTCCTCACCATCGATAGGGACCCCGAGTTTTGGGAGACCGCGCTCCAGGATTTACGGGTGCGGTTGATGGAGGCCACAGAGTGGACTATCAGGAGTTGGTGTGTGAGCCTAGCCAGCCGACTACACCGGGCTGTGCAACAAAGACTCACTACCTGTCCCACTCCAGAACCGGAAACCGGCCCCGAACCCATTGAGGCCTACTCGGTTACCGGAGAAGACGCACCACTGCCAACGGGTGCGGAGGAGACAGAGGAAGGAGAGGCGGGCAGCCCAGAAGCCCCGCAGGACGAGGTGGAAGAAGACCCCACGGTTCCAGAACCCGATCGACAGGATGATCCCGACCAAGAACCCCAACCAGCCAAGGAGCCTGATGTGGTCGTCGAGGCCGTAGAGCAGGAAGACAACGAGAGTTCCAGCAAGTCTGTGGATTCGACACACACCGGTTCCGAGGAGGAAGAGGAGGCGGAAGTTCCCGCCGAACCGCTGCAAGCGGCTAAAGATATGGAAAAATTTAATTTTCGAAACTAGTCTAGATGCATGTTTCTCCAAGAAAACAGCCCATATGTGAGGTTGGCAAAATGGGAGTTCCTGGTTTAATGGCTCAAAGCATAAAACAAGAACGACCATTTAGGTGCCTCATTCAAGCTTAATGGAAGGACATAGCAGCCCTCTATCGCTGTGAATTGTAACCCATTTCCGAGGTGCCTTCCACCCTAAGGGTACTTTTACACGCCGCTACGACAGGATGGATACAACCCGCTACTTCACGTGCACGAGCACGCCCCAAACGGTTACAAACGGGAAACGCACCACCTTTACACGCCGCCACAAGGTGCGCTACGCTACGCTACATCTATAGCTTTTTGTGTGATTCCTGTGCGGATTTTTTGCACTGATTTTTTGCAGATTTTCTGGTGGTGGATGAATGCGGTTATTAATCGCATTCATCAGTGTTTGGACTACTCATTATTGTTTGGTGAATGTATTTCTCCTGTTCGCAGGAAAGGGAAGTGACCCACCCTTCCCCTATGAGTAGTCCACACATAAGCTGTTTCACAGGTAAAAAGCCCACAGAGTGGAGTCCTGGCTGGAGCCTGGATTGAGGTATTGTTCACACACTCAGGTTTTAAATGCACACATCAGCTAGGGACTGTCTCGCTAGGGCAACCGTGACGAGGTGAGACAGCTTACGTATATTTTTTGCAAAAAACGTACAGACCAATAGCCCTGTTTTTGATACTTTTTTGATAGCACTTGCTACATACTGGAAAAAAGAAAAAATATTTATTATAAACAGAGAGCTTTTTGTGTGATTCCTGTGCGGATTTTTTGCACTGATTTTTTGCAGATTTTCTGGTGGTGGATGAATGCGGTTATTAATCGCATTCATCAGTGTTTGGACTACTCATTATTGTTTGGTGAATCTATAGCTAGCTACATCGCCGGGTGTCTCAAGTAGCCATCTGTAGCTTAGCTTACCTCATTTACACACCGCTACAACAAGCTAATATGGGCGGACCTGGTGCAGCAGGGACAGCACATAGGCGTGCCACAATTGTGGATTACAAGACGTCCGTACGCTGATAGGACAACGCAAGAACATGATGATTGGGCAGGCATCGCAGGAGGCTGATTAATACATGACGCTCGAGCAATTGTGTAGTGTGACTGCTCAGCTCCCTAAATATGCCGCCCTATGCAGCGACTACCAATCGCAACGCAGGAGCTTCCTCCAATGATCGCTGAAGGGGCGCGGTATCCCGGAGGCTGTGTCACGCCCCAGCTACATACCAGGTACATTGCCTGGTGTATAGACATCCCTTCTGTAGCCTCTTTACACGCCGATACAGCTCGCTACAATCGGCTTTGTAGCCATCTGTTTTCGAGCAGTGCTCGGAAACAGATGTATCTGTTGCCGGCTGTCACGTCCCGTCTTCACACGCCGCTACTACGGGCTATATTGGCGCTACAAGCTACATTTGTAGCCTGTAGCGGGTTGTATCCATCCTGTCGTAGCGGCGTGTAAAGGTACCCTAAATCTGCGACTGTCACTGCGTAGCACAGGTTTAGTCTTTCCTATTTAATCCCTTTTATTTTAATATAGTAGCGTTTAGCAGAGAAGAAAAGTAGCCGCACTCACCGGAGCAGGGTTTTTCATTCTTTATTTGCTGAAACAATCCTTGCGGTACAGCAACATAGCGGGGAGGGGGTGCAGGAAGGCGGACCTTTTATTTTAATAACTTTATGCATATATGTAAATTGTCTCTTTTAGAATATTTTTTGCAACTTTTTGTAAACACTGACATTTCTTTGGAGTAAAAACGTATACAATTTACTAGTTTCGATCTTCTTGCCCTATGAACGAGCTGAGTATGTTCCTCCCACAAATTCACGTTACCGAACAGGTGACCGATCACCTGAAAGAGGACGGTGGTGGCAGCAAAATGTTTGTATTTATGTGATTCTGAGGGCCTCAGGGTGACTGGATCGAGGTATATAATGTAAGGTAGCGGTTAGGATCGGCACGACGGAAGGCAGTGACCCAAGCAACTGTTCACACAACACACCGTTTAATGGTACAGTTCAGGTATATTACAGACCTCCAGGTTCTGGGGCGCAGCCGGTACAACTCTGTTCATCCAACACACACAGTACCTCTGTACCTAGGACAGGCTCTGTCCTGGCCGGGTCCACTGGTGAGGGCCAGGTCCTCACTGCTAGGCTGTGTTATCAGCACACAACCACTCTCTCTCTGCACCGTCCGCTCATTAGTCTCATGAACGTCCTCTCTCTGAGAGCTCCCAGGCTGTGTTAGCTTCACACAGCAGATCCTCCTGTTCTCTCTCACTCCTCAGCCCAGGGCAGCTCATATCATCTCCTATCCCATCACAGGTGGGTGTCAGTGCTTTCAATCAGCACTCAGCTCAGATATCACTACTGTTAACCCTGTGAGTGCTGCTACAGAGCAAAAGATACAATTCCTCATGTGCTGTATACTGGTCAGGGGACACATCGGGGTCGCATCACCACAGTATATATATGTTACTGGCAGGAACTGGTGGTATATATACATCCCGTCACATCACGTGCCACAGTAAACAACATAAATTAGGCTGCCTTCACATTTGCGGACCCCTCCGCAGCGTTCTGCGGAGGGGATCCGCAATGTGAGCACAGGCACCGCAAGTCCCTATCTTTAGAATGGGAGTGCACGGTACTGTGCTTGACAGCGCATGACCGTGTGCACCCATTCACTGCCATATGTGATCTCTGCGCAGGTGAACGCCTGAGCACAAATCACCCAGTCTCGTCCGCACCAGGAACGCGACATGTTCAATACAGTGTTTGGCCAGCAGGATAACATGGCGCCAGAGAGCTGCAGGTCCTGACTAAATTTGTGACACCAGGCATGTTACATGTGTCTGTATCTTCAACATGTATATATGTTACTGTACCTCACGTATCCCTTGTAGACTGTGAACCCATGTTGGCAGGGTCCTCTATCCTCACCTACTGTATCCTCACCATCCCTTGTTGACTGTGAGTCTCGTGGACAGAGTCCTCTCTCCTCACCCATCTCTTGTAGACTGTAAGCCCTCGTGGGCAGGGTCCTCTCTCCTCCCCCGCTGTATCCTCACCCATCTCTTGTAGACTGTAAGCCCTCGTGGACAGAGTCCTCTCTCCTCACCCATCTCTTGTAGACTGTAAGCCCTCGTGGGCAGGGTCCTCTCTCCTCCCCCGCTGTATCCTCACCCATCTCTTGTAGACTGTAAGCCCTCGTGGACAGAGTCCTCTCTCCTCACCCATCTCTTGTAGACTGTAAGCCCTCGTGGGAAGGGTCCTCTCTCCTCACCCATCCCTTGTAGACTGTGAGCCCTTCTGGGTAGGATCCTCTCTCCTCATCTACTGTATCCTCACCCATCCCTTGTAGACTGTGAGTCTCGTGGCCAGGGTCCTCTCTCCTCACCTACTGTATCCTCACCCATCTCTTGTAGACTGAGTCTCGTGGCCAGGGTCCTCTCTCCTCACCTACTGTATCCTCACCCATCTCTTGTAGACTGAGTCTCGTGGCCAGGGTCCTCTCTCCTCACCTTCTGTATCCTCACCCATCTCTTGCAGACTGTGAGCCCTCGTGGCCAGGGTCCTCTCTCCTCACCTACTGTATCCTCACCCATCCCTTGTAGACTGTGAGCCCTCGTGGCCAGGGTCCTCTCTCCTCACCTACTGTATCCTCACCCATCTCTTGCAGACTGTGAGCCCTCGTGGCCAGGGTCCTCTCTCCTCACCTACTGTATCCTCACCCATCTCTTGCAGACTGTGAGCCCTCGTGGGCAGGGTCCTCTCTCCTCACCTACTGTATCCTCACCCATCCCTTGTAGACTGTGAGCCCTCGTGGCCAGGGTCCTCTCTCCTCCTGTACCTGTGTATGCCTTGTATTTTTCAAGAATATTGTATTCAAATCTATTGTGTATGCCCCTTTTCACATGTATAGCACCATGGAATAAATGAAAAAAAAAATCATCATAATTTTTTCTGTGTGACTCTTCTATAACTTCTCTGTGTGACTTGCATGACTCCTCTGTATGACTCTTCTATGACTCCTCTGGGTGACTCTTGTGCGACTCTTCTCTATGACTCTTCTATGACTCCTCTGTGTGAGTCTTGTGTGACTCTTCTCTATGACTCCTCTGTTGTGACTCTTCTCTATGACTCTTCTCGATGACTCTTCTATGACTCCTCTGTGTGACTCTTCTCTATGACTCTTCTCTATGACTCTTCTCTATGACTCTTCTATGACTCTTCTCTATGACTCTTCTATGACTCCTCTGTGTGACTCTTCTCTATGACTCTTCTCTATGACTCTTCTCTATGACTCTTCTCTATGACTCTTCTATGACTCTTCTATGACTCTTCTCGATGACTCTTCTATGACTCCTCTGTGTGACTCTTCTATGACTCCTCTGTGTGACTCTTCTATGACTCCTCTGTGTGACTCTTCTATGACTCCTCTGTGTGACTCTTCTATGACTCCTCTGTGTGACTCTTCTCTATGACTCTTCTCTATGACTCTTCTATGACTCTTCTCGATGACTCTTCTATGACTCCTCTGTGTGACTCTTCTCTATGACTCTTCTCTATGTGACTCTTCTCTGACTCTTGTGTGACTCCTCTCTTGTGACTCTTCTATGACTCTTCTGTGTGACTCTTCTCGATGACTCTTCTATGACTCCTCTGTGTGACTCTTCTCTATGACTCTTCTCTATGACTCTTCTCGATGACTCTTCTATGACTCCTCTGTTGTGACTCTTGTGTGACTCTTCTCTATGACTCTTCTATGACTCCTCTGTTGTGACTCTTGTGTGACTCTTCTCTATGACTCTTCTATGACTCCTCTATGTGACTCTTCTCTTTCACTCCTCTGTGACTCCCATTCCTTCAGATTTTCCATTGTTACCCTCGATATGGGATGTTAAATGGAGATAATCGCTTCTTTCCTCCAGCTTTGTCCAGGACTTTCTACATGACCGGTGCTGATTTGCGTCTGGGAGGGGATCCTCATCTCTTCTGTATGGGGATCACGAGCACTGAGTAATCAGCGACAGGAGGAGCAGTAAGAAGTCCCAGTAAATAGAGAACATTCGGCCTGTAGGAATAGATTTTATGTTTCTCTGCTGATAGCAAAATATTCATTTCAAAAATCATTTCCAGAATCTTCTCTGTAAACAGAAGATATTTCAGACAATTGCTCTGAATTAGAGGCTCCTCCGCTCCCGCTTCTTGCTTACCAATCCTTACCTGGTGATTACCAGGCTCTGAGCTGATATTATGGAGAAGGGGGCGGCTAACAGAGAACAACTCCAAGAGATGGAGAACACAAAGTAATGGAGGAACCCAAACACACCAGGGAGATCCATAACACCAACATTGGAGGGATCACTGAAGATCCTGCACGTGCTCACTTCAGATTTTTGGCATCTTAACATTGGCCGGCAGGATTGGTGGCAGCGGTGGATCATAGAGCATTAGTGATCTGGTTTGAGCAATCGTTCCTTTTCACTAAAAATGATGAAGATCGAACTCAGTGTTTAATAGATCCGGGACAATACATAAGTGGTTACACCCCCGCCCTCTTTCTTTTTCTATTCTATCTTTTGTTTGGAGATCATGGTTGCAGTTAGGGACGCCTGGTACACTCTAGCTGGCATATATACAATCAGAGGCATTGACCCCTCTGGCAAAAGCAGAAACAAAATGATCACTGAACTGTTGCAATATGATGCAGAGCAAACCCGTCACCTGAGCTCAGGGGAAAGGGAGGTCAGCCAACACCTCGAAGGTGCTGCTGCAGGGGTCTCATCTGTAGATGCAAGCCGCATCAGCAACCAGGGCAGCGTGCACCCCTATCTGCAAACGGCTCTACAGCTATGCCCTGCAGAGGATTATAGGCAGGGCCGCATCATCCATTGGACAGTGTGAGCCCTGAGTCTCAGGCAGCAAGCAGGCAGGGGGAGCGGTTGTGTAGAAGGGGGCGGCGCCTGCACCACATAGCGGCTCCCTGTGTGATGGGCACCGCCGGCCGTAGCATGGCAAGGCACAGCCTCCCCCTCTGCCTGCCACCCCGGCACTATCAGCACCCCCCACCCTGCTCGCTAACAGCAAGCTCCTCACCCGCGGCCACGCTAACAGCACCAAACCCCCCCCCCGCTCCTCACCTGTGGCTCAGGTGGCGGGAAGGCTTCATACACCCCTGATTATAGGAACAGCTGAGGCTCATCCAGCAATATCAGGAGGCTGCCAAGTGACAAGTCGAGGCCCAAGTTCTGAAAGACCACAAACTGCAGATGGTCCAACATGAGAGGCTGCCACTATCCCACTGAACACTGAGTCCCATAATGCAAGTACCTTTAAAACCCAACGAGAGCTTTTTCCAGTGATGGAAGTGACATGCCCGCTCCAGGGCAATGGGGATACTCAGAACCGGGCCGGATCTTTCGGTTCTTTTACAGGGGAACATCACGGTGGCAACCCGGCTCCTTGGCCCTGGCGTGTCATTTAAAAGTTCAGGACTAGATGACAGGGGATAGAAGGGAAAGGTGTATTCGTGACGCCACCTGCGGTGCGTGGCTATGTGTGGCCGCCACTGCTACAGGACATCTGGGGACAATGAACAGCAGCTTAGATGGATTTGCTCCCCGCAGGTGGAGAGGTTCCCCAGGGTAGTGGGTAGGAAAGTCAGTTCATTCTTTGGCCAGTGTTTGTCGGGTCATCAGCACCTAAGGGTGTCATGCGGCCTTTGCTGCCGGTGGTCGCCATTAAGAAGAGTCTCACACACATCTATTGGAGCTCTGTAGCTTTACTGTAACATTCCAACCAGGCCGCCATGTGCTTCCCCCTGCCAACCCCCGGTTTCAGCGGTTTCTCTAGAACCAGGACAGTGTCGGCGAGACCCCTGGGTGTTCCTTGCTCTCTCATGGTGTTTCCTTTACTGGTGATAATCTCAGCGCTTCTAGCTCGTCTCACCTCTCCTCTCAGCGCCTCCACACACAGAGCTCGGGTACCGACAGCCACAGGCATTGATTGGTACCGCTTCCTAGTACCATGCCTTAGTACGGGCGCCTCCTCCTAGTTGTGCTGGGTTTGTGGCCACAGGTCCCCTTTAGGACCTCATGGCCCTCCGGTTTTAACTATTCGGGCGTATAGCTACCATGCTGTGTTCAGTGCCTATCCCCTGTTTCGTCCACCAGCCCCTCTGTTCCTCTGCCAGATACGGGCATGCAGGTGATCTAGGTCTTCTTCTGCACGCCAAGGGCTCCTTTCCTCCACTACACCATTCAGCCTCTCCCTCCCAGGGCGAGCGTGACTACGCTCCAGCCCGCGGGAGCTAACACCTACACCACCTCTCGACTCTCACTCCAACTTCCTATTCCCTTGCTGTTCTCCTCCTGACTGCTACCATACTTCCCTGTTCCCCTAGCTGAGACTGGGTCCTCCCCCCTGAGTTCACCCACCATCCCATCCTGGGGTCCTAAGTGTGTGTTCTGTTGAGAGTCTCAACTTTACCATCCAGGTACCTAGAGAACAGGGACACTACTCTCTTGCTAATGGAGGAGTGGAGTACCCCTGGTGGCGGTCTGACCAAAGGGGCACCACAGAAGAAGATGGGACATGGACACATTTTTGAGGGGATTTGAAAAGACATGCAGACAGTACCAGCTGCCACCACCTGACCAGTGGACACGATAATGAACTCCTGGGCTATGAGGCAAAGCTGTGGACATGTTTGCTGCTCTTCCCTCAGAGCTAGATGGGGATTATGAGAAAATTAAGCAGGCCCTAATACAGAGGTTCCAACTGACTCCTGAGGTGTACCTTAGAGACTTCCGTAACCTCCAGTGTGGAACACATGACAGCTACAGTGATGTGGTGCATGGGCTCAGAACTAACTTTGAGCAGTGGATCCAAGGACTGTTAGTGACCCCCTTTGATGAGCTAAAGGACCTGATGGTGAAAGACCAATTCCGAAATCTTTGTCCTGCGGAAGTCTTTTTGTAACGGACTGGGAGCCAAAGTTGCTAAATAAAGCAGTGTGGATTGCAGATACCTATGAGGCCTAGGACCGTATTTTCTAATAGGCACTGGAGGGCACGTGCCTAGGGCACTGGGCTGCGGGGGGCGGCACCAACACCAGGGAATTTTTTTAAAATTTTCTTTAACCTCCCCTGTTCTCTTTTAGACTGTGCAGGAAATCTATTGTCTTTTTGGAGGGGGAGGGGTCAGGAGGGAAGGGAGGGCAGGGGCGCACCTCTAAATTCAGCTTGTTGCAGGGAGCTGACTGACTCAGGAAGTACTGCCTGTACTTCCGGGGTCAGAGAAGTCCCTGCATCGGAGCTGCAGCATCGTTTATGCATGTGAGGAGAATGAGATTCTCTCCCGCTGCAGACGGCACAGTAGAGGAGGAGGAAGACACAGGAGCAGGTGAGAGCTCATAGAGCTGAAGATGGGGGGAGAAGCTGTGCTGTTTACTGGTGAGAGGAGGCTGGTGACAGAAGAGGCTGGTGACAGAGGAGGCTGATGACAGAAGAGGCTGGTCACAGAGGAAGCTGGTGACAGTAGAGGCTGGTGAACAGAGGAGGCTAGTGAACAGAGGAGGCTGGTGACAGAAGAGGCTAGTGACAGGTTGTTGGTGACAGAAAAGGCTGGTGATGGAAAAGGCTGGTTACGGAAGAGGCTGATGACAGAGGAGGCTGGTGACAGAGGAAGCTGGTGACAGAAGAGGCTAGTGAACAGAGGAGGCTGCTGATAGAAGAGGCTGGTGATGGAAAAGGCTGGTGACAGAGGAGGTTGGTGACAGAGGAGGCTGGTGACAGAAGAGGCTGGTGAACAGAGGAGGCTGGTGATAGAAGAGGCTGGTGACAGAAAAGGCTGATGACAGAGGAGGTTGGTGACAGAGGAGGCTGGTGATTGAAGAGGTTGGTGACAGAGGAAGCTGTGACAGGAGAGGCTGGTGACAGAGGCTGTGACAGAAGAGGCTGGTGAAACAGGAGGCTGGTGACAGAGGAGGCTATGCTGTATACTGGTGAGAGGAGGCTGGTGGCAGAGAAGGCTGGTGACAAAGGAAACTGTGCTGTATTCTGGTGAGAGGAGGCTAGTGACAGATGAGGCTGTGCTGTATACTGGTGAGAGGAGGCTGGTGACAGAGGAGGCTGGCGATTGAGGAGGTTGGTGACAGAGGAAGCTGTGACAGGAGAGGCTGGTGACAGAGGCTGTGACAGAAGAGGCTGGTGAAACAGGAGGCTGGTGACAGAGGAGGCTATGCTGTATACTGGTGAGAGGAGGCTGGTGGCAGAGAAGGCTGGTGACAAAGGAAGCTGTGCTGTATTCTGGTGAGAGGAGGCTAGTGACAGATGAGGCTGTGCTGTATACTGGTGAGAGGAGGCTGGTGACAGAGGAGGCTGGTGATTGAGGAGGTTGGTGACAGAGGAAGCTGTGACAGAGAGGCTGGTGACAGAGGCTGTGACAGAAGAGGCTGGTGAAACAGGAGGCTGGTGACAGAGGAGGCTATGCTGTATACTGGTGAGAGGAGGCTGGTGGCAGAGAAGGCTGATGACAAAGGAAGCTGTGCTGTATTCTGGTGAGAGGAGGCTAGCGACAGATGAGGCTGTGCTGTATACTGGTGAGAGGAGGCTGGTGACAGAGGAGGCTGGTGACAAGGGAGGCTGTGCTGTATTCTGGTGAGAGGAGGCTAGTGACAGAGGAGGCTGGTGACAAGGGAGGCTGTGTTGTATACTGGTGACAGTGGAGGCTGTGCTGTATCCTTTTGAACAAGGGAGGCTGCTGTTATATACTGGTGAACAAGGGAGGCTGGTGCTGCTATATGCTGATGAACAAGGAAGGCTGGTGCTGCTATATACAGGGGAGGTTGGTGCTATATACCAGTGACAGGGGAGACTGGTGCTGCTGTATACTGGTGAACAGGGGAGTCTGGTGATACTGTATAATAGTGAACAGAGGAGGCTGGACCTGCTGTATACTAAATGAACATAGGAGGCTGGACCTGCTGTATACTGGTGAACAGGGGAGTCTGGTGCTGCTGTATAATAGTGAACAGAGGAGGTTGGTGCTGCTGTATACTGGTGAACAGAGGAGGCTGGTGCTGCTGTATACTGATGAACAGAGGAGTCTGGTGCTGCTGTATACTGATGAACAGAGGAGTCTGGTGCTGCTGTATACTGGTGAACAGAGGAGTCTGGTGTTGCTGTATACTGGTGAACAGAGGAGGCTGGTGCTGCTGTATACTGGTGAACAGAGGAGGCTGGAGCTGCTGTATACTGGTGAACAGTGGAGGCTGGGGTTGCTGTCAGTGTGGGTGCACACAGTGTGGGTGCAGGCTCGCTCTGATGCGCCAAGTGTCAGTGTGGGTGCACACAATGTGGGTGCAGGCTCGCTCTGATGCTCCAAGTGTCAGTGTGGGTGCACACAGTGAGGGTGCAGGCTTGCTCTGATGCTGCAAGTGTCAGTGTTGGTGCACACAGTGTGGGTGCAGGCTCGCTCTGATGCGTCAAGTGTCAGTGTGGGTGCACACAATGTGGCTGCAGGCTCGCTCTGATGCTCCAAGTGTCAGTGTGGGTGCACACAGTGTGGGTGCAGGCTCGCTCTGACGCCTGGGACCTGTCTGCTCTTGGCTTCCCTTAGAACACCTTCAGTAAAGAGGAGGGGTGAATGAGCAGACAGCATGTCTCCATATCACTAGGCCTCTCCTCACTGAAGCAATGGTTAGGTCACCTATTTTAATCTCTTGATAACTTTGAAAAGCTGAAGGTGTTAAAAAAATGCTCAATTGCACACAATAGACCTCGAGGCTGTAGGTCAGAGAAGGGTGGGGAGCGAGAAAACAGGCGCAGATCTAAATGTAAAAGTACAATATTTCTCAGAAGTACACAGGGCAAGAGAACTCACCTTTATTGTGTCTTGTTTCTTCGCATATCAACCCACAGGGGGTCTTACAGGGGTCTTTGTCTCCTTGGTATGCTGCTGCTATCCTCGAGAGAGCGGAACTCCCAGCTATGAGCCCGTGGAATGAAGCAAATAATCAAGGTATCCAGATGATTGAGCGCTCCCAAGGAGATTTACCTTATGATAAGGACACTGACTCCTTTTTCCTTCTTGGAAATTTATTTCAAATGGCTTCACAGTAGTAAACAGTCATAAAAGTCATAAAAGCATAAAATTAAAACAACGCTTTTCGGCTATAAATGTCATAAAATAGCCTTCCTCAGGTTAACCTGAGGAAGGCTATTTTATGACATTTATAGCCGAAAAGCGTTGTTTTAATTTTATGCTTTTATGACTTTTATGACTGTTTACTACTGTGAAGCCATTTGAAATAAATTTCCAAGAAGGAAAAAGGAGTCAGTGTCCTTATCATAAGGTAAATCTCCTTGGGAGCGCTCAATCATCTGGATACCTTGATTATTTGCTCCAAAAAAATGCTCAAAAGACTGAACCTTTGCGCAGCAAGTGCAGACGTTCATACTTTTAGTGTTTAATTCGCACTTCTTAAAGAGTTTTATGGGGTAGATCTGCCTTAAGGCCCCGTTACACAGTAAAATATCGTGAACAATATCGCTCAAAAGTCACGGGTTTGGATTCATTCAAACAACATCGTTAGTACGTTGTTGCATGTGACACCGAGATACGACTACGATAAATCATTGGATCGGTGATCACAGATTTGAGAACTTGTTCATAAATCAGACGATCCTGGATCAGCCAATCCGCTGCATCGTTGTGCGTGACACCGCGATAACGATGACGTTCTTGACTTCGCCCATTCACATGTTTGTTTGTTTGTTTTTCCACAGTCCCGAAGTACTGTCTTTAACTAAGGGGGAATGTGGCACCCCAGGGGTTAATGTGCCACAGAAACAACACAAAGGGTTAACTCCCCACACAACACTGGACACTGCACTAGCACCTCTGGGCCAGAAGGAGGAGCAAAAGCAGCTCCCTTATATACTCTGGGTCAAGAGGAAGTAGTTAGTTCAGTTCCTGGGAGAACTGAGAGAGAGACTGTAGTGTAAAGAGGCTGCCTCAGGCTTCTCTACAGTCTGCTCCTCGATTCCAGGCCTAGCCAGGGTCTGAGGGAAGGAGCACAAGAAACAGAGGAACACATCTGGGAGTAGCGCACAGACCGGATACCAGATCCGAAACTGTGACTGACACACGCTGCACAGTAAACACTGGGATAGTGAAGGTTGTAGATCTACACTGTACCTCAGTGAAGCAACACGGCGGGGTTAGAAGCACACAGAAAGACTCAAGTTGCCTAGCAAAGGGGGTACCTGTGAGGAGAGACGGGGCCAGCAGCTCAGCTAAAGCAGCAGCAGGGCCACACACACAGCGCAGGAGAGGAAAGCTGAGGACCCGGACAGGGTGGGAGCAACCCGGCCCCAGTACAGACTCTGTGGACAGTACTCTGCTAAAGAACATCTGTAATAAAGATTTGGAAAACTTCAAAACCGTGAGTGTGTGTGATCCTTGTACTCATGCCCTACTTTCCCTCACAAGCTACCATCATCTCCACTATCATCCCTATCTGGTAACATCTATAGCATCCATCATAGACTTTAACTATCACTGCCCCGGGGAACCGTTCCATCTCCAGATGCCAAATATCATCCTGACCACAACCCGTGGGTGGCGTCACGACAAACTCCCCTGTAAATTTTCCCCCATTTACTTGCGGAACCCGGGACATGGTCCGGACCAGGACCTCGGTCACATCCCCAGCAGTACCCCGGTCCGGTACCGAGTACCCCGTCCCAGTGGGCTCCACACCAGAAAATGCAATTTAACTAATTGAGCATATTACAATGTGATTTCTGGATTGTTCCTTAGATTCCGTCTCTCACAGGCGACGTTTACCTGTGATGACAGCTACAGACATCTCCATTCTTTGTATTTGGGAAAACTTGCAAAATCTGCAGAAAATCCTCTTCATCAGTGTCCATTTCAGATGATATCACCCAAATGACTTATTTCACACTCACACTCTGGAATTGGAACCTAGAGACCCCAGAACATCAAAGTCCCCCCAATGTGAAACCATCTATAGAGGAATTGTACAATTAGCAGTGAGGGTAACAGGCCAGTGCGGTGCAGAGAGCCGTCCCGCCATGATCAGATGCTGGCAGGATTGAGGTCAGAAGCAGAAATTCACTGACAAGATGAGCAGCAGCTTTTCACAAGTGCTGAGGGGGAGGCACAAATCCCTGGCCGTTCTCTATGTTGTGCCAACAGTTGCGTGTAAAGCGTCGCCCATGCAAGAGGAATAGCGTGTCAAGCTTCCCCCAGGGCCGCCGTATCATGTCTGGTTACCTCTCTGTTCGCACACACACAGCGCAGCACTCCATTAGCTGAAGCTTCCAGTCCTCTCAGGTCAAACAAATCAAGTGCACATAACAGCGCTCACTTATTACAGGAGCCGCGGCGGCGCATCCATCACCCACATCCAGCTGTGGATGGCGCTCACTCCGCAATCTGGACCGTTATGTCGGAGGTAGAAGAAGCAGCGGGACACATCCGAGAAATGTGTGGGCCATTGTAGGGGACTGAAGACTTACTACACTCAGAAATAGTCATCAGGTCCAGGCTCGGCTCCTCCTCTGTCAGATTTCGGGGGTCTCCTGTGTACAGCGCCCTCCTCAGGTCACCACAGATTTCCTCTATCCTCAGGTCCGGGCTCGGCTCCTCCTCTGTCAGATTTCGGGGGTCTCCTGTGTACAGCGCCCTCCTCAGGTCACCACAGATTTCCTCTATCCTCAGGTCCGGGCTCGGCTCCTCCTCTGTCAGATTTCGGGGGTCTCCTATGTACAGCGCCCTCCTCAGGTCACCACAGATTTCCTCTATCCTCAGGTCCAGGCTCGGCTCCTCCTTTGTCAGATTTCGGGGGTCTCCTGTGTACAGCGCCCTCCTCAGGTCACCACAGATTTCCTCTATCCTCAGGTCCGGGCTCGGCTCCTCTGTCAGATTTCGGGGGTCTCCTGTGCACAGCGCCCTCCTCAGGTCACCACAGATTTCCTCTATCCTCAGGTCCAGGCTCGGCTCCTCTGTCAGATTTCGGGGGTCTCCTGTGTACAGCACCCTCCTCAGGTCACCACAGATTTCCTCTATCCTCAGGTCCGGGCTCGGCTCTTCCTCTGTCAGATTTCGAGGGTATCCTGCAGGGACCACCAGCTTGCCTGTTTCTTATCATCAGGTAGTCTAAAGGGGATGTCACACGCGTCAATATCGCTATCAATGTCGCTCGTACGTCACGGATTTTCAGTCGCTCAAGCGACATAAAAGTGCCGCAGGAGCGACATTGAAGCGTGTGACCAAGTGATGCAACCAGCGACATGTCGCTGATCGCCGATCGCAAGTTTCACTGCCAGATGTAAAACCTGTCGCTCATCGCTCAGTAGACCTTGTGCATCGCTGCGTGTGACACTAAACTCAGCGACGTATTTTCTATTTTGACAACGTACAAGCGACTAAATAAAATCGCTCGCAAGATGGCGACATCACCGCATCGCTGGGTCATATTGACGCGTGTGACATCTTACCTGCGATAATTTCACATCGCTCAGGCGATTAATAATATGTGAGCATGAGCGATTTTGCGGGCGACATTGACACGTGTGACAGGCCCTTAAGTCCCACAACAAATTGTCCAATTAACGCTTTGTTTTCATCTCTAACACTATCAGGATCGACTTGTTTTAACAGTCTCAGAGCCTTTTGCAAGCACAGTGAATAATCTAGGACACTCTCCTGTGCCCCTTGTTTACAATGGTAGAATATCAGTCTTAGGCTACGTTCACACATTGCGTATTTTGCCGCGTTTTTTTACGCGCGCTTTTCAAAATACGCAATGTGCCTTATGTCTGCCTGCAAAGTGAATGGGAAATTCACTTTGCAGTGCAGACATTGCGTAAAAATACGCAGGCATATTGACATATCAATTGTTTACGCAGCTACTTCTGCGTATTCTCCCAGAGGGGAGGAAGAATCCTGCTTCCTCCTCCCCTCTTTGAAAGCTGTGGCCGCCCATTAGATTTCACAGTGTATTAATATACACTGCGAAATCTAAATTAAACAGAGGCAAATGTATGTAAAATAAAAAAGAATGAATACTTCACCTGTCCGGTGCCTTCTCCTGCTGTCTGGTCTCCGGTTCCAAGTGAGAGATGTACTGACAGGACCTGTGGTGATGTCAGAGGGGCGTTCCCGGGCACTCGCGGTCATGTGATACATATCACATGACCGCTAACAGCCAATCAGCGCTGGGAACGCCCCCCTCTGACGTCACCACAGGTCTTCTCAGTACACCTCTCACTTGGAACCGGAGAGCGGCAGAAGGCACCGGACAGGTGAAGTATTCATTCTTTTTTATTTTACATACATCTGCCTCTGTTTAATTTAGATTTCACAGTGTATATTAATACACTGTGAAATCTAATGGGGCTGTCACAGAGGGGAGGAGGAGCCAGGATTTTTCCTCCCCTCCGTGACATCACTGCGCTTTCTGGAGTAAAGAAAGCGCAGTGTGTGAAAACCCCGGAGTATTTTGTTGCGCTTTTTTGTGCGGCCGAAAAACGCGGCAAAAAGCGCAGCAAAATACGCAAATGTGTGAACGCAGCCTTAGTTCAGCTTCAGTATGATGTTCAAAAAAGAGAATTTTGTTTACGTACCGTAAATTCTTTTTTCTTTAGTCATCAATGGGAGACCCAGACAATGGGGTTTAGGGCTCTGCCCTCCGGAGGTCACACTAGGTACTACAAGTTTGTAGACACCGCCTCCTCCGCTTATAAACCCCCACCGTAGGAGACATCCTCAGTTTAGTCCATAAGCTGCGAGGAGAAATTAAACCACACCCGAAACATCGGGAAGAATGCCGTGCACAGACGGTTCAACAACCCGGAAAACACTGTCTCAACAGAGAACAGAACAAGTGCAAAATATGCAACGGAACAACTGGGTGGGTGCTGGGTCTCCCATTGATGACTAAAGAAAAAAGAATTTACGGTACGTAAACAAAATTCTCTTTTTTCTGGTCGTCATAATGGGAGACCCAGACAATGGGGATGTCCTAAAGCAATACCCCAGGGCGGGAAGAGTTCCTCAACAAGACGGATAACACATGGTTCCCCTAAAGGTGGGCAACCGCCGCCTGGAGAACCCGCCTGCCCAAACTCGCATCCGCAGAGGCATGGGCATGCACCATATAGTGCTTAGAGAAAGTGTGCAGGCTGGACCAAGTGGCCGCCTGACACACCTGTAGAGCAGAAGCTCGATGTCGCAAGGCCCAGGAGGCACCTACAGCTCTCGTAGAGTGTGCCTTCAAACCCACCGGGAGAGGCAAACCAGAAGACCGGTACGCCTCCTGAATGGGAGCCTTGATCCATCTGGCCAAGGTCGACTTTGAAGCCGCGGCCCCCTTACAGCGACCCATCGTGAGGACAAATAAGGAATCCGAACTCCTAAAGGAGGCGGTCCTGGACACATAAATGCGTACAGCTCTCACGAGATCCAGAGTATGGAGGTCGCGCTCAACCTGATGAACGGGAGCGGGGCAAAATGATGGGAGAACAATCTCCTGGTTTAGGTGAAACGTTGAAACCACCTTCGGCAGAAATTCAGGCCGTGGGCGCAACACCACCTTGTCTTGGTGAACCACCAGAAAGGGAGACTTACACGAAAGTGCAGCCAATTCTGAGACCCGTCTCAGAGACGTAATCGCCACCAGAAAGACCACCTTCTGGGACAGACGAGAGAGAGATACGTCTCTCAGTGGCTCAAACGGCGGTTTCTGCAGTGTCGCCAGGACCATGTTTAGGTCCCAAGGGTCCAGAGGTCGTCTATAGGGCGGGACCACCCGAGACACCCCCTGCAGAAATTGACGTACCTTCGGGAGGAGCGCCAAGCGCCTGTCAAACAACACTGAAAGTGCTGATACTTGACCTTTCAGAGAGCCAAGGGATAATCCCAACTCCAACCCCGACTGTAGGAAAGCCAACAATGTCGGGATGGACAATGGCCACGGTGAGCGGCCACCAGAGGCACACCAGGTAAAAAAGATTTTCCACGTTCTGTGGTATATCTTCCTGGAAACAGGTTTCCTTGCCCGATTCATAGTGGCAACCACTGTAGGAGAGAAACCTCTGGATGTCAGCAGCCAGGCCTCAAGAGCCATGCAGTCAATCTGAGGGCCCTGGAATTGAGGTGGAAGAATGGGCCTTGCGCGAGTAGATCTGCGCGTTCTGGAAGAGCCCACCGGTGTCCGCCTGACAGTTGCCACAGGTCCGGGTACCAAGACCTCCTGGGCCAATCTGGAGCCACTAGAATGGCCACTCTGCATTCTGTCCTGATCTTCCACAGGACCCTGGGAATCAGAGCCAGAGGCGGAAACACATATGGCAGCTGAAAGCTGGACCAGCTCAGGATCAGGGCGTCCGCCCCCAGAGACTGGGGATCCCAAGATCTCGCCATGTATTGGGGCACCTGATGATTCAGCCGTGAGGCCATCAGATCCACGTCCGGAGTGCCCCACCTGCCGCAGATGTCCCGGAAGACGTCTGGATGTATGGACCACTCTCCGGCGTCCATCCCCTGTCGGCTCAGATAGTCGGCCTCCCAGTTCTCGACCCCTGGGATGTGAACTGCGGAGATCAGGCAGCCGTTTTCCTCCACCCAGAGTAGAATGCGGTGGACTTCGGCGAGGGCCTGAGCACTTCTGGTCCCTCCCTGATGATTTATGTAGGCGACGGCCGTCGCATTGTCGGACTGTACCCGAATGGGCTGTCCTGACAAAAATTTCTGAAACGCCAGTAGCGCCAGAAAGACCGCCTTGATCTCCAGCACGTTGATCTGCAACGCCGACTCCGACTGAGTCCAGAGGCCTTGAGCCCTGTGGTGCAAGAACACCGCCCCCCAGCCCTTCAGACTGGCGTCGGTGGTCACCACTAACCATGACGGTTTTAGGAAGGACCGGCCCCGTGACAGGTGATGTGGCTGGAGCCACCACTGTAGAGAGTCCCTGGTTGGTTGTGACAGTGTCACCAGCCGATTCAGAGAGATCGTCCTCTTGTCCCATCTGCGAAGAATCTCCAGCTGGAGAGGACGGAGGCGAAACTGTGCGAACGGCACCGCCTCTATCGCCGCTACCATGCGACCCACCAGTCTCATCAATACCCGTAGGGATGACTGTGGAGACAGGAGGACATTCTGCACTCCTGATTGGATCGCAAGCTGCTTGGCTTGAGGTAGGGACACCAGGGCCGAGTCCGTGTGGAAGTCCATGCCCAGATATGTCAATGACTGGGTCGGAACCAGGGTCGACTTTTGAATGTTGATAAGCCACCCGAACCGTTCCAGGGACTTCATGGTCACCTCCAGGCTCACCCGACAAAGGTCTTCCGATGGCGCCCTGACCAATAGGTCGTCCAAATAGGGTATGACGGCGTGTCCCTGCGCATGCAGGAGAGCCATCATGGAGGCCATCACCTTCGTGAACACCCGTGGTGCTGAGGCTAGCCCGAAAGGCAGTGCCACAAATTGGAAGTGCTCTTCCCCCACTGCGAATCTCAACCAGCGCTGATGAGCTGGTGCAATGGGGACGTGAAGGTAAGCGTCCCTGATATCGATGGACGCTAGGAAGTCTCCCTGTGACACAGCCGCGATCACTGAGCGCAGGGATTCCATGCGGAACTTCCGAACCAACACGTGACGGTTGAACAACTTGAGGTCCAAAACCGGGCGAAAAGAGCCGTCCTTCTTTGGGACAATAAAGAGGTTGGAGTAAAAACCCCTGAACCTCTCTTCCGTGGGCACAGGGACCACCACTCCGTCTCTGCGGAGTCCCTCCAACACCAGGTGAAAAGCCTGAGCCTTTTCTGGAGATGGAACCGACCGATGGAATCGGGGTATTGGTTGTGACGTCAGCTCTATCCTGTAACCTCTTGAGACTACGTCTCGAACCCACTGATCTTGAATGTGAAGAAGCCACTTGTCCTGAAAGCGAGACAGGCGGCCCCCCACCTGTGGGGAGGCAGGATGAGAGAGCGAGTCATGTCGAGGCGGGCTTGGGGGTGGCAGCCGCTGCCCCCGCCGGCTTCTTCTGACGACCCTTGGAACGCCACTGAGTAGCAGGCTTGCCCCCTCGGTCTGAGCGAGTGGACGCCGTTGATGACTGTGAACCGGAGCGAAAGGACCACTGCTTAGGGTTCCTTTTCACGGTGTACCGTGGCTTAGGCTTATTCTGCGGGATCTTAGACTCAGCAGAATCCTTTATCAATTTGTCCAGTTCGGTGCCAAAAAGCCTGTCACCAGCGAACGGAAGATTTTGTAAAATCTTCTTAGATGTGGCATCTGAGTCCCAAAGACGCAGCCACAACAGCCTGCGGATCGCAATTGCATTGGCCGAGGCCACAGCAGAGCGAGTGGCAGTTTCCAAAGATGCCGTCCTGGCATAGTCCGCATAGGCCCTTGCTCTCTCAGTGAGAGCCAGGACCTCTGGACTGGACCTAGCTAGATCAGTGATACCATCCAAACAGATAGTAATCGCTTGTAGGGTCCAGACCGCGGCAAAATTAGGGGCAAACGAAGACCCCACAGCCTCATAGGAAGACTTGGCGAGTTGCTCGACCTGTCTATCAGTCGCATCCTTCAATGAGGAGCTATCAGAGGCAGAAAACAAGGAGCGCGCAGCAATCCTAGTCATGGAAGCATCCACCTTGGGAGACTGCGACCATTCCTGGAGCGCCTCCTGGGGAAAGGGGAAGCGATTGTCCTTAGTTTTACGGACATAACGCCGCCCAGGATGTAACCTGGGAGCTTTAATCACCCTTCCGAAATTAGTGTGGTCCATGAAGGAGCCACTTGGTCTAGCCTCTGGCCGCAGCCATTGATAGATCTCCTTGGGGTGTACAGTCACCTCCTCAGGAGGAGTGACAAGACGCAATGTCTCATTGATGGAGGACACCAGATCCTCCACCCCATCTGGAGGTTCAGACATAGACCCAAGAGTAGAACCCCCATCATCTTCCTCACCATCAGAGGAACGCTCCTCCTCAGAGAGAGTCTGGAGCTCCGGAGAAGCCTCACGGGCTCGCTTAGGGGGTCTTACAGCAGAAGTAAGAGACACCCGGGGGTAACTAGGAGGAGTAGCTGGGTTCTCCAGTCTCCTATGCAGTGCCTCCAGGGTTTGCGACATGGAGGACATCTGGGACAGCAGAGATTCATTGATCTTATTCTGCGTTTCCCATGGCCCTGGGATCACCTGAACCTCAGGGTATAATCCCGGATTTGCAGACTCAGTAGTAGCAGACCGGGCCTCTGGGCGTCCGCAGTTATTGCAGGACCCCTCCACCAGTGTCCCGTTGCATGTAACACAGGCAATGGAGACCACCGCCGCCTTAGCAGCATGCTTCCCAACTGAGGACATCTCCACAGTGAGGGGAATATAAGCCAAAGTTCACAAACAAACCGGGAATCCCGGTGGCTTACCGACCGCAATAAAGCGGTAGGAGGAAGCGGTGTGTGTGTGTGACCTCCGCGAGTTCCGGTCTCCCTTGTAAGTGCAGACACGCGCTGCAGCCAGATCCCAGCCGGGAAGTGAGGGAGAAGATGGCCGCCGACAGTGAAGATGTGGGCGGAGCCAGGAACACGCGGGAAGAACACACAACACGCCCAGCGGTGATGTCACCATAAGGGCTGCCTCCTCCTCCTCCAGACTGCCTCAGCAATGGAGGTGCCGGAGCCCGCAGCGCGGGAAAAAAATGTGAATATCACCACACACACTCTCAGACTGCATGTACACATAAAACACCCGCAGTCTACAGCCTCAGCCCCTGTGATACACAGGGCGGTCAGCCAGGGTGACCCCAGCACAGGGTCACCGCCAGAACCGCGGACCCGAGGGTAACCGCGCGGTCTGAGTGTCATGACACAAAATGCCAGACACTACCCCAGGCACAGCAGGAGACACACCAGGTGCCTCAGTGCCGGTCCGGTCTGTAAGCACCTTTAGGGAGGCCTCGGACGGGGGTACAGCACCAGTCCGGAGTGTAAGCACCATTTAGGGAGGCCTCGGACTGGGCTGGCTCCGTCCGGTCTGTAAGCACCATTTAGGGAGGCCTCGGACGGAGCGGAGCTGTGCAAGGCTCCAGGCTCCCCCTTACCAGAGCCTCCATGGAGGGATGGAAAGGAAAGGAGCGCGACAGCGTACCGGGAGAACACTGAAGTGTCCAGGCTAAAAGCCCTCCGGTACCTCCACCAGCGTGTTCCGCAGAGGGTGAGCGGGGAGGCTGTCGGGGGTCCCGAGCGGGACCATTTTACCTTGTCTTCATACGCCATCACGTAAGCTGTGAGAATGCAGTGAAGTGCAAGCAAAGCGTGATCCTCCGAGCACACTAAGTTTAAAACTGAGGATGTCTCCTACGGTGGGGGTTTATAAGCGGAGGAGGCGGTGTCTACAAACTTGTAGTACCTAGTGTGACCTCCGGAGGGCAGAGCCTTAAACCCCATTGTCTGGGTCTCCCATTATGACGACCAGAAAAACCCAGTTTAACTTAGCGAATATCTGCTCCACAGACTCCTGTTTCGGCTCTGCAGCTCTGCTGCATCTGTTAACTGTTCCATTATAACTGAAGCTCTCTGATGTGTGAGGGGTGTAGGTCTGCGTGAGGCGGTGTCTAGGGGTGTAGTCGGTATGTGTGTGGCGGTGTCGGAGATGCAGGTTGGTATGTCAGGCGCCAGATCGCAGTCCTCTCCCCTTCAGTTCTTTGTATCGGATGAGTTTCTGGGATGGCGGGTATCATTGTCAGGGGTTTGTGTACAGTGATGTCCGTGACTGCTCCGCTGTTAAACGCTCCTCATAAAAGAAACATCAGAGATAATTGTATGAGAAGTGGCAGCCGCACGCCACCTCATCTATACTTCATGCAGTGGCGGCGGAGAGGCTGCTGTGGCCCCCAGATGTACAGGCGCACGTCTGCCCACAGGAGGGGAGGACTCCACTGCTATCATTCACTCCTCTGCCTCGTAATCTCCACATCTCATCTACCTAGTTACTACCCTGCCACCCCAGTAACAATCCAGACCCCTTCCCCGGTAACAGTCTGACCATGGAGCTGATCAGAGATCTGGTAGAGACATCTTAGGGGATCCAGGTCCCTGATAGCTGTGAGCCCCTGCACCTCAGGACGATCAGTAACAAGGTCCATCGAGATCTCAGCCCAGGACTCTCGTGGGATAACAGACTAAAGACAGGCTTGTTGTGGGGGTCTGGCTTGGACAGAGGCTGCTTGTCGTGGGGTCTGGCTGGCAGAGGCTTGCTTGTCGTGGGGGTCTGGGCTGGGGACAGAGGGTTGCTTGTCGTGGGGGTCTGGGCTGCGCACTGAGGCTTGCTTGTCGTGGGGGTCTGGGCTGCGCACTGAGGCTTGCTTGTCGTGGTGGTCTGAGCTGCGCACTGAGGCTTGCTTGTCGTGGGGGTCTGGGCTGTGGACAGAGGCTTGCTTGTCGTGGGGGTCTGGGCTGCGCACTGAGGCTTGCTTGTTGTGGGGGTCTGGGGCTGCGCACTGAGGCTTCCTTGTCGTGGGGGTCTGGGGCTGCGTACTGAGGCTTCCTTGTCGTGGGGGTCTGGGGCTGCGCACTGAGGCTTCCTTGTTGTGGGGGTCTGGGCTGCGCACTGAGGCTTGCTTGTCATGGGGGTCTGGGCTGCGTACTGAGGCTTGCTTGTCATGGGGGTCTGGGCTGCGCACTGAGGCTTGCTTGTCATGAGGATCAGGGCTGCGCAATGAGGCTTGCTTGTTGTGGGGGTCTGGGCTGTGGACAGAGGCTTGCTTGTCGTGGGGGGCTGGGCTGCACACTGAGGCTTGCTTGTCATGAGGATCAGGGCTGCGCACTGAGGCTTGCTTGTCTTGAGGGTCTAGGCTGCGCACTGAGGCCTGCTTGTCGTGGTGGCCTGGGCAGCGCACTGAGGCTTGCTTGTCGTGGGGGTCAGGGCTGCGCACTGAGGCTTGCTTGTCATGAGGATCTGGGCTGCACACTGAGGCTTGCTTGTCGTGGGGGTCTGGGCTGCGACTGAGACTTGCTTGTCGTGGGGGTCTGGGCTGCGCACTGAGGCTTGCTTGTCGTGGGGGTCTGGGCTGCGCACTGAGGCTTGCTTGTCGTGGGGGTCTGGGCTGGGGACAGAGGCTTGCTTGTCGTGGGGGTCTGGGCTGCGCATGAGGCTTGCTTGTTGTGGGGGTCTGGGCTGTGGACAGAGGCTTGCTTGTCGTTGGGGTCTGGGCTGTGACAGAGGCTTGCTTTGTCGTGGGGGTCTGGGCTGCGTACTGAGGCTTGCTTGTCGTGGGGTCTGGGCTGGCGCACTGAGGCTTGCTTGTCATGAGGATCTGGGCTGCACACTGAGGCTTGCTTGTCGTGGGGGTCTGGGCTGCGCACTGAGCTTGCTTGTCGTGGGCGTCTGACCTGGGGACAGAGGATTGCTTGTCTGGAGGATCTGGGCTGCCACTGAGGCTTGCTTGTCGTGGGGTCTGGGCTGCGGACAGAGGCTTGCTTGTCGTGGGGGTCTGGGCTGGCGCACTGAGGCTTGCTTGTCGTGGGGGTCTGGGCTGCGACTGAGGCTTGCTTGTCGTGGGGGTCTGGGCTGCGCACTGAGGCTTGCTTGTCGTGGGGTCTGGGCTGCACACTGAGGCTTGCTTGTCTGGGGGTCTGGGCTGGGACAGAGGCTTGCTTGTCGTGGGGGTCTGGCTGCGCACTGAGGCTTGTTTGTCGTGGGGGTCTGGTCTGTGCACTGAGGCTTGTTTGTCGTGGGCGTCTGGGCTGGGACATGAGGATTGCTTGTCATGAGGGTCTGGGCTGCACACTGAGGCTTGCTTGTCGTGGTGGTCTGAGGCTGCGCACTGAGGCTTGCTTGTCGTGGGGTCTGGGCTGCGGACAGAGGCTTGCTTGTCGTGGGGTCTGGGCTGCGCACTGAGGCTTGCTTGTCGTGAGGGTCTGGGCTGCGCACTGAGGCTTGCTTGTCGTGGGGGTCTGGGCTGGGCACAGAGGCTTGCTTGTCGTGGGGGTCTGGGCTGCGCACTGAGGCTTGCTTGTCGTGGTGGTCTGGGCTGCGCACTGAGGCTTGCTTGTCGTGAGGGTCTGGGCGTGGACAGAGGCTTGCTTGTCGTGGTGGTCTGGGCTGCGCACTGAGGCTTGCTTGTCGTGAGGGTCTGGGCTGCGCACTGAGGCTTGCTTGTCGTGGGGGTCTGGGCTGGGGACAGAGGCTTGCGTGTCGTGATGGTCTGGGCTGTGCACTGAGGCTTGCTTGTTGCATTTACTGTACCTTCAGTCCAATCCCTCCCATTATTGGCTAATTTCAAACATTAACTCCATCTCTCCCTGTTGTCAAGCAATACCCTTTTCAACATCATTAAGCATGTCACACATTATAACAACACAGGTGTTTTCCAAGGGCAACATGGGTAGTACGGTATGTCTGTCGCCTTACGCTGCCCCACCTTCTGTTTACTGTTCTGCCTTCTCTAGTTATGGTTTTCTCCTCGGTTTAGTTCCCTGCCCCTTCTTGTAATTACCATCCTCTCGTCTTTCTCCAGGTACTGTCTTACCTCCCCCTAGTTCCTTTCCTTGTCCCCTCCTCTCATTAGTTACCATGCTGTTCCCTCCAGTTCTCATTCTTCCTGCCCCTCCCTCACTCTTTTTCCCTCCTGATCCTCTAGTTACTGCTCAGTTACTATCTTGCCCCCCACACACCCTGCCCTTCCTTGTAATTACCATCCTGCCCCTCCTCTAGTTACCATCTTGCCCCCCCCTCCCCTTCCTTGTAATTACCATCCTGCCCCTCCTCTAGTTACTATCTTGCCCCCCCACACACACCCTGCCCTTCCTTGTAATTACCATCCTGCCCCTCCTCTATTACCATCTTGCCCCCCCTCCCCTTCCTTGTAATTACCATCCTGCCCCTCCTCTAGTTACTATCTTGCCCCCCCACACACCCTGCCCTTCCTTGTAATTACCATCCTGCCCCTCCTCTAGTTACTATCTTGCCCCCCCACACACCCTGCCCTTCCTTGTAATTACCATCCTGCCCCTCCTCTAGTTACTATCTTGCCCCCCCACACATTCTGCCCTTCCTTGTAATTACCATCCTGCCCCTCCTCTAGTTACTATCTTGCCCCCCACACATTCTGCCCTTCCTTGTAATTACCATCCTGCCCCTCCTCTAGTTACTGTTTCCCCCCCCCCACACACATTCTGCCCTTCCTTGTAATTACCATCCTGCCCCTCCTCTAGTTACTATCTTGCCCCCCCACACACCCTGCCCTTCCTTGTAATTACCATCCTGCCCCTCCTCTAGTTACCATCTTGCCCCCCCCTCCCCCTGCCCTTCCTTGTAATTACCATCCTGCCCCTCCTCTAGTTACTATCTTGCCCCCCCACACACCCTGCCCTTCCTTGTAATTACCATCCTGCCCCTCCTCTAGTTACTATCTTGCCCCCCCACACACCCTGCCCTTCCTTGTAATTACCATCCTGCCCCTCCTCTAGTTACTATCTTGCCCCCCCACACATTCTGCCCTTCCTTGTAATTACCATCCTGCCCCTCCTCTAGTTACTATCTTGCCCCCCCACACATTCTGCCCTTCCTTGTAATTACCATCCTGCCCCTCCTCTAGTTACTGTTTCCCCCCCCCACACACACATTCTGCCCTTCCTTGTAATTACCATCCTGCCCCTCCTCTAGTTACTATCTTGCCCCCCCCACACACCCTGCCCTTCCTTGTAATTACCATCCTGCCCCTCCTCTAGTTACTATCTTGCCCCCCCACACATTCTGCCCTTCCTTGTAATTACCATCCTGCCCCTCCTCTAGTTATTGTCTTGCCCTCCCACACATTCTGCCCTTCCTTGTAATTACCATCCTGCCCCTCCTCTAGTTACTGTCTTGCCCTCCCACACATTCTGCCCTTCCTTGTAATTACCATCCTGCCCCTCCTCTAGTTATTGTCTTGCCCTCCCACACATTCTGCCCTTCCTTGTAATTACCATCCTGCCCCTCCTCTAGTTACTGTCTTGCCCCCCCCCCCACACACATTCTGCCCTTCCTTGTAATTACCATCCTGCCCCTCCTCTAATTATTGTCTTGCCCTCCCACACATTCTGCCCTTCCTTGTAATTACCATCCTGCCCCCCCCCACACATTCTGCCCTTCCTCTAGTTACTGTCTTGCCCCCCCCCCACACACATTCTGCCCTTCCTTGTAATTACCATCCTGCCCCTCCTCTAATTATTGTCTTGCCCTCCCACACATTCTGCCCTTCCTTGTAATTACCATCCTGCCCCCCCCCACACATTCTGCCCTTCCTTGTAATTACCATCCTGCCCCTCCTCTAGTTACTGTCTTGCCCCCCCACACATTCTGCCCTTCCTTGTAATTACCATCCTGCGCCTCCTCTAGTTACTGTCTTGCTCCCCCCCCACACATTCTGCCCTTCCTTGTAATTACCATCCTGCCCCTCCTCTAGTTACTGTCTTGCCCGTTACCTTCCCTCCAATCTCTGCCTTTTCCCCCTCATTCTCTTTTTTTTCCCCTCCTTTAGTTACCTTCCTGCCCCTTTAATTCTCCACACCTTGCCCCCACCTCCCTCCCTCTTTTACCCATCCTGCCCCTACTCTTGTTACTTTCTTCCCCTCCTTCTCTAGTTACCCCTCCATTGTCTTCCTTGTCCCCCCCACCCCTTCTTCTCACCTTGCCACCCCTGTAGTTACTCTCTTGCCCCCCATACCATCTACTTTGCTCACCTTCCTGCCCCATCGCTTTCTTTTTACCTTTCTGCCCTCCCTCTAGTCACCACCTTTCCCTCTCCCTCTTTTTCCTGTACTGCCCCTTGTAATTACTGTTGTGCCCCCCTTTCTCTCTAGTTACCTTCCTGCCCTTTGTCTGCCTTGTCACCCCCACCCCTTCCTCTTTTTCCCACTCTGCCACCCCTCTAGTTTCTCTTGCCCCCCATAGCATCTACTTTGGTCACCTTCCTTTCTTTTTACTTTTCTGCCTTTGCCCCTCCATCTTTTTCCTGTACTGCCCCTTCTCTAGTTACCTTCCTCCCCCCTCCAATCTCCGCTGTCCCCCCCACCTTACTGCCCAGTGACTATCTTGTCCCCCCCACACTTTGCCCCCCCTATAATTCCCATTGTTGAGTAGTAGTTGTTGGATGAGGTGTGAAGGTCACAAGGTGGTTACCATGGCGATCTGATTCCGTGTGACCTCTGTGCAGATGGAGCATCCCTTTGGTGGTGTCAGGGTTAAGTTTTCGTGCTCGGAGGATGGCGTGGTGCGGAGCATTGATCTGTTTGCATGTTTCCGTGACAGGATTTTCGTGCCTGGATGGCGTGTGGCATTCCTTCTATTCCTGTCATCCTTGTGAGAGTTGACATGATGGTGATGGCGTGCTGGGATCTCAGCGACAAATCCATATATACAGAGTAGAGTATGAATGGGGCCGTGGTCGGGGGATGTTTGTTGACTTGTAGGTGCTACAGTTGTGTAAGTCATTGACCCGGCACTCGCCCACTCATCTCTGCACCATCCGAGTGTCGGGCACCAGGGAGGGGGCAAGTCCTGGGCACCAGTTCAATGCCACTTACCGTGCAGGTGACATCATCTTCCAATTATAGGTACACAACAGGTTAATAATTACAGCTATATGGTATGATGGGTAAAACCAGGGAGCCAAGACCTTCACAACCTTATTGTTACATTGTTTACAGAAGAAGGTTCCAGTGACTGCAGGGGCCACAATATGGAAGAACATCATTTCACCATAAACCGGCCACAACCAGGAGCTCCCGCAAGATGTCACACAGAGGAGGGAGAAGAATCAGAGGAGCCGAGGACACCGGAGGAGAGTGAGAGACAGACCTGCAATCAGCAGGTGCAAGTGTGTCACAGAAACCAAGAAGTAATGCACTCCCCCCCTCCATGGCCTGTGCGCGTGCTCCCTGTGTGCGCGCTCCCTGTGTGTATGCTCCCTGTGTGCGCGCTCCCTGTGTGTATGCTCCCTGTGTGCACGCTCCTGTGTGCACGCTCCTGTGTGCATGCTCTTCTGTGGATGCTCCTGTGTGCGGCTCCTGTCTGGACATGCCTGTGTGCACGTTCCTGTCTGGATACTCCTGTGTGCACGCTCCCTTCTAGAGACTCTGTGTGCACGCTCCTGTCTGGACACTCCTGTCTGAAGACTCCTGTGTGCACGCTCCTGTCTGGATACTCCTGTGTGCAAGCTCCTGTCTGGAGACTCCTGTGTGCACGCTCCTGTCTGGAGACTCCTGTGTGCACGCTCCTGTCTGGAGACTCCTGTGTGCTCGCTCCTGTCTGGACACTCCTGTGTGCGGCTCCTGGCTGGACACTCCTGTGTGCACGCTCTTGTCTGGACACTCCTGTGTGCACGCTCCTGTCTGGACACTCCTGTGTGTGACTCCTGGCTGGACACTCCTGTGTGCACGCTCTTGTCTGGATACTCCTGTGTGCGCCCTCCTGTCTGGACACTCCTGTGTGAGCCCTCCTGTGTGCACGCTCCCTTCTGGACACTCCTATCTGGAGACTCCTCTGTGCACGCTCCTTTCTGGACACTTCTGTGTGTGCGCTCCTGTCTGGACACTCCTGTGTGCACGCTCCTGTGTGCGCCCTTCTGTCTGGACACTCCTGTGTGAGCCCTCCTGTGTGTGTGCTCCTGTCTGGACACTCCTGTGTGAGCCCTCCTGTGTGCACGCTCCTGTTGGACTCTGTCTGGACACTCCTGTCTGGACACTCCTGTCTGGACACTCCTGTCTGGACACTCCTGTCTGGACACTCCTGTCTGGACACTCCTGTCTGGACACTCCTGTCTGCACGCTCCTGTGTGCACGCTCCTGTGTGCACGCTCCTGTGTGAGCCCTCCTGTGTGAGCCCTCCTGTGTGCACGCTCCTGTGTGCGCGCTCCTGTCTGGACACTCCTGTGTGAGCCCTCCTGTGTGCACACTCACCACACAAGACTCCACTGCTGAACAAGAGCGTTTAACATTTGCTCAACAACATTTAGACATGTCTGTGAAATCCTGGAGAATATAGTGTGGCGCCCCGCTAATGCAGGCGTCACAGAGGGGTAATGCACCCGTAAAAGAGGTGCAAATGCTCCAGCTGCAGGTGAACCCTAGGATGGTGGGTGGGACCCATAACCAGCACTACCACACTAGTTTACACGGTGGGAGGTTACCCGAGGGGAATAAAATCACCTCTAGGGAGTAGGAGTTGGAGTGGAGGGTCGGAGTGTCAGAGAGTCTGAAGAAAAAAAGGAGGACGTTCTCCAGGCGAAGAGCAGCTGGGTTTGAAGAGGGCCGTCTGCAGGACTCCCAGACAGCTTACCGGGTACCGGGACCCAGACCTGTGGGATACTTTAGGACCACAGATAATCCGGAGTCCCGTGGAGTCTACAGTTCTCTACAGTTCTGATTCTAAGTCATCAGGCTTCACACCACACTGGAAAGCAGGAAGGAACAGGTGGGGTTAGAGCAAGAAGGTTCACCAAGGGTTCCATCGTACCACCTGGGTTCCACTTGCAGCCACCCGTTAGCTACCTGTTCATGTAACATCTGAATGCTGAACTGTGAACTGTAATTGATGCTGCTACAAGTTTCCAGTAAAGTACCCGGAGGAAAGTGATCTTGTCTCTGCCTCTGTCTCTATGCTGCATGAACTTGATCTATTCACAGGAACGCTGCCCCGGAGGTTCAGCCCTACCTGTAGGGGACTTTACTAGCTAAGCCGCATTACCATCTACCTCCGGCGGACTGTGGCGGCGCTGGTGACACCGCACCAAAAACTACAGGTGGCGTCACGACAAGCTGTATATAAATCCCCTGTAAATACATCCCCTTTTTTGGAAGATATACCCAGGGCACAGGATCAGGCGCGGACATCACTCCCCATGACAACAGGAGCGTTAACCCCTCGTAGCCTGATACCCGAGTACCCCAAAGCCTGGGCTCTACAATAGTCTGGTCAGAGGAGACCAAAACTGAACTTTTTGGAGGCCATAATACACCTTGTTTGAAGGCCGAAAGGCAAAACATCCCATAAACACCAACAGTGTGGAGGTTGGAACATCATGGTGTGCGGCTGTTTTTCAGCATACGGCACTGGCAAACTTCATGTAATTGAAGGAAGGATGAATGGGCGAATGTGCGGTGCGAGGCAGTGACTGGGGTGATATATGATGGCCATATGTGTCTCCCAGAATGTGCTCCACATCCCTATAAGATCCCCTCCACTCCGGGTCTTTGAGGATCCCCATGTGTGATCTCAGAGCAGCAGGAGCTGTGAGACAGGGGCTGTGTGCAGGAACACACAGTCCATTCGTGTGGACTTACACCAGTGTGTGCCGGTCTGTACCGGCTGCGTCTCGGAACCCTGAGATCTATAATCGCCGACAAATAAACTGTGACTGGTGTGAATAAGAGCCTGAGTCACTGCCTCCCGTCTTTCCAACCAACACCTCAGACATCCCTGATACATCTGCTGCATCTACCGGGAGGATGAAATGAATTGAGGGCGACATTTCACAGGACGAAGATCCCAAACACACAGACAAGAGAGAATATAAATCTGCTAGAATGTCCGAGCCGATCACCGGAGCTGTATCCAATAGAAAATGTCTGGAAGGAACTAAAGCTCCGAGATCATAGAGGGATCCATGGGATCAGCAGGATGTGAAGAGTGTTTGTGTGCAAGAATGGACCAAAATTCCCCATGAGCAATGCAGGGACCGGCGTCTCCATACAATGCAGGGACCGGCGTCTCCATACAATGCAGGGACCGGCGTCTCCATACAATGCAGGGACCGGCGTCTCCGTACAATGCAGGGACCGCTCTCCGTACAATGCAGGGACCGGCGTCTCCGTACAATGCAGGGACCGGCGTCTCCATACAATGCAGGGACCGGCGTCTCCATACAATGCAGGGACCGGCGTCTCCATACAATGCAGGGACCGGCGTCTCCATACAATGCAGGGACCGGCGTCTCCATACAATGCAGGGACCGGCGTCTCCATACAATGCAGGGACCGGCGTCTCCATACAATGCAGGGACCGGCGTCTCCATACAATGCAGGGACCGCGTCTCCATACATGCAGGGACCGCGTCTCCATACAATGCAGGGACCGGCGTCTCCATACAATGCAGGGACCGGCGTCTCCATACAATGCAGGGACCGGCGTCTCCATACAATGCAGGGACCGGCGTCTCCATACAATGCAGGGACCAGTGTCTCCATACAATGCAGGGACCGGCGTATCCATACAATGCAGGGACCAGTGTCTCCATACAATGCAGGGACCAGTGTCTCCATACAGGAGCAATGCAGGGACCTGTGTCTCCATACAATGCAGGGACCGGTGTCTCCATACAGGAGCAATGCAGTGAGCGGTGGAATGCAGGGAACGCTGGAAACTATGATAAACAGCGGGTATCTAAACAGCGCGTGCTGCCTGGAAACCCGCTGTTTATCATAGTTACCAGCTTCCTCCCTGCTTACAGGCAGTGCTAAGCAGGGAGGACGCGGACTTCGCCTTCAGCGATGTGGGAGGTGGCTCCCAGGTCCCTGATTGCTGGGGAGATCTGCCAGTTTGACAGCTCCCCAGTGATCAGGTAACGACGCTCCAGCGATCCCGGCAGGTCGTTATCGTTGTTGGGATCGCTGGAGCGTCGTTGTGTGTGACGGGGCCTTTAGTTAGTCTGATCTGATTTGGTCCTTACTGAATTCTTTTGTCTGAAGTTACAGTCGTTTAATGTCACATTTCATGTCACAATTCCATACATCACATTGTCGGAATGTTTACATTTTTTTTCGGTTTTGCTATATCTAATATATCTGGGAAACAATCAGAAACCTGGGAAATGAGTCCGGACCTTCCACATCCCAGATATGAAATAAAAAAAACAGGTGAATTGATGAGGGTAAACATGTGGGGGTGTCAATCCAGAGATATGGAGAAATGGAGGTCAAGTCTGGTGCAGCTGGGTGGGTTTACAGGACCCCCCCCCCCCCGTCAGGTGAACAGAGTGGGAGTCTCCTGGTTTTCTGTCCATTTTGGGGGCACTGACAACTTTTTGGAGAAAGCTATAAATTTGCTTAGTTTCGTTCTTCCTGTTCTATGACGATCTCAGGGGCGGAACTACCGTGGTGCAGCTGCACCAGGACCCCGACCAGCTGGGGGGCCCCTGAGGCAGGTCCGATCCCCTGTCAGACAGACAGAAGGGTGGTAGGTAGCGGCAGTAGTGTGGGGGTGGTGCTGTCGGGTGTCAGCGGCGCTGCACACCCGCGGCACTGTTCTGGCATTGAGTTCCGGGGGCTGAGGGGGGGCAGGGCTGTATTTGCCATTATTATTTGCACTTTTCATGGAGGGCGGTGTCTAAGAGTGTTGTCTCTTCTTTTGTGTCTTTTTTTTTTTTTTTCCTGCTCTGAGCCCAGGCCGGGTGACTCCACCCCCTGGACACCTCACCCCCCCCCCGGATACCTCACACCCCGCCCCCTGGATACCTCACACACACACCCCCTGGACACCACACCTCACCCCCCCCCCCCCGGATACCTCACACACCCGCCCCCTGGATACCTCACACACACCCCCCTGGACACCTCACACCCCCCCCAGATACCTCACACACACCCCCCCTGGACACCTCACACACCCCCCCTGGACACCTCACACACACCCCCCTGGACACCTCACACCCCCCCCCAGATACCTCACACACACCCCCCCTGGACACCTCACACACCCCCCCTGGACACCTCACACACACCCCTGGACACCTCACACCCCCCCGGATACCTCACCCCCCCCCCCTGGACACCTCACCCCCCCCCCCCTGGACACCTCACACCCCCCTCCCCGGATACCTCACACACCCCCCCCCGGACACCTCACACCCCCCCCCGGATACCTCACACACCCCCCTGGACACCTCACACCCCCCCCGGATACCTCACACACACCCCCCTGGACACCTCACACACCCCCCCTGGACACCTCACACCCCCCCCTGGATACCTCACACCCCCCCCCTGGATACCTCACACCCCCCCCCCCTGGATACCTCACACCCCCCCCCCATGGACACCTCACCCCCCCCCCCCTGGGCACCTCACACCCCCCCCCCCCCCGTGGACACCTCACATCCCCCCCCTTGGACACCTCACAAATTCCCCCCCTGGACACCTCACGCTCCCCCGGACACCTCACACACACCCCTCCTCCCTTCCTGGTCACCTCACACCCTCCCCCCCTGGACACCTCACACACACCCCTCCCCCCCTTCCTGGACACCTCACACCCTCCCCCCCCCTGGACACCTTACACCCCCCTCCCTTCCTGGACACCTCACACACACACCCCTCCTCACCTCACTAGTAGTGGTGCTGCAGTGCTGGTGCATGACGCTGGCCGAGGCCGGCGGGGACAGATGCCGGGTGGAACAGGACCTGCGATGACGTCACGCACATGTGACTCAGGTGGGCGGAGCTACATTTTGCCCGGCAAGAAGAAGGAACTGGGACTGACTTTACAAGGTACATGGGGGGTGTGCAGAGGACGAGGGGGGTGTGCAGAGGACGTGGAGGGGTGTGCAGAGGGCGAGGGGGGTGTGGAGGAGTGTGTGCAAGGACGAGGGGTGTGTGCAGAGGACATGGTGTGCAGAGGACGAGGGGTGTGTGCAGAGGACATGGAGGAGTGTGTGCAGAGGACATGGGGTGTGTGCAGAGGACGAGGGGTGTGTGCAGAGGACATGGAGGAGTGTGTGCAGAGGACATGGAGGAGTGTGTGCAGAGGACATGGGGTGTGTGCAGAGGATGAGGGGTGTGTGCAGAGGACGTGGAGGGGTGTGCAGAGGACATGAAGGAGTGTGTGCAGAGGACATGGGGGGTATGCAGAGGACATGGGGTGTGTGCAGAGGACGAGGGGTGTGTGCAGAGGACATTGGAGGAGTGTGTGCAGAGGACATGGGGGGTATGCAGAGGACATGGGGTGTGTGCAGAGGACATGGGGTGTGTGCAGAGGACGAGGGGTGTGTGCAGAGGACATGAAGGAGTGTGTGCAGAGGACATGGGGGGTATGCAGAGGACATGGGGTGTGTGCAGAGGACGAGGGGTGTGTGCAGAGGACATTGGAGGAGTGTGTGCAGAGGACATGGGGGGTATGCAGAGGACATGGGGTGTGTGCAGAGGACATGGGGTGTGTGCAGAGGACGAGGGGTGTGTGCAGAGGACATGGAGGAGTGTGTGCAGAGGACATGGGGTGTGTGCAGAGGACGAGGGGTGTGTGCAGAGGACATGGAGGAGTGTGTGCAGAGGACATGGGGGGTATGCAGAGGACATGGGGGTGTGTGCAGAGGACATGGAGGAGTGTGTGCAGAGGACATGGAGGAGTGTGTGCAGAGGACATGGGGTGTGTGCAGAGGACGAGGAGTGTGTGCAGAGGACGTGGAGGGGTGTGCAGAGGACATGGAGGAGTGTGTGCAGAGGACATGGAGGAGTGTGTGCAGAGGACATGGGGGGTATGCAGAGGACATGGGGTGTGTGCAGAGGACGAGGGGTGTGTGCAGAGGACATGGTGTGCAGAGGACATGGAGGAGTGTGTGCAGAGGACATGGAGGAGTGTGTGCAGAGGACATGGGGGGTATGCAGAGGGACATGGGGTGTGTGCAGAGGACGAGGGGTGTGTGCAGAGGACATGGAGGAGTGTGTGCAGAGGACATGGGGAGTGTGTGCAGAGGACATGGAGGAGTGTGTGCAGAGGACATGGGGTGTGTGCAGAGGACGAGGGGTGTGTGCAGAGGAAGTGGAGGGGTGTGCAGAGGACATGGAGGAGTGTGTGCAGAGGACATGGAGGAGTGTGTGCAGAGGACATGGGGTGTGTGCAGAGGACATGGGGTGTGTGCAGAGGACGAGGGGTGTGTGCAGAGGACATGGTGTGCAGAGGACATGGAGGAGTGTGTGCAGAGGACATGGAGGAGTGTGTGCAGAGGACATGGAGGAGTGTGTGCAGAGGACATGGAGGGAGGGTGTGCAGAGGACGAGGGGTGTGTGCAGAGGACGTGGAGGGGTGTGCAGAGGACATGGAGGAGTGTGTGCAGAGGACATGGAGGAGTGTGTGCAGAGGACATGGGGGGTATGCAGAGGACATGGGGTGTGTGCAGAGGACGAGGGGTGTGTGCAGAGGACATGGAGGAGTGTGTGCAGAGGACATGGAGAAGTGTGGCAGAGGACATGGAGGAGTGTGTGCAGAGGACATGGGGTGTGTGCAGAGGACGAGGGGTGTGTGCAGAGGACATGGAGGGGTGTGCAGAGGACATGGAGGAGTGTGTGCAGAGGACATGGAGGAGTGTGTGCAGAGGACATGGGGGGTATGCAGAGGACATGGGGTGTGTGCAGAGGACGAGGGTGTGTGCAGAGGACATGGAGGAGTGTGTGCAGAGGACATGGAGGAGTGTGTGCAGAGGACATGGAGGAGTGTGTGCAGAGGACATGGAGGAGTGTGTGCAGAGGACATGGGGTGTGTGCAGAGGACGAGGGTGTGTGTGCAGAGGACGTGGAGGGGTGTGCAGAGGACATGGAGGAGTGTGTGCAGAGGACATGGAGGAGTGTGTGCAGAGGACATGGAGGAGTGTGTGCAGAGGACATGGGGGGTATACAGAGGACATGGGGTGTGTGCAGAGGACGAGGGGTGTGTGCAGAGGACGTGGAGGGGTGTGCAGAGGACTTGGGGGGTGTGCAGAGGACTTGGGGGGTGTGCAGAGGACATGGAGGGAGGGTGTGCAGAGGACATGGAGGGAGGGTGTGCAGAGGACATGGAGGGAGGGTGTGCAGAGGACATGGTGGTGCACAGCACGGAGCTGAGGACATGGTGGTACACTATGCACAGCACGGAGCTGAGGACATGGTGGTACACTGCAACAGCACGGAGCTGAGGACATGGTGGTACACTGTGCACAGTATGGAGCTGAGGACATGGTGGTACACTATGTACAGCACGGAGCTGAGGACATGGTGGTACACTGCACAGCACAGAGCTGAGGACATGGTGGTACACTGTCTGTGCACAGCATGGAGCTGAGGACATGGTGGTACACTGCACAGCACAGAGCTAGGGAGATGGTGGTACACTGTGCACAGCACGGAGCTAGGGAGATGGTGGTACACTGTGCACAGCACGGAGCTAGGGAGATGGTGGTACACTGTGCACAGCACGGAGCTGGGGACATGGTGGTACACTGTGCACAGCACGGAGCTGAGGACATGGTGGTACACTGTGCACAGCACGGAGCTGAGGACATTGTGGTACACTTTGCACAGCATGGAGCTGAGGACATGGTGGTACACTGTCTATACACAGCACGGAGCTGAGGACATGGTGGTACACTGCACAGCACAGAGCTGAGGACATGGTGGTACACTGTGCACAGCACGGAGCTGAGGACATGGTGGTACACTATGCACAGCACGGAGCTGGGGACATGGTGGTACACTGTGCACAGCACGGAGCTGGGGACATGGTGGTACACTGTGCACAGCACGGAGCTGGGGCCATGGTGGTACACTGTGCACAGCACGAAGCTGGGACATGGTGGTTCACTGTGCACAGCACGGAGCTGAGGACATGGTGGTACACTGTGCACATCACGGAGCTGGGGACATGGTGGTACACTGTGCACAGCACGGAGCTGAGGACATGGTGGTACACTGTGCACAGCACGGAGCTGAGGACATGGTGGTTCGCTGTGCACAGCACGGAGCTGAGGGCATGGTGGTACACTGTGCACAGCACGGAGCTGAGGACATGGTGGTTCGCTGTGCACAGCACGGAGCTGAGGACATGGTGGTACACTGTGCACAGCACGGAGCTGGGGACATGGTGGTACACTGTCTATACACAGCACGGAGCTGAGGACATGGTGGTTCGCTGTGCACAGCACGGAGCTGAGGACATGGTGGTACACTGTGCACAGCACGGAGCTGGGGACATGGTGGTACACTGTCTATACACAGCACGGAGCTGAGGACATGGTGGTACACTGTGCACAGCACGGAGCTGAGGACATGGTGGTACACTGTCTATACACAGCACGGAGCTGAGGACATGGTGGTACACTGTGCACAGCACGGAGCTGAGGACATGGTGGTACACTGTGCACAGCATGGAGCTGGGGACATGGTGGTACACTGTGCACAGCACGGAGCTGAGGACATGGTGGTACACTGTCTATACACAGCACGGAGCTGAGGACATGGTGGTACACTGTGCACAGCACGGAGCTGAGGACATGGTGGTACACTGTCTATACACAGCACGGAGCTGAGGACATGGTGGTACACTGTGCACAGCACGGAGCTGAGGACATGGTGGTACACTGTGCACAGCATGGAGCTGGGGACATGGTGGTACACTGTGCACAGCACGGAGCTGAGGACATGGTGGTACACTGTCTATACACAGCACGGAGCTGAGGACATGGTGGTACACTGTGCACAGCACGGAGCTGAGGACATGGTGGTACACTGTGCACAGCATGGAGCTGGGGACATGGTGGTACACTGCACAGCACGGAGCTGAGGACATGGTGGTAAACTGTCTATACACAGCACGGAGCTGAGGACATGGTGGTACACTGTGCACAGCACGGAGCTGAGGACATGGTGGTACACTGTCTATACACAGCACGGAGCTGAGGACATGGTGGTACACTGCACAGCACGGAGCTGAGGACATGGTGGTACAGTGTGCACAGCATGGAGCTGGGGACATGGTGGTACACTGTGCACAGCACGGAGCTGAGGACATGGTGGTACACTGTCTATTCACAGCACGGAGCTGAGGACATGGTGGTACACTGTGCACAGCACGGAGCTGAGGACATGGTGGTACACTGTGCACAGCACGGAGCTGAGGACATGGTGGTACACTGTGCACAGCATGGAGCTGGGGACATGGTGGTACACTGTGCACAGCACGGAGCTGAGGACATGGTGGTACACTGTGCACAGCACAGAGCTGGGGACATGGTGGTACACTGTCTATACACAGCACGGAGCTGAGGACATGGTGGTACACTGCACAGCACGGAGCTGAGGACATGGTGGTACAGTGTGCACAGCATGGAGCTGGGGACATGGTGGTACACTGTGCACAGCACGGAGCTGAGGACATGGTGGTACACTGTCTATTCACAGCACGGAGCTGAGGACATGGTGGTACACTGTGCACAGCACGGAGCTGAGGACATGGTGGTACACTGTCTATACACAGCACGGAGCTGAGGACATGGTGGTACACTGTGCACAGCACGGAGCTGAGGACATGGTGGTACACTGTGCACAGCATGGAGCTGGGGACATGGTGGTACACTGTGCACAGCACGGAGCTGAGGACATGGTGGTACACTGTCTATACACAGCACGGAGCTGAGGACATGGTGGTACACTGTGCACAGCACGGAGCTGAGGACATGGTGGTACACTGTCTATACACAGCACGGAGCTGAGGACATGGTGGTACACTGTGCACAGCATGGAGCTGGGGACATGGTGGTACACTGTGCACAGCACGGAGCTGAGGACATGGTGGTACACTGTGCACAGCACGGAGCTGAGGACATGGTGGTACACTGTCTCCTGCCGCCTTAAAATCGGTCTGTTTCCAGGAGAGTTGGACGAGTGACATCTGTTTTTTAGTCCGTTTGGCATCCAACTGCTGTGTGAGTGTCCGACATTTCTCTCAGATCACATCCGTGTGATGTCTGTGTGCAATCTGTTCTTTCCTCAGCAGCTATTACTGTAGACTCATTTACAGGAACATTTTACAGTGTTCTCAGCTGCAGAATGAGAATGTATCCGCCAGGTTGTGTTCACACATTGTGTATTTTGTTGCGCTTTTTTGCGCACGCTTTTTGCTGCATTTTTCAGCCGCGCAAAAACGCGCAGCAAAATACGCCTGGGCTTTCACACACCACGCTTTCTTTACCCCAGAAAGCGCAGTGATGTCACAGAGGGGTGAAGAATCCTGCTTCCTCCTCTGTGTGACAGCAGTGACCGCCCATTAGATTGTATTAATATACACTGCGAAATCTACCGTATATACTCGCGTATAAGCCGACCCCCCTACTTTTGTCCTCAAAACCTGGAAAAACCTATTGACTCGTGTATAAGCCGAGTCCCGAGTACAGAATACAGGGCTCGGATTGTAAACTCGCTCAGAATCGCTCAGAAATGCTCAGAATCGCTAAGACCCTCTCGGAATAGCTCAGACTCGCTACTGACAGCAGGTATCTGAGTCCCTAATACAGTGACTCGCGTATAAGCCGAGGGGGTGACTTTTCAGCCCGATTTTTGGGCTGAAAAACTCGGCTTATACGCGAGTATATACGGTAAATTAAATAAAGCCAAATGTACGAAAAATAAAAAAGAATGAAATACTTTACCTGTCCGGTGTCCAGAGGCATGGTGTCTTCTGCCAGGACCTGCCGTGATGTCAGAGGGCCGTTCCCGGCGCTGATTGGCAGCTCAAGGTGTCCTGGCAGAAGACACCTCGCCTGGCCTCATTACCGGACACCGGGAAAAGGCGTCGGACAGGTAAATATTTCATTCTTTGTTATTTTACATACATTTGTCTTTATTTAATTTAGATTTCGCAGTGTATATTAATACAATCTAATGGGCGGTCACTGCTGTCACAGGGGAGGAGGGAGCAGGATTCTTCACCCCTCTGTGACATCACAGGGAGAAAACGCAGGAGCAGCTGTGACATCTCAATTCTTTACACAGCTGCGCTTTCTCCCATAAACGCGCTGCCTATTTTTGCGCAATGTCTGCACGGGAGTGAATCTTAATTTACACTTTGCTGGCAGACAAGAGGCACATTGCGTATTTTGAAAAAGCGCGCGTAAGAAAGCGCAGCAAAATACGCAATGTGTGAACGTAGCCTCAGACTCGGATGGTTCGTGTGCTGTCCGTGTGCGGTCTGTGATTTTGTCGGACCTGTAGACTTGCATTGGTAAGTCTCGCCCGGGAATCGCAGACTGTCGCAGCATGTTGCAACTTTTTTCTCATCCTGAATCTGGATGAGAAAAAAGCGTCCGACACTCGACAATCTGCTCTCAGAGATTGATTGCAATGCGATGAAATCAAACACTGCACTCATCAGAGCTTCACACCAGTGTGTCCGTACCCTAATACTAAAATCCATATAGTAATCCTACTGGTGTGGGGAGGGTTTATGGAGTTAGTACACACTCCATACTTCATGGTATGAGGGGTTTATGGCTCAGTTAGTACACTCCATACTTCTTGTTATTAACCAGTTAATGCTCTCTTGTCCACCGCACTGCAGTGTAAAAAGAGGAAGACAGCGAGACAGACAGCAACACGGCGTCAGAGAGCCCCTGACCTCCAAATAGAAGATCCTCAGATGCCGGTATTGACATGATATTAAGAATAAAGTTTTTTTGCATTTATATTACATTATGAACTCCACAGCACGGTGGCAAAAATTGCTCCGGCCCCGGGCCCTCCTTCACTCCTGCTTGTTGCCATACACTGGGGTTGTGCAGAGGTGGCAATTGCACCCCTTCTCTTTGTGTTTTAGTATAGTAGCTATATTCTTGTATATAGGGGCAGACAGTGTATACTATGTATACTTCCAGATTATCAACAACCAAAGGGGCGGCAAATATTTCGACCGCCCCGGGCGCCACAAACAGTTGCTACGCCGCTGGCTGTGCTGCACACCCGCGGCACTATTCTGGCACTGAGGTCCGGGGGGGGGGGGGGCGAAAAATTTCTTGCATCAGGGCCCACTACAGTCTGGGTCCGCCCCTGGACGATCTGACACGCTCCCCACTATTTCACATTACCAGACATGTCACCTCTCCACCCGAAAGAGATCGGTGGTGGCAGCATAATGTTTGTATTTATGTGATATTGTGGCCTGAGGGTGACTGGATCGAGGTGTATATATATATACGTTCTTGGCAGGAACTGGTGATAACATTCCGTTACTTCACGTGCTGCAGTAGACGACATAAATTAGAGCAGCTGGGCTCCTTGTCTTATCCTCTAGCAATACCGGGCTTGACCAGCAGGATAAGGGGGCGCCAGAGAGCTGCAGGTCCTGACTAAGTTCATGACAATTGGGGGCAGCGGTGGGATCATAGAACGTTAGTGATCTGGGCTGAGCAATCATTTCCTCTCACTAAAACCTTGCACAGTTCTTACGAGAATTTTGCACAAACGTTTTGAAGATTGAACTCCGTGTTTCTTTGATCTGAGACAATCCTGTGTGTAGATAGAGTCTGTGGAGCCTCGGTTAGGAGATCAGTGAATGCTTTGTAATCCTGTATGTGCAGCAGTTACCCCGACCTGCTTTGTTGTCTATCCTATTTTTTTTGTCTGTTTGGAGATCATGGTCGTAGTTGGGGAGTTCTGGTACAGCCAGCAGAAAGAGGACACCCCTGATGGAATATGTACAACCAAACGCATTGACCCCATGTCAAAACCAGAGAACAAATGGTCGCTGAACTGGTGCAACTTGAAGCAGAGCAAGCCCTTCCCCAGAGCTCAGGAGACACAGGGGTCAGCCAAATTATGGACAGTACTGCTGCAGGGGTCCCACCTGTAGACGCATGCCACGTCAGCGACCAGGGCAGCGTGGACCTCTATCTGCAAATGGCTCTACAGCAACTTCCCGCAGAGGATTGTGAAGGTCGGTTGAGGCTAATTCAGCAACACCAGGAGACTGCCGAGCGGCGGGCCCAAGCCGAGCGAGAGGCTGCCGAGTGACGGGGTGAGGCCCAAGCCCAGCGAGAGAGCCGAGAGAGTCCACAAACTGCAGATGGCCCAACTGGGGATATCACCATCCACCTCACAGAACGGTGAGCCCAACAACGCAACCATGTTTAAACCCCGTCCAGAGCATTTTCCTGTGCTTGAAAAGGACGGAGACCTTGACACCTTTCTGAGGGGTTTTGAAAAGACTTGCATACAGTACCAGCTGCCGCGTGACCAGTGGCCCGGTACCTACTCGCCGGGTTGAGAGACAAAGCTCTGGCGGCATTTATGGCTCTTCCATGAGAGCGAGATGGAGACTATGATGCCATTAAGCAGAGCCTGATCCAGAGGTTCCAGCTGACTCCTGAGGTTTATCGTAGAAAGTTCCAGAACCTCCAGCGTGGACCACACAACACTTAGGGTACCGTCACACGGGGAGATATCGCCGGCGATGTCGCCGGGAACACAGGGGCGTGGCCTAATTGTGGCGACATCGCCGGCGAATTGCCGCGTGTGATAGGACGATAATCAGGCGATGTTGCTGAGGCGATCATGCCTGATCTCCCTGTGTAACGCGGCAACCTGCAATGTTGCGGGCGACACCGCCTATCTCCAACATTGCGAATTACCACTCGCTGGGTTGCTGGGCAACCCAGCGAGCGATAGCCGCGGCAACTAGCCGGCGACATCGCCGGTAAGTTGTTCCGTGTGACATCTCCCCGGCGATGTTGCCAGGGATGCGCGCTCCCGCGCATCGCCGGCAACATCGCCGCAACCGTCCGCCCCGTGTGACGGTACCCTTACAGTGATGTGGTGCATGGGCTCAGAACGAACTTTAAGCAGTGGATCCAAGGTCTGTCAGTGATCACCTTTTGATAACCTAAAGGACCTGATGGTGAAGGACAAATTACTGCATCTTTATCCAGTTGAGTTGTGACAGTTCATGATAAGGGGCCACCAGATGCGATCAAAGCAGCGCAGATCACAGACATCTACGAGGCCAACCGGAGACCGGAGGTGCGGAAGCCGGTCATCACCATCGGTAAAGGGGGTAAGCCATCGACCACCGTCCCTGCCAGCCGACCTTCCGGAGGCCTTGTACCAGCTGCCAGCATTTGGCTGACAGCTGACGCATGCAAGTGCTTTACCTGTGGACAATCGGGACATGTGAGCATTACCTGTCCTGAGAGGCAGAAGAAGAGCCCCTCATCTGTGGCCCCAGGGCCTAGTGCGGCTATTTTGTTTGTGGGTGGTACGGGTGGGAGTTCCCGGGAGAACTTGCAGTCGGTCACGGTGGGTAACACCATCACTGTGGGGCTCAGGGACTCTGGTGCAGAATGGACTCTCATCCACCTCAAATACATGTATCCTAATGTATGCTCATGAACTGATGCCTGGAAAGACACTGACTGTCACCGGTATTGAGGGTTTGAGCTGATGGGTGCCCATGGCTCGGGTTTTCCTGGACTGGGGTGTGGGAAGAAGGTGGAGGGAGGTTGGGGTGACCAAGAATCTCCCCGCCAAGGTGTTATTGGGATTGGATTTGGGGCGGTTGGTTGCACATTATGTCCCCAATAATCTTTTTAGATCTGATATATCAGGTAATGTCAATGTTGATGATGTGAATGGGAATATTAATGTGTTGCCTGTTAATAAAGTGAATCGTGGTGTCAGGGAACTCAGCCATATCACACTGCAGAGCAGCAGAAGGTAGCAGAAGTCAACACTAAGCTAAATGGAGGCAGGCATGGCAACCACAAGAGTGGTGGGTGTGTGCCACCTGCCAGGGTTACACCAGACTGTGACATGGCGGGTGTCAGCTGCTTCATTGTAAGTGCTGATCCTGAGGTATCACAGCGTGATGGACCTCGTGGTAGAGGACAACTCAGCGATGTCACGCCACAAGCTGGCATCACCGAGGGTTTCCTCCAAGGTGTAAAATTGGCCGCTAATGGAGATGGTGGCTGTGACGACATGGACTCTTTTAATGTATAACATAGGGGATGGTTTCTTATGTAACCAGACAGTATTTGTATTTTCTTTGCTACCTTGTGATAAGCCACTCATTACTTCTACAAGTCTTGTAGATGCCTACTAGTGTTTACATTTTGTAATGTAATTATCTTGCCCCTTTGTCCTAGAAGTTCATGACGCAAAGAGAGATTAAGTATGGGAGCCTTCAATTGTATTACTATGTGGGTTGCTAGATTCTATGCAAATTGTCTGTTTTTGAGTCACCCCTGCCAGCAATGCAATAATACTAGAGATATTATGTCTGCGGCTTGAAATCTAGCCAATGAGAGCACAGTCTTAGTAAACCAATCATGAAGTTTCCCAATGTTTGAATTCAGTGGTCAGGGGGTTATAAGCAGGCCTGTTCAATAACCAGAGTGATTTGTTTTGTGGCCTCAATCTAGGGATTTTGGTCTCAACTAGAGGTGCACGAGACTTAATACATGCTGCTAATCAAGGATCTACGGAGCCGATTGGCAGGCCATAAACTCAGGCCCAGCACTTCAGTGCCGACCAAGGGGATCAGAACTTTGATTATAATACTACATAGACTTCAGCATCAAATGCTAGGATTCGGCTGGGATGTCAAAGATATATATGAGTGTTCTGTTCCCACTTAAAGGCGATAAAGGCATGCTGGTTGTATAATGGGGTGAGAGTTCCTTCTTACCTTTGTACTTCCAATAAGAGGGGCAGACAGGACCCGGAGCAGCGTCTCAGATAAGCGTACACACGTTAGGATGAAAACAATGCTGGTTTATTCCATAGATGAATGATCCAAAACATGGCATTGAAGTCTTGTATGAAGCTTGTCTCTGCAGTCGCTACTTGTGGGTCAAAAACTTTGCTTCTCTAGCTCCATGAGGATAGAACTCTCTGCAGTAAAGATGTCTCCTAATGACTCGGCAAAACAGGAAGAGACAAACAGCACGTGCAGGAGCCACACCCCCATAGGCTGGACAAGGAAAGGCAGAAAGAATTGAAAGGTCTGGCCAGCAGGTGGCAGCAGAGACAAGCATCAATATAACAGTTTAAACTATAAAACAGGATTGAAACAGCACACTCCCCGTCTGGAATTCACTTTGGGGATTCCACTATTAGTCCATAACAATACCTAAAACGAAAGGCATGTTAAATACAACAATTCAAAATTCTAGAATCCAAAAATGAGGAAAAAAGAAAGCGGCTAAAGTTCAGGTCAGGAAGCGTTCATCCCGTAGTGGCGCTCTCTACGGGCAACAGCAGAATGAGTTCGTGGATCGGCCTTGCAAAGGTCTTCGTCTCACCTTTCCTGAAGACCCTTAGCTCCACCTTCCGCACATTGCCGTCCTGGCTAGGTAGTGTCTTAGTAACAAGTCCCAGAGGCCAGTCAGTTCTTTGAGTGGTCTGATCTTTCATAAGGACCAGGTCTCCTTCCTTGATATTTGGCTTGGGATGTCGCCACTTCCTTCTTCCTTGAAGAACGGTGAGGTATTCCTTTCTCCATCGATTCCAGAAGTAGTCGGCCAAATATTGGACTCGTTTCCAGTGTCTTTGGTAGGTGTTGGCGTGAGTGAAGTCTCCGCTGGGAATTACCGCGTTGTCAATTTTTTGAGTAAGAAGGATGGTGGGAGTCAGCATGGTTGGTACCTCTGGATCCATTGTCACGGGCACGAGGGGTCTCGAATTGATGATGGCTGAGACTTCGGCTAAAAGAGTGACTAGAGTCTCGTGCGTGAGTCTTGAGGAGTTAACGTCCTTTAGCATGGAGTTCAGGATGTTGCGTGAGATCCCGATCATCCTCTCCCAGGAGCCTCCCATGTGAGAACTGTGAGGAGAATTGAAGATCCAGGTGCAACCCTTGTCTGCTAGCTGGTCTTGGATTGGCTTGGTGTCGATGTTCAGCTCTCTACATGCACCGACGAAGTTGCTGCCACGGTCGGACCTCAGCTGCTTTACTGGTCCTCTAATGGCAAAGAACCTCCTTAAGGCATTGATCAGGCAGGAAGTATCCATGGATTCTAACACCTCAATGTGAACGGCTCGAACACTCATGCAGGTGAATAGCACAGCCCACCGCTTATTGTCTGCTCGGCTGCTACGAGTTCTGCGTGAGGATACCATCCATGGTCCGAACACGTCTAGGCCCACGTAGGTGAAAGGTGGTTCCGTAGAAAGTCTGTCTGCAGGCAGATCAGCCATTTGTTGGCACAGTTGCCTTCCTCTCGTTTTGCGACAATGCACACAATCATGGAGTATTTGTGCTACACGTCTCTTCATTCCAATGATCCAAAGGCCTGCCGACAGTACGGCGCCCTCTGTGATCTGCCTGCCTTGGTGTTCAGTCCTTTCATGGTGATGTCGGATCAGCAAGACTGTAACGTGGTGTTTGTTGGGAATGATGAGAGGATTTTGTTCTGCGACTCCGAAACGAGCCTGATTTAAACGACCGCCGACTCTAAGTAAGCCAAAACTGTCCATAATCGGGTTTAGATTGGCGAGAGGGCTTCTTAGTGGAATCTGCTGTTTGTTGTGTAAACAGTTCCATTCGGTGGCGAATTCGCTCTGTTGGAGGTGGCGTATTATGAGGGACTCACCATGGGAGATGTCCTCAGCAGAAAGGGGTTTGTGGCACACATGCCAGCGATGACAGTCTTTGTTTTTTAGGTCTGTACGATAGCATCTGGCGATGTGCACTAACCTGGCGACAGTCCGTACGAGTCTTGTCCAGCTGGAGAAACGTTCAAAACGTTGGCAGCCGAGGTTGTAAGCTTCCTCTGCACTGGTGGCCAGGGTGTTGACTTCAGTTCGGACATCTGGATCGTTATCTGGATCTAGGATGCTGAAGTTTTCCTGGACAGCTTCCTCCGACTGTCTCAGCAGGAACTCTGGACCTTGGGTCCTTTTGAGCAAATCAATGGCTGCTTCCTCGGTGGGTAGTGATTTGAGCCCGTCATCTACGTAAAAGTCTTTTTCAACAAAGTCTCTCGCGTCTGTGCCATACTCGGACTCTCCCTCTGACGCGGTTCTTCGGAGACCATAGGTTGCGTGAAAGACTGATCTTCCTAAGTTGTCGGTACGCAGGGAAGAAGCGACGTCGGGTAGCTGTATTGAGTTTGGGGCTTCTCCTTCACTTCATGGTGATGAGGACATGGTCTTAGGCAGGTTGTGCACCCATCTCCGTGCACGTAGGTCCTGAAGGAGTCGATTTCTGATCGATCAACACACACATTTCCTATGACTACCCATCCCAAGTCCAGTCTCTGGGCGTATGGTGCATAGTCAGGTCCGTTGCACTGTTGTCGCACCTTGTGTACCCTCAGGTTGTCTCTGCCGAGCAGGAGTAGAATGTCCGCGTTGTTATCTATAGGTGGGATAACGCTCGCGAGGTGTTTCAGGTGTGGCTGATGAAGTGCAGCTTCTGGGGTAGGAATTTCACTCCTGTGGCTGGGTATTTGGTCACATTCAACCAGCGTTGGTAGAGGTATTTCAGTCTTCCCGTTGATAGGAGAAGCAATGAATCCCCGGGCTCTTCTGCCGTTAGTCTCTATGCGGCCTGAGCAGGTGTTCAAGGTGTAGGGTTCTGATGGTCCACTAATTCCAAAGGCTTCAAAGAATTTGGTTCCTGCCAGGGACCGGTTGCTTTGGTCGTCTATGATGGCATACACCTTCATTGCCTTTTCTGGGCGTCCCTCGGGATAAACCTTGATGAGGCATATTCGGGCACAACATTTCTCCATTCGGCCCTCTCCACATACCTCTGAGCATGAGCAGGAAACAGTTGTGGCGGTGTCAGTCTGATTCTGTGGCTCCCCGCCATGACTTGGAGCGGGAGCGGTGGTGACTGTAGCCGGTGTGTCTCTAGTTAGCCGAGTAGGATGCATGGCTGAAATGTGCTTTTCGCTGTGGCACTCCCCACACTTGACTGTGGATTTACAGTCCTTGGCCATGTGCTCAAGTGATGCGCAGCATTTGAAGCAAATCCCAAGCTCAGTGAGGATCTTCTTGCGCTCCTGTAAGGTTTTGGATCTAAACCCCTTGCACTTGGTCAGTGAGTGTGGTTTTTTATGGATGGGACATTCACGATTGAAAGACTTATCTCGTGGTGAGACAGTGTTCTGTTCGTCTGTGGGCGTAGCGGGTGATGGTAGTTCGGTCTTTCGAACACTCACAGCTCTCTTAGTGTCTCTGGGTTTTTGTATAGCACTTTCATACTTTGATGCTGGAGTTGCTGCAGCTGCCGAAGTGTTAGATACTAGGAAGTCGAGGCTGGGGTCATTCCTCATCTGGGCCTGCTCGTCAATGAATCTGCAGAAGTGGATAAATGGGGAAAGGTGACGTCGTTCACTCTTTTGTACCTTGAGACTGACGTTGCCCATTTCTCCTGCAGACTGTATGGCAGCTTCACCACGATTGGGTTTACTCCATGGGCTGAATCCAGATAGCACAGCCCGGACAGACGAGGGTCTCTTTTGGCGAGCTCCAGCTCCATGAGCAGATCACTTAGGTCTTGGAGCTTGTGGACTTCTTTAAGGTTGATCTTTGGGAAATCCTGCAGTCTCTTGAATAGGGCTTTCTTTATTGCTTCCGCGCTGCCAAAGGTGCGTTCCAGCCTTTGCCATGCGGCGGCGAGACCTGCTTCTGCTTGTCCTACATAGACGGTTCTGAGGCTCTTGATACGGCTTGAAGAGCCTGGGCCCAACCACTTGATCAGGAGGTCGAGTTCCTGTTCTTCGGTTAGGTTGAGATTGGCGATGGCTGCCTTGAAGGTTGCTTTCCAGGCCCTGTAGTTCTCTGCACGATCATCAAAATTCACAAGACTAGTACTGATTAGCTCTCTGCTCACCATGAACCTGGCAAACTCGGACATGTCCGACTTCTCACCACTTGTTGCCACGACGACTCGTGATGCCCCTGGGGTGTATGGGCCGCCTGGCGTGAATGGATGAGCTGTTTCCGGGTAGAATGATGCTGCTGCAGGGTTGAGCTGTGGTTTAGCCCTTGAAGAATCTGACGAATACCGCTTGAGCTGTGAAGGTGGGCCAGGAAACGCTGGGTTGCCATCTTGTGGTGGTGACTGTGTTTGAGAGGGTATCTCTCGGCGACTGTCGTTAATTAGCTCGGGCGCCTTCGAGGGTACTGGCACCTTTAGAAGTATGTTGGGGGTTTTGGTGTCGTTGACTTGGACGGTACTGTAGACCGGGGTCGCTACAGGTACCCGGTTTAGCACATAGTCTCTGGTGCGATCGACTGGATCATCCGTTTCCAGTGGTGGCGAGTTAGCTGGATCAAGACCTTGGATCAATGCCTGCTCGAGTAGTCTTACTTTAGCTAGCGCAACCTCCTCTTCCATCTGTGACCGAAGGATCTGTATTCGAGCCTCCGCTTCTGCTTCGGTCCTTTTTGCTTCTATCTCCGCTTCTGCCCTTTTTGCCTCTGCTTCTGCCCTTTTTGCCTCTGCCCTTGCTTCTGCCCTTTTTGCTTCCACCTCTGCTTCTGCCCTTTTTGCCTCTGCCCTTTTTGCTTCCACCTCTGCTTCTGCCCTTTTTGCCTCTGCCCTTGCTTCTGCCCTTTTTGCTTCCACCTCTGCTTCTGCCCTTTTTGCCTCTGCCCTTGCTTCTGCCCTTTTTGCTTCCACCTCTGCTTCTGCCCTTTTTGCCTCTGCCCTTGCTTCTGCCCTTTTTGCTTCCACCTCTGCTTCTGCCCTTTTTGCCTCTGCCCTTGCTTCTGCCCTTTTTGCTTCCACCTCTGCTTCTGCCCTTTTTGCCTCTGCCCTTTTTGCTTCCACCTCTGCTTCTGCCCTTTTTGCCTCTGCCCTTTTTGCTTCCACCTCTGCTTCTGCCCTTTTTGGGCCTCTGCCCTTGCTTCTGCCCTTTTTTCTTCTGCTTCTCTCTCAGTGAAAGAACGTCTCACCCTGGATTCCTCTGCTATTATGCGGGCCTCTAGTATCCTGTCACTCATGGTTGAACTTCTTGAGGATGATGACCTGGATGCCCGAGAGGAACGCTTAGATGAGGTCGATCGGTGTGATCTGGTTTCTTGCAGGTGAGAGATGCGGTGTTCGGCCTTGTTTATGGCGTGTCGGACCTTGGCATCTCTCCCTTTGTCCGTCTCTAGCGCCTTACTGAGGTCTGAAAGGGATTCATCAGAATTAAAGTCTTTTAGAAGGGCAATGTACCTTGTTGACAGTCTCTTGTATCCTTCATGGGCGGCGTTCAGCCGTTCCATAACAGATTGTAAGCTTGCGGCGTCGCCTGACGAGGGTTCGAGTCTCGACATGTAAGAGGCGACGCGTTCCCACTGTTCTTCCAGGCGTTCACTTAGCTCATCTTTCATAGCCTGATAGTTTTCAATTGCCTTTACCGTTGGTTTGTAAGAACGTTTTGGTCGGGTAACTTGGTCTGCTTGAGACGTGGGGTCTGCCTCCTGGGCTTCATCGTGGACGGTATCAGGTTGTATTTGCTCTGTTTCAGCAGTATGAGCCTGTCCGAGGTCCTTTTCGGCCATTTTGAATAAAGGTGTACTGTCTCTTTAAAAAACTCAACTTTTGAATAGGGGTCCGAAAATCGCTGTGCGGCTCTGCGGGAACTCCCGGATGGGATTCCCAAGGTGGCTTTGACGAAACTTGGGGTTCGCAGTTCGCCGATGTGCAGTAATGAGGTATAGTGTACTGCAGGCTTATGGAGGCGATGTGGCCAGAAGAAAACCGCAGGTGCATAAAAACAGTTCTTTATAACAGTACAGGCAGAGCTGATACAAGATGTGCAGGTGGGAAAGCTTCCTCTAGGCTTGTCCAGACGTGCACTGATGCAGGCAGACTGGTGCACAAGGCTTGTTGCTGGGCAGATTAATGCACAGAGGAACAGGGCACATGGGGGTCTTTAGCTGGATGCTGGGCTGTAAGGCAGTTTTTTAGCTGCTAGGAGCTTTCAACCAAAGTTTTTGACTATTCTGGAGCTTTTAAGTAAACTTTTTGACTATTCTGGAGCTTTTAAGCAAAGTTTTTGACTGTTCTGTTCCCACTTAAAGGCGATAAAGGCATGCTGGTTGTATAATGGGGTGAGAGTTCCTTCTTACCTTTGTACTTCCAATAAGAGGGGCAGACAGGACCCGGAGCAGCGTCTCAGATAAGCGTACACACGTTAGGATGAAAACAATGCTGGTTTATTCCATAGATGAATGATCCAAAACATGGCATTGAAGTCTTGTATGAAGCTTGTCTCTGCAGTCGCTACTTGTGGGTCAAAAACTTTGCTTCTCCAGCTCCATGAGGATAGAACTCTCTGCAGTAAAGATGTCTCCTAATGACTCGGCAAAACAGGAAGAGACAAACAGCACGTGCAGGAGCCACACCCCCATAGGCTGGACAAGGAAAGGCAGAAAGAATTGAAAGGTCTGGCCAGCAGGTGGCAGCAGAGACAAGCATCAATATAACAGTTTAAACTATAAAACAGGATTGAAACAGCACAATGAGAAAGCAACACAGGTTGGGACAATCCAGTCACCTTAACACTCAACTACTCCTGCACTGAAATCAGCTTTCTGGACACCATCATTAAGCTACGGAATAATGAAATAGAGACATCTCTGTACCGGAAACCAATGGACCGTCCAACATACCGTGTTTCCCCGATAGTAAGGCCCCCCCGATTGTAAGGCCGCCTAGGGGTAAAGGGGGGGCCTGCTAATGTAAGGCCTCCCCCGATTATAAGGCCTTACAACCGGGGGGGCCAATGTAAGGCCCCTAGCGGAGGGGGGGAGCGGGAGCGGGTCGCACGTCACGTGCGCCCGCTCATTACATATGCACTGCATCCCCCTGTCAATCAGCGACAGGGGGAGCAGTGCATTATACTGTATATATGGGCCCCCTATTGCTGGCACACTACCCCCCTGTTCTGAGGCCCCCACCGCTGCTGCTGCTGCAGAGATCTTACCCTCCAGGGTCTTCTTGCAGCAGCCAGCGCGTCCATCCTCTGTCCTCGGCTGTCTTCCGGATCATGTGACCGGCCGGTCGCAGTCGCGATGACGTCATGCGCTGCGACGGGTCACATGATCCGGAAGACAGCCGAGGACAGCGGATGGACGCGCTGGCTGCTGCAAGAAGACCCTGGAGGGTAAGATCTCTGCAGCAGCAGCGGTGGGGGCCTCAGAACAGGGGGGTAGTGTGCCAGCAATAGGGGGCCCATATATACAGTATAATGCACTGCTCCCCCTGTCGCTGATTGACAGGGGGATGCAGTGCATATGTAATGAGCGGGCGCACGTGACGTGCGACCCGCTCCCTCAGTGTCCCAGCAGTAGGGGGCCTGTAGGCCACACTGCTGGGGCACCCAATGTAAGGCCCCCCCCGAAAGTAAGACCGGGGGCCACTTTTGGCCCCCAAAAAAATGTAAGACAGGGTCTTACTTTCGGGGAAACACGGTATCTCTGATGGGACAATTTTCCTCCAAAACACACAAAACTCTATTGTGTACAGCCAGGCCATCAGATACAACCTGATATGTGCCAACCCTACAGATAGAGACAATCACCTTGAGGACCTCAGAAAGACCTTTTTGAACCAGGGACCATCCAAGAGCAATCGAGAACCAGATTACAAGATCCACCAGATTACAAGATCCACCAGATTACAAGATCCTCCAGAATATCAAGGAATCATCTCCTACATTACAAAACTAGAGAAGAAAACAGCCGTATTCCTCTCGTAGTCACCTATAATCCAGATCTGGAGGGGTTACGAGGAAACTACAACCACTCCTACAAAAAGATGCCCGACTACAATCAATATTCCCGGATCCTCCACTCTTGTGTTTTTTAGACAACCTCCGAATCTAAAAAACATCATTGTCAGCAGCGCCCCGTCCTCTCCAGCAGCTACAGGAACCTTCCCTGCAACCAGAACAGGTGCAAAACCTCCATCTATAATGAGAACCGACAAGATAAAGATTCCTGGGACAGATCAGGACTACAAGTTCCCAGGTAACTTCAGCTGCACCACAACCAATGGGGTGTACTTAATCATATGTACCAAATGTCCAACAGCTGGCATGTATATAGGGGAGACCGGGCAAAGATTCAGGACAAGAATGAATTCCCATCACCACTCAATAAAAGGAAGGTGTATGTTCCTACCTGTAGCAAAGCATTTTTGCAGCCCTGACCACAGTGACACCGATATGAATCTGCTCATTTTAAAAAGTAACTTCAAATTTCAGAAAGAGAGAAGAATTTGGGAATAGAAATGTCACACGCTTAGATGGATCTGACATTGCTGGATGCTGCTGTGTATGTTGCTTGTCTTTAAGAGCTGCATGAGGTGAAGTTGTGTAGGTCTTTGCCTCCTGTGTTGTGCTCCAGAGATGCATTCACTATAATGTTCCATCGATGGAACCGTAGACCCCAGATTCGCGGTTACAACAAAGACAGTGATTTTTTAGGACAACACTTTATTCCCATGAGAATATGACAAATCATGAAGGGCGACATGTAGAGCGAGTCACCGGGAAGCACAGAGAGGTGCACAGTAAACATGGCATTGAGGTTCATACAAAAACCACTTCCATAGGAAGAAATGACAATATACAATATATTGAGCGTTCTCAATGTAGAAAGTGAATCCTTCTGTACACTGAAGTCCTGCAGGACGCAGATTACATGCTCCTGTGTGCAGACGCCTGGCAGACGCCATTGTTATTGCCCTAGCGGAAGTTACAGCAGTTAAATAAATATAAAGATCCTAATGGTGGGTTTACACGTCGCGATATCGGCGTCCAACTCCGACCCAACTCCGACAAAAAGTCACATGGGTTGCGAGTTGGAGCCGATATCGTTTGCGCGTTGTACTGTTTGAGCGTACAACGCGATGCTGGAACGATGCCAAAACGATATCGGAGTTGAATAGCCGAGCTATTCAACTCTCCGATATCGCATGGCCGTTGTAGCAGCATCGTAGCGTGTGACAGCCCAACTACGATGTGTACGCTGACGTCACCCATTCACTCCCATGTTAAATGGTCGTTCCTGGGTTGGTGGGCGTACACATCGTAGGGACGTTGCATCCCGATATCGCAGCGTGTAAACTGCCGATACGATGCAGGGAGAAACGTGCACTAAATGCGCGCTCCCGCGTCGTTGGCTCCGATATCGCCGCGATATCGGGACGTGTAACCCCACCATCAGTCTGGACCTAGAACCTTCTGTTGCCTGCAGATCAATTGGTTCCAGGTGTTAAGACTCTCAATGATCACTGACCCCTGAGATGTGCAAAGCTTGTGAGCAGATGCCTCATCCTGAGGGCACAAAGAATGTACTGAATCTATGCCCCGCAGTGCCCATGGCCAGGCCGGAGCTGCCACCTCCTCTATACTGAATCTGTGCCCCACAGTGCCCATGGCCAGGCCAGAGCTGCCAACTCCTCTATACTAAATCTGTGCCCCGCAGTACCCATGGCCAGGCCAGAGCTGCCAACTCCTCTATACTGAATCTGTGCCCTGCAGTGCCCATGGCCAGGCCGGAGCTGCCAACTCCTCTATACTGAATCTGTGCCCCGCAGTGCCCATGGCCAGGCCGGAGCTGCCAACTCCTCTATACTGAATCTATGCCCCACAGTGCCCATGGCCAGGCCGGAGCAGCCAACTCCTCTATACTAAATCTGTGCCCCGCAGTACCCATGGCCAGGCTGGAGCTGCCAACTCCTCTATACTGAATCTATGCCTCGCAGTGCCCATGGCCAGGCCGGAGCTGCCAACTCCTCTATACTGAATTTGTGCCCCGCAGTGCCCATGGCCAGGCAGGAGCTGCCAACTCCTCTATGCTGAATCTGTGCCCCGCAGTGCCCATGGTCAGGCCGGAGCTGCCAACTCCTCTATACTGAATCTATGCCTCGCAGTGCCCATGGTCAGGCCGGAGCTGCCAACTCCTCTATACTGAATCTGTGCCCTGCAGTGCCCATGGCCAGGCCGGAGCTGCCAACTCCTCTATACTGAATCTGTGCCCCGCAGTACCCATGGCCAGGCTGGAGCTGCCAACTCCTCTATACTGAATCTATGCCTCGCAGTGCCCATGGTCAGGCCGGAGCTGCCAACTCCTCTATACTGAATCTGTGCCCTGCAGTGCCCATGGCCAGGCCGGAGCTGCCAACTCCTCTATACTGAATCTGTGCCCCGCAGTACCCATGGCCAGGCTGGAGCTGCCAACTCCTTTATACTGAATCTATGCCTCGCAGTGCCCATGGCCAGGCCGGAGCTGCCAACTCCTCTATACTAAATCTGTGCCCCGCAGTACCCATGGCCAGGCTGGAGCTGCCAACTCCTCTATACTGAATCTATGCCTCGCAGTGCCCATGGTCAGGCCGGAGCTGCCAACTCCTCTATACTGAATTTGTGCCCCGCAGTGCCCATGGCCAGGCAGGAGCTGCCAACTCCTCTATACTGAATATGTGTCCTGCAGTGCCCATGGACAGGCCGGAGCTGCCAACTCCTCTATACTGAATCTGTGCCCCGCAGTGCCTACGGCTAGGCCAGAGCTGCCAACTCCTCTATACTGAATCTATGCCCCGCAGTGCCCATGGTCAGGCCAGAGGTGCCAACTCCTCTACACTGAATCTATGCCCGCAGTGCCCATGGTCAGGCCAGAGCTGCCAACTCCTCTATACTGAATCTATGCCCCGCAGTGCCCATGGTCAGGCCAGAAGTGCCAACTCCTCTACACTGAATCTGTGCCCCGCAGTGCCCACGGCCATGCCGGAGCTGTCAACTCCTCTATACTGAATCTGTGCCCCGCAGTGCCCACGGACGGAGCTGTCAACTCCTCTATACTGAATCTGTGCCCCGCAGTGCCCACGGACGGAGCTGCCAACTCCTCTATACTGAATCTGTGCCCCGCAGTGCCCATGGTCAGGCCAGAGCTGCCAACTCCTCTATACTGAATCTGTGTCCCGCAGTGCCCATGGTCAGGCCGAGCTGCCACTCCTCTATACTGATCTGTGCCCTGCAGTGCCATGGCCAGGCCAGAGCTGCCAATCCTCTATACTGAATCTGTGCCCGCAGTGCCCACGGATGGAGCTGCCACTCTCTATACTGAATTGTGCCCTGCGTGCCCATGGCCAGGTCAGAGCTGCCAACTCCTCTATACTGAATCTGTGCCCCGCAGTGCCCATGAACGGAGCTGCCAACTTCTCTATACTGAATCTGTGCCCCGCAGTGCCCATGGCCAGGCCGGAGCTGCCAACTCCTCTATACTGAATCTGTGCCCCGCAGTGCCCACGGATGGAGCTGCCAACTCCTCTATACTGAATTTGTACCCCGCAGTGCCCACGGCCAGGCCGGAGCTGCCAACTCCTCTATACTGAATCTGTGCCCCGCAGTGCCCATGGCCAGGCCGGAGCTGCCAACTCCTCTATACTGAATCTGTGCCCCGCAGTGCCCACGGCCATGCCGGAGCTGTCAACTTCTCTACTCAGTCTCATAGTGAATATTTCGGGGGTCATGTCAGCGATCATTGGGCTCTCCACCCACACCACAGCAATCTACAGGAATCTGGAGGGATAGAAGCGATGTTTGCTTTCTCTTTGAGTCTCTGTGGCCTCAGTGAAGCATCGTCATGGAGGAGTCAATAAGCGTTCACGACATGGAGGACCCGTGAACTGTCCATGGCTGCAAAAGAGTCCTTTATTGTGTGACTTCTGGGAGGTGGCAGTGGATGTCCGCGGCCTTGGAGGAGGTTCCAGTAGTTTCACCTCCAGACACATGATTGTTCCTCTGTGGAGGCTGTGTCTGGGGTGCGTGGGACCCGTGTTCTCCGGTACATGCAGCTACAGGTCCTTGTTTTGCCACCATTAATCCAGCAGCAGTTTTGGTAACATAAATGGAGGCTCTGCTCTGCTTTGTGCGTTATTAACAGCGTAATCCGTCCTCATTCATATCATTGTGCCGTGAGCAGAGATGGGTCAACACCACCATGACTCCATCATCTGACATGATGGACCCGTGAATTTAGAGAATATCGATTGTCATCCTTTACCTGAACAATATCTGGTCTGTAATGGGCGAGGCATTGCTGAGGTCTCCATGTATCTAAAGACCCTTCTATTATAGAGGAATGATGGCTCCACTTTACATACATTAATATTGCACACTTTGCTCTAGTGCATAATGCTCCATGACTTAGGGACATTAATCTACACAGATTCAGACTTTGTTGTGTGTAGTAAAGTGCAAAGCCTGGAATAGAATCATAAAAACCAAGATACAGATCCCCAAACCTCCCCATAACCCCAATAAGATCATTCTCCCCCTATATTGAAAACCACGTGAAGACTTTATGGCCAAATTACTGAATTCCCCCCCATGTTCTATTCAAGAGACGGGAATATCTGTATGGTCCCCATTCAAGGACTACATGAAAGAAACGTGACTGACACCTCCACATCTACACAATGATGGATCCCGAAACCTCAGGAGAAAATGTGCAACTGGTCCAATAATAAGTAAAAATCATGAAATCCTCGATTCCCCAAGAGGCTGAAGAATGTGATAGATGAGAAAGAAAGCTGACATTGCTCCATGTACAGACCCCTCTATGGATAGACGAGAAAGGGATGATGGTCCTCCATATATAGACCCCTCTATGGATAGACGAGAAAGGGATGATGGTCCTCCATATATAGACCCCTCTATGGATAGACGAGAAAGGGATGATTGTCCTCCATATATAGACCCCTCTATGGATAGACGAGAAAGGGATGATGGTCCTCCATATATAGACCCCTCTATGGATAGACGAGAAAGGGATGATGGTCCTCCATATATAGACCCCTCTATGGATAGACGAGAAAGGGATGATGGTCCTCCATATATAGACCCCTCAATGGATAGACGAGAAAGGGATGATGGTCCTCCATATATAGACCCCTCTATGGATAGACGAGAAAGGAATGATGGTCCTCCATATATAGACCCCTCTATGGATAGACGAGAAAGGGTTGATGGTCCTCCATATATAGACCCCTCTATGGATGGAAGAGAAAGGGATGATGGTCCTCCATATATAGACCCCTCTATGGATAGACGAGAAAGGGTTGATGGTCCTCCATATATAGACCCCTCTATGGATAGACGAGAAAGGGATGATGGTCCTCCATATATAGACCCCTCAATGGATAGACGAGAAAGGGATGATGGTCCTCCATATATAGACCCCTCTATGGATAGACGAGAAAGGGATGATGGTCCTCCATATATAGACCCCTCTATGGATAGACGAGAAAGGGTTGATGGTCCTCCATATATAGACCCCTCTATGGATAGACGAGAAAGGGATGATGGTCCTCCATATATAGACCCCTCTATATGGATAGACGAGAAAGGGATGATGGTCCTCCATATATAGACCCCTCTATGGATAGACGAGAAAGGGTTGATTGGTCCTCCATATATAGACCCCTCTATGGATAGACGAGAAAGGGTGATGGTCCTCCATATATAGACCCCTCTATGGATAGACGAGAAAGGGTTGATGGTCCTCCATATATAGACCCCTCTATGGATAGACGAGAAAGGGATGATGGTCCTCCATATATAGACCCCTCAATGGATAGACGAGAAAGGGATGATGGTCCTCCATATATAGACCCCTCTATGGATAGACGAGAAAGGGATGATGGTCCTCCATATATAGACCCCTCTATGGATAGACGAGAAAGGGATGATGGTCCTCCATATATAGACCCCTCTATGGATAGACGAGAAAGGGATGATGGTCCTCCATATATAGACCCCTCTATGGATAGACGAGAAAGGGTGATGGTCCTCCATATATAGACCCCTCTATGGATAGACGAGAAAGGGATGATGGTCCTCCATATATAGACCCCTCTATGGATAGACGAGAAAGGGATGATGGTCCTCCATATATAGACCCCTCTATGGATGAAGAGAAAGGGATGATGGTCCTCCATATATAGACCCCTCTATGGATGACGAGAAAGGGATGATGGTCCTCCATATATAGACCCCTCTATGGATAGACGAGAAAGGGATGATGGTCCTCCATATATAGACCCCTCTATGGATAGACGAGAAAGGGATGATGGTCCTCCATATATAGACCCCTCTATGGATAGACGAGAAAGGGATGATGGTCCTCCATATATAGACCCCTCAATGGATAGACGAGAAAGGGATGATGGTCCTCCATATATAGACCCCTCTATGGATAGACGAGAAAGGGATGATGGTCCTCCATATATAGACCCCTCTATGGATGGAAGAGAAAGGGATGATGGTCCTCCATATATAGACCCCTCTATGGATGAAGAGAAAGGGATGATGGTCCTCCATATATAGACCCCTCTATGGATAGACGAGAAAGGGATGATGGTCCTCCATATATAGACCCCTCTATGGATAGACGAGAAAGGGATGATGGTCCTCCATATATAGACCCCTCTATGGATAGACGAGAAAGGGATGATGGTCCTCCATATATAGACCCCTCATGGATAGACGAGAAAAGGGTTGATGGTCCTCCATATATAGACCCCTCATGGATAGACGAGAAAGGGATGATGGTCCTCCATATATAGACCCCTCTATGGATGGAAGAGAAAGGGATGATGGTCCTCCATATATAGACCCCTCTATGGATAGACGAGAAAGGATGATGGTCCTCCATATATAGACCCCTCATGGATGAAGAGAAAGGGATGATGGTCCTCCATATATAGACCCCTCATGGATAGACGAGAAAGGGATGATGGTCCTCCATATATAGACCCCTCAATGGATAGACGAAAAGGGTGATGGTCCTCATATATAGACCCTCTATGGATAGACGAGAAAGGGTGATGGTCCTCCATATATAGACCCCTCATGATGAGAGAAAGGATGATGGTCTCCATATATGACCCCTATGGATAGACGAGAAAGGGATGATGGTCCTCATATATAGACCCTCTATGGATGAGAGAAAGGGATGATGGTCCTCCATTATAGACCCTCATGGATAGAGAGAAAGGGATGATGGTCCTCCATATATAGACCCCTCTATGCCCCTCTATGGATGGAAGAGAAAGGGATGATGGTCCTCCATATATAGACCCCTCTATGGATAGACGAGAAAGGGATGATGGTCCTCCATATATAGACCCCATATATGGATAAGGAGAAAGGGATATGGTCCTCCATATAATAGACCTCATGGTAACAAAAGGGATGATGGTCCTCATAAAGACCCCTCATGGATAGACCCGAGAAAGGGATGATGGTCCTCCATATATAGACCCCTCTATGGATGAAGAGAAAGGGATGATGGTCCTCCATATATAGACCCCTCTATGGATGGAGAGAAAAGGGATGATGTCCTCCAATATAACCCTCTATGGATGAGAGAGGAAGGTCATATATAGCCTCCATATAGGAGACCCAAGGGATGATGGTCCATATAGACCCCTATATAGACGAAACGGATGATGGTACAAATAGCCGGATGATGGGAAAGGCATGATGCCCTCATATATAGACCATGAAAGGGAGAAAGGGTCGCTCCATATATAGACCCTCATATGGATAGACGAGAAAGGGATGATGGTCCTCCATATATAGACCCCTAATGGATGAGAGAGAAAGGGATGATGGTCCTCCATATATAGACCCTCTATGGATAAAGAAGGAAAGGTCATATATGTCCCCATATGATAGACCTCAAGGGTGATGGATGAGTAAGGGATATGGATCCATAATAGGTCCTCATGATAGATAAGATGAGAAAAGGGATGATGTCCCCCATATATAGACCCCTAATGGGAAAAGGGAGAGGTCATAATGACCTCTTGATAAGAAAGGAGCCCTCATGGTAGACCTAGAAAGAGAGGATGATGGTCTCCATATATAGACCCCTCTATGGATAGACGAGAAGAGGATATGGTCCTCCATATATAGACCCCCTAATGGAAAGGAAAGGAATGAATATGGTCCCCATATATAGACCAGTGATGGATAGGAGAATAGAGGATGGAATGGTCCTCCATATATGACCCCTCTATGGATAGACGAGAAAGGGATGATGGTCCTCCATATATAGACCCCTCAATGGATAGACGAGAAAGGGATGATGGTCCTCCATATATAGACCCCTCTATGGATAGGAGAAAGGGATGATGGTCCTCCATATATAGACCCCTCATGGATGACGAGAAAGGGATGATGGTCCTCCATATATAGACCCCTCATGGATGGAGAGAAAGGGAATGGTCCTCCATATATAGACCCCTCATATGGAAAGGATGAGTAAAGGATGACGTCCTTACAAGATGATGACCCCTCAATGGATAGAGAGAAAGGGATGATGGTCCTCCATATATAGACCCCTATAGGAATGGATGGCAAAAGAGCCTCTCTGTCCATGAGATGACCCTTCTATGGATGAGAGAAGATGATGGTCCTCCTATATAGACCCCTCTATGGATGAGAGGAAAGGAGATATGGCCTCCAATGATAGACCCATCTATGGATGATGCTGAAAGGATCATGGATCAAGTAATATAGCCTCATGATTAGACCCTAAGGAATGAGGATCATATGTCTCATAACCTCAATGGATAGAGAGAAAGGGATGATGGTCCTCCATATATAGACCCCTCTATGGATAGGAGAATGATGTCTCCTTATAGATGGTCCTCCATATATAGACCCCTCTATGGATAGTATTATGACTCATGATGATGAGAAGGATGATGGTCCTCCATATATAGACCCCTCATGGATAGACGAGAAAGGATGATGGTCCTCCATATATAGACCCCTCTATGGATGAGAGAAAGGGATGATGGTCCTCCATATATAGACCCCTCTATGGATGACGAGAAAGGGATGATGGTCCTCCATATATAGACCCCTCAATGGATAGACGAGAAAGGATGATGGTCTCCATATATAGACCCTCAATGGATAGACGAGAAAGGGATGATGGTCCTCCATATATGACCCCTCTATGGATGACGAGAAAGGGATGATGGTCCTCATATATAGACCCCTCTATGGATGAGAGAAAGGGATGATGGTCCTCCATATATAGACCCCTCATGGATAGAGAGAAGGGATGATGTCCTCCATATATAGACCCCTCTATGGATAGCGTAGAAAGGGATATGTCCTCCATATATAGACCCCTCATGGATGACGAGAAAGGGATGATGGTCCTCCATATATAGACCCTCTATGGATAGAGAGAAAGGATGATGGTCCTCCATATATAGACCCTCTATGGATAGGACGAGAAAGGATGATGGTCTCCATATATAGACCCCTCTATGGATGAAGAGAAAGGGATGATGGTCCTCCATATATAGACCCTCTATGGATGAGAGAAAGGGATGATGGTCCTCCATATATAGACCCCTCTATGGATGAAGAGAAAGGGATGATGGTCCTCCATATATAGACCCCTCTATGGATAGACGAGAAAGGGATGATGGTCCTCCATATATAGACCCCTCTATGGATAGACGAGAAAGGGATGATGGTCTCCATATATAGACCCCTCTATGATAACGAGAAAGGATGATGACTCCTCATGTATAGACCCCTCAATGGATAGAGGGAAAGGTGACGATGGTCCTCCATTATAGACCCCCTATTGGATAGACTGAGAAGGGATAAGTCTCCATACATTATAGACCCCTCTATGGATGGAGAGAAAGGGATGATTCCTCCATTATAGACCCCTCTATGGATGCGGAACAGGGTGATGGTCCTCCTTAAGCCCTCTATGGATAGAAGAAAGGGAGTCATGTCCTCATAAAAGACCCCTCTATGGATAGACGAGAAAGGGAATGATGTTACTCTCATATATAGACCCCTCTATAGGAGACGAGAAAGGGATATGTCCCTCCATATAAGACCCTTCTATGGATAGTATTAGAAAGTGATGATGGTCCTCTGCTATTAGACCCTCTGGTATAGACGAGTAAAGGATGATTGGTCCTCCATTATAGACCTCTATGGCTAAGAGAAAGGATGATGGTCCTCCATTATAGACCCTCTATGATAGAGAGAAAGGATGATGGTCTCTTTTCCCATAAATAGAGACCCCTCTTGGATGGAGGAAAGGGATGATTGGTCCTCCATATATAGACCCCTTTCTATGGATGAAGAGAAAGGGAATGATGGTCCTCCATATAGCCCCTCTATGGAATAGCAGAAAGGTGATGGGTCCTTTCCCTATATAGCCCCTCATGGATATGAAGAGAAAGGGATGATGTCCTCCATAAATAGACCACTTATGGATAGAGAGAAAGGGGATGATGGTCCCCCAATATAGGGCCCTCAATGGATAGACGTGAAAGACGTCATTCCTACACGTATAGACCCCTCTATGGCTAGAAGAGAGCGAGAGAATGATAATGATAGAATTCTTTATAGCTCTGCATGTGAACACTCAAGAGACCTCTGTGTATTTAGAGACCTCTGTGTATTTAGAGACCTCTGTCTACTCCTCTGTGTATTTAGAGACCTCTGTGTATTTAGAGACCTCTGTCTACTTAGAGACCTCTGTGTATTTAGAGACCTCTGTCTACTTAGAGACCTCTGCCTACTTGGAGACCTCTGTCTATTTAGAGACCTCTGTCTATTTAGAGACCTCTGTCTATTTAGAGACCTCTGTGAATTTAGAGACCTCTGTCTACTTAGAGACCTCTGTCTACTTAGAGACCTCTGTACATTCAGACTTTGTCTTGTAGCTCTTTTCCCTTTGATCACAGACTTTCACGAATTCTGATTCCGGCCCCTTGTGATGACCCCGGGCAGAAGGTTTTGTGTGATTGTGATTGAAGGGTTTAGTCCAAATACCAAACTCTTCTGTATTCTGATATAATAGAGAATAATGGAAAGGTGACAGCTGACAGCAGCTCCAGCCTGCACTCAGTCGGCCCAGCACCGGTGACTTACGTGGAAGCCTACAGCAGATAATGGTGAGCGGTCACTGTCCTCAGTAAAGCCGCATTCACACTGGACGATAATCATGAAATGTAAACAGGAATGTCAATCACCCGTCCAATAACAAAGACCGGACATGAGCTGCCGAGAGCAATGACCACTGATGTGTGATCTACCTGATCGGTGCACGGTACATGTGCGGGTGGCCTGACCATTCATGGGCCACCACTTAGCTTCTCTATTGTCACTTGGCCACTGTCTATTGTAATGAAACGTCTTTGTCATGAACACTTTGGTCTATGGATTCTCTGTGGAGGTCTTGAATGATGTGTGAAGGATGAGATCCATGTAGGATTGTCATTCCGACCCTGAACTCCACGGGCCGAGGCTTGCTCCACCCTGTCATTATTACACTGGACTATTGCTATAAGAAGACTGCAGCACTAAGAGAGGAATGTAAACACGGGAACCCGAAGACAAGATGCCTGGAATGAGTCCATAGAAATGCACAAGCTGCCCCATGTGTGGCCCTCTGCAGAGGGACCCAATCTCGTGCAGGGGGCCCCCAGAGTCTTGTAGCTTCGGTACAGTCAGACATCATCACAAGTGCATTCTGGGTCCCAGTGTGTTGATGAGGTGAGCCCTCATGATCTGGATGCTGGTTAGGATCTTCTTTTGATGTCCTACTGCTGCGATACCCAACCTCCTGATGTCACTGTGGAGACAGAGAGCCGGAGTTATCATTGTCCTCCAGAAATGGGACAATGGCTGCAACACACAACAGTAACGGTTATGGGACTTATTTCCACATTAGCAGCCATCTTGATACATCAGGATCTACTAACACAATAAAGTTCCCAATGGTCCCCTCCCCACTGTAAACCCCCAGCCAGGCTATATCTGCACCATTTCCTCCATGTTCACTGGTACAATAACATCATGCACCATGTATACACATGCCATCCCTCCCAGCAAACGTCCCTTCAGGTGCTCCACACCATCATCCCCAAGGAACATCCATAAGCCCCCACAGAGGAAATCCACATCATTTCCACCCCGGGGATCACCCACACCATCCTCTATAGACGTTGTGTGCACCATGTCCCCTTGTATAGCTCTGCATCATCCCCCAAGTGTTCCGGTGTACTCACTCTATATTCATCCTCATAACCATGCCCAGCGAGCGGTATCCACCCAGCAAAAAGTTGCCCTTGTATTGGCCCAGCTTGATGGAGTCCAGCCAGTCATCCACTGTGGCACAGCTGGTAAAATCAAACAATCCCCGGTCCAGTCGTGGCTGTGCAATTCTAGAAGAAGAGATAGTAATCACTATAGTATTGATGACCCAAATGAGGTGGTGCTCAGGCAGGGATTCCAACCCGTAACAATCTAGATCCAGAAACTTGGCACAAAAATGAATCTTCATATCTTTATTGAGTAGCAGAATAGTAAATGGACAAAATTGTAAGAAACCAAACGTTTCGGCACTCCGGCCTTCTGAAGTCGCCAAAACAACAAGCAGAAACCAGAATACATGATCAATTGTCATAGTGCATTGAAATCCACCAACACAAACACTGATATACATAATACTGATAGATTCCAGTCTGCTCTCGGGGCTACTTCTCTCTTAAGGCTGCAAACATTTGTCACATCGGCTGTAGAAAGAAAATAGAAAGGCGGTAAGTATACAGCCAAGGTATACAGAGTAAATGGAGACCTCACACTGTGGTCCCAGGAGCTCACAATCACATCGGTAACTCAATGCTGCAGAGAAGTATAAAGCCACAGCAAAGGAACAGAAACGTTCACTTCATGGGCACATAATAATAATAATAATATTTATTGCTGTACAAGAGAAGGGCATACATACAGAGTTATAGATCTGGTTTACAGTAAACAAATGTACATTCCTCCCCTTACCAATGCAGGGCGCTATGGAGGCATGCACCTTACTGCTAGGGAATAATGCACTGTATGGTACAACCTGCGGCTTCTTATAGCCAGAAACACGCAAATGCGCGTCTGGTCATGTGATGCTACGTCACTATGATGTCAGCGCATGCGCCGTTATGTTCTGTCTATCGGTACCTAGACAACGGATCATGTGACCGCCATAATCCAGAATGTGCTTTTAAGGAGCGATAATGTCTTACAACAGGGCTATCAGGATGAAATGGAAAAAGGAAAATAAAGAGTAAGAATCAGATATTATGAACCAAGAACTAAATGTTAACCCTATCAGAGGATGAAAATTAATAAAAAAATAGAGATCACGATAAGAAAAGAAAAATGTAAAAAGAAAAACAGGGGAAAAAGGGGAAAAAAGGGCAAAAAGGAACATAAAGACTAAAGAAAATAGGGGTAAAGGAAAAAGAGGGAGAAGAATAAAAAGAAGAAAAAGGGTTACTTCTAAACAAGTATCAAATGTATCAACTGAGGTAGAACCCAAGATTTCCCTCACGGCCCTTGGCTTGTGTCTTAAGAGTACATTCATGCCCGCCAGGAACGACCCACCGGTGGAGACATTCATTAACTTTATGACCCATGAAATATCTGAATTTAGACAATTACTGAAACCAATGGTTACATTGCACCGCCAACTTGTCTAACATTGAGAGACAGGCAGTGAAATTATCATTAAAGCTGCCAACAAGGGCGGAGCGATGGTCATCATGGATCATCATTACTATGTATAGGGATGTCTTACACAATTATCTGATCCACTTGTCTATGAACTTTTACATAATAATCCTACATCCAATGTCAAGATTAAGATTTCACAACTTTTACAATCAGCTGCAACTAGGGGTATCTTAGATTCCAAAGGAGTCGAGTATTTAACTAAATCCCATCCGGTGACGCCGGTCTTTTATTTTTTGCCTAAGGTGCATAAATGCCTTAATAATCCACCAGGGCATCTGATAGTAGCTCCTACTGAATCTATTTTGTCCCCATCTCCATTTTTTTTTAGAGAAAATACTAACTCCTGTGATTAAGACAACTAGGTCATTTATTTTAGATACTGGCGATTTCATTAATCAGATTAAATCTCTAGATTAGATTAGAGTTCCCGTTGATGTTATTTAGTTTCATGGGATGTCACCAGTCTCTACACTTCGATTAAACATTGTAAAGGTTTGAAGGCGGTCGTTGATTTGTTGACTATACATGGTTTTGATATTGAGATAAAAGATTTCCTTATGAATTGACTCTCATTGGTGTTACGGGAAAATGTCTTTCTCTTCCAAGATACCTACTACTTACAAAATCAAGGGACCGCGATGGGTCCAACATGGCCCCCCCATATGCAAATTGTTATATGTCATCTTTTGAGTCTAGTTTTGTTTTTTCAAACTTGTACTTTGATCAATACATTCGATATTGGGGACGTTATATAGATGACGTTTTTTACATATGGGGGCCCCCCTTCATGATCTCATGTATTTTCATGATTACCTGAATCAGGTTTGGCCGGAGCTACAATTTTCTATACATTACAGCTCTGACCGTGTCAGCTTCCTGGATACACTGGTGTATAAAAAAGGCGATAAATTAATGTTTGATTTCTATAAGAAAGAAGCAGATCGCAATAGCCTATTACATTACACCAGTTGTCATCCAGGAGCTGTCAAAAGATTGATCCCTCGGTCACAAATCAGTAGGGTACGTAGAGTGGGAGGTTCCCTTAGAGAGGCTATCCTGCGCCTTTACTACAGTCTCAAATCTCTAATTTGGTCAAAAATAAAGGCGTTGGTAACAGAATCCCTTTGGTTCATACCTTTCATCCTTTTGTATATAAACTACATAGCTATATCTGTAAATTCTGGGGTATACTACGGACAGGTTATCCCTATGTACCGGAGTTTCAAAATAGTTTTCTTTCATGTTTTAGAAGGTCCAAAAATGTAAAAGATATTCTGGTCAGAGCCGACATTGGTTCAGCTTCAAGGTGTCCCGACAGACCTTTGTATCTTGTTAAAAGCAAGGCACTTTCCCTTGTTTAAATTGTCTACAGTGTAACAATGTACAAAAGGGAGATAAGATCTCTCACCCCCATATGGGTCAAGGTATTCCAATAAGGGGTTTCTTTACATGCAATTTGACTAAGGCTGGTTTCACACTGGCGTTCTCATCCACAGCGTTCTGTAAAAGGAACCACCATGTGAGCGCAGCCAGCGCAAGCCCCTATGTTTATAATGGGAGCGCACGGTGCTGCGTTTGACTGCGCATGACCGTGCGCACCCATTCACTGCCATATGTGATTTGTGCGCAGGCCGATGCCTGCGCACAAATCACACACTCTCATCTGCACCAGGGACGCGACATGTTGCATTCCTGGTGCGAACGAGACTGTGTGATTTGTGCGCAGACATCTGCCTGCGCACAAATCACATGTGGCAGTGAATGGGTGCGCACGATCATGCGCAGTCAAACGCAGCACCGTGCGCTCCCATTATAAACATAGGGGCTTGCGCTGGCTGCGCTCATATGGTGGTTCCGTTCCGCAGAACGCTGTGGAGGAGAACGCCAGTGTGAAACCAGCCTTATGTATATGCCATTAAATGCCCTTGTGGAGTTGTTTATGTGGGTGAAACCACACAGCACATACGGGACAAAATGTCCCAGCATAAATGTAACATTAGGAGTGAGAACGAGGCGTTACCTTATCATTATTCATCTGCTGGACATAGGGTTTCACAGCTTAAATATCAAGTACTTGAGAACCACATAGGGGCGGTGATCCATAAATTATTACACATGAGAGAATCTTTTTGGATCTATAAATTACAAACATTAAGTCCTAAAGGTCTCAATAGGGATTATTCTTCTGGACAAAGTACCTCAGGTCCGCGCTGCTGCCAGATGATACAAAAGACACCAGAAACACTTTGTCCATCTGGCAGCAGCGCGGACCTGAGGTACTTTGACCAGAAGATTGATGACCACAGTAACCTGTGGAGGTGCGGTCCCTGCAGCAGCTGCATTTCTGAGAGGTCAGGCTGGTTGTGTGTGACACAACCTGATCAGGTGAGCCATTCTGACTTTGAACCTTTTTGACCTATTGCGCATTCTCAGATATCAGTAGGGATTATGACACCTTCAGTTTTCTTTAATATTTTACTTTGGCCAGGGTCACATTTGCGGTTGGACCCTGGCCTGCCGGATTCCGGTTTCAACTTAGATATTTTTCCAGCACCGCATAGCGTTTCCGCTATGCGGTGCTGGAAACCGCAGTCCCTAGTTACCCGCTGTTTACCTGCACGACGTGTCACACAGGCAGCGGCTCGGAGGGCGTTTTACAGCGCCGCACAGGAAACCGTTGCAGACACGATTTCCTGTGCGGCGCTGTAAAACGCCCTCCGAGCCGCTGCCTGTGTGACACGTCGTGCAGGTAAACAGCGGGTAACTAGGGACTGCGGTTTCCAGCACCGCATAGCGGAAACGCTATGCGGTGCTGGAAAAATATCTAAGTTGAAACCGGAATCCGGCAGGCTAGGGTCATAACGCAAATGTGACCCTAGCCTTTATCTCCTTTTTTTTTCTTGCACAGACGCTGAATTCTCCAATTCATTTGACCCTTTTTCTCCTTTTTCCTCTTCTCCCTCTTTTTCCTTTACCCCTTATTTTTGCTTTATTTCTTTATGCTGCCTCCTTTCTTTTCCTCCTTTCTTTTCTCCCAATTTTTTTTTACATTTTTCTTTTCTTATCGTTCTCTCTATTTTTTATTACGTTTCATCCTCTGATAGGTTTAACATTTAGTTCTTGGTTCATAATATCTGATTCTTACTCTTTATTTTCCTTTTTCCATTTCATCCTGTAGCTGTTGTAAGACATTATCGCTCCTTAAAAGCACATTCTGGATTATGGCGGTCACATGATCCACTGTCTAGGTACCGATAGACAGAACTCAACGGCGCATGCGCTGACGTCATAGTGACGTAGCATCACATGACCGGACGCGCATTTACGTGTTTCTGGCTATAAGAAGCCGCAGGTTGTACCATACAGTGCGTTATCCCCTAGCAGTAAGGTGCATGCCTCCATAGCGCCCTGCATTGGTAAGGGGAGGAATGTAAACCAGATCTATAACTCTGTATGTATGCCCTTCTCTTGTACAGCAATAAATATTATTATTATTATTATGTGCCCATGAAGTGAACGTTTCTGTTCCTTTGCTGTGGCTTTATACTTTTCTGCAGCATTGAGTTACCGATGTGATTGTGAGCTCCTGGGACCACAGTGTGAGGTCTCCATTTACTCTGTATAGCTTGGCTGTATACTTACCGCCTTTCTATTTTCTTTGTACAGCCGATGTGACAAATGTTTGCAGCCTTAGGCTGTGTTCACACTGGGCGTTTTTGGGCTGTTTTTGCTCATCAGTTTTTGTAGCCAAAACCAGGAGTAGAGCAATCAGAGGAAAAGTCTAATAGAAACACGTCACCACTTCTGGATTTAATCACCCACTGCTGGTTTTGGCTACAAAAACTGTTGAGCAAAAACAGCCCAAAAACGCCCAGTGTGAACACAGCCTTAAGAGAGAAGTAGCCCCGAGAGCAGACTGGAATCTATCAGTATTATGTAATCAGTGTTCCTGTTGGTGTATTTGGATGCACTATGACAATTGATCATGTATTCTGGTTTCTGCTTGTTTTGGCGACTTCAGAAGGCCGGAGTGCCGAAACGTTTGGTTACTTACTATTTTGTCCATTTACTATTCTGCTACTCAATAAAGATATGAAGATTCATTTTTGTGTCAAGTTTCTGGATCTAGAAGAAGAAAGATCACTTGTATGGGTGACCTTATGCTCCACACAGATGAGCAGAATACATGTGAAAGCAGACGTCATCCTGCAGCCCTATCCTATAGGAAGGGGCCGCCTTTACTGATGACCCCGGAGGACCCTTCTAACTCTACCACTCTATGACTTGCATTCACTGTTATCATCTCAGTATTCATTTTTTCGTACATGGGTATAAATGGCGGCCACAATGGTTGAGCTGATGTTTTAAAGCAGAGTTGGGGAGTTTCAGACCTCAAGGGCTGCCAACAATGCAGGTTTTCAGGATTTCCTTAGCAATGCACAGGGGTAGGAATTATCACCAGTGCAGGTGAGTCAGTTATAACCTGTGGAATACTAAGGAAATCCTGAAAACTGGCCTGGAGTTCCCCACCTCTGCTTTAAAGGGAATCTGTCAACAGTTTTTGTTATGCAAGCTGAGAAAAGCATGCTGTAAGGGTTAAAAAATGAAAATCAACTGTGCCTGTCTTATCAGTCTGTGTGCTATTGTTTACATAACCTACATGCTTTACCACCAGGTGATTACCACTACAGGACTACTGCACAAGGCAGTCTGACACGCCCCCCTGCTGTGAGTGACACGTCAGAGTGAATTTACAATCTCTATAGAGAGCCTGGGGTGGGCAGGGTCGGCTCTCCCAGCTCTGCTTTGCTTCTAACACATTGCTTTGATTGAATCAGAGCAGCTGCAGCCAGTAATTTATGTGATAAATCATTGGATTCAGGGTCTCTTGGCCTAAAGTATTTTGCTGGTGACAGATTCCCTTTACGTCATGAACAGTAATGCTTGTGATTTGCTTTACAGCGGCCACATGGTCAAAAGAAACTTCAGCCAGAAAATTGCTCCTTGCAGCTGTAGTAAGACTTCAAATTTACCCACCCCCCACCAATCCATTGTATAATTGGATTATTTGCAAAAATTTCCAATCAAACTTTATTATTTCCAATGAAATAGGAACAATGTAGATTCAACAAGTAGTTTCCCACCACCTGGACACGGCAGGAAAAGAAAGCTGTCACCAGCTGCCATGATGTTTCCTGGAGGACAGGTGGTAAAAACTCTCCAGAGGTGACAGAAGACCTGGAGTAAGACTAGGTGGCAGCAGGTGCTGAGGTTTAATGACAGAACTCCAAGACATCGTCTCTACTCACACAAAAGAGCACAAAAAAATTCACCTGTAATATACTCATAGTATAAAAATAAGCACAAAAGTTTATGAATTCAGATTTGTAAAGTAAAGAAGCAAAACTAACTTTTTTGGCCTATGGATCCAAGGTGGAAGAGAAAGAATGAAGCACATGTTTAAAAAAACCTGCATACAGTGAAACATGGTGGGAGCCCAGTAAAGTGTGCAGGGAAGCACGGCGGGGGCTCGGTGATGTCTACAGTGAAGCATGGCGGGGGCTCAGTTATATCTACAGTGAAGCAGGGCGGGGGCTCGGTGATGTCTACAGTGGAGCACGGCGGGTGCTCGGTGATGTCTACAGTGGAGCACTGTGGGGGCTCAGTGATACCTATAGTTAAGCACGGCGGGGGCTCGGTGATGTCTACAGTGGAGTACGGCGGGAGCTCAGTGATGTCTACAGTGGAGCACGGCGGGTGCTCGGTGATGTCTACAGTGGAGCACTGTGGGGGCTCAGTGATACCTATAGTTAAGCACGGCTGGGGCTCGGTTATATCTACAGTAAATCAGTGCTGGGTTTCGGTGATGTCTACAGTGGAGCACGGCGGTGGCTCGGTGATGTCTACAGTGGAGCACGGCGGTGGCTCGGTTATATCTACAGTGAATCAGTGCTGGGGTTCGGTGATGTCTACAGTGGAGCACGGCGGAGGAACGGTGATGTCTACAGTGAATCAGTGCTGGGGCTCGGTGATGTCTACAGTGGAGTACGGCGGGGGCTCGGTTATATCTACAGTGAATCAGTGCTGGGGTTCGGTGATGTCTACAGTGGAGCACGGCGGAGGCTCGGTGATGTCTACAGTGAATCAGTGCTGGGGCTCGGTGATGTCTACAGTGGAGTACGGCGGGGGCTCTGTGATGTCTACAGTGAAACAGGGCAGAGGTTCGGTTATGTCTACAGTGAATCAGGGCGGGGGTTTGGCGATGTCTACAGTGGAGCACGACTGGGGCTCGGTGATGTTTACAGTGAATCAGGGCAGGGGTTCGGTGATGTCTACAGTTAGGCACAATGAGGACTTGGTGATGTCTACAGTGAATCAGTGCTGGGGTTCGGTGATGTCTACAGTGGAGCACAACTTGGACTCGGTGATGTCTACAGTGGAGAACGTCAGGGACTTGGTGATGTCTACAGTGGAGAATATATATTTGGTGCACTTACATATGGATAAGCATTGTTACTTGGTCTACAACTATCTTAATGATTTAGTGCTTGTTAATGAATCTATTAATGATCAGTTTATTTCTGTAGTGTGACCATATTGCACAGCGCTGCACAATTAGTGGGAACTCGTACAAATAAGATAACTTCAGTACAAACCTAATATGGTTTTCTGTGGCTTTTGTTCTTTTGGTGACCTGTTAGGGAGGAAGAGCTCATGGCCTGTGACATTCACAAAGGTCTCTGCAGGTAGGGGAGAAGGTGAGCTTTGACCATCACCTATTAGCTGTTATGAGAGATTTATGTGAACGCTGTTTGACATTTGCAAAGATCCCTGTGCAGCAGAGGAAGAAAAGCCAGTCATGTTCATGTACTTAGTGCATCCTGTGCTGTCCCTGTCATTGTCTGATAATGATGACATTACTGTGATGATAATACAGTGATCAGCATGACAGTGACATTCATCATCAACAATAACTGTGGCACTCACTCCTGTTTGATTGAGATTGAGTGACACAGTTATTCTTGGATTTTAATATGGGTTCACACCCTCTGAGGTGCACCGTCGTCCCCTGGGACCGTTTGACCTACACTGCGGGCAGAATTATTAGGCAAATTGTAATGCAGAGGATTATTATTATTATTGATCATGTTCTCAATCACCCAAAAGACTCATAAATATCAAAGCTTAATATTTTTGGAAGTTGGAGGGTTTTTTAGATTTGGCTCTTAGGAGGATATCTGTGTGTGCAGGTAACTATTACTGTGCAGAATTATTAGGCAACTTAATAAAAACCAAATATATTCCCATCTCACTTGTTTATTTTCTCCAGGTAACCAATATAACTGCACAAAATGTAGAAATAAACATTTCTGACATGCAAAACCCCAAACAATGAGTTCCCAATATAGCCCCCTTTCTTTATGATGACACTCAGCAGCCTCCATCCATAGATTGTGTCAGTTGCTTGATCTGCTTATGATCCACATTGGGTGCAGCAGCCACCACAGCCTCTAGACACTGTTCCTAGAGGTGTACTGTTTTCCCTCCCAGACACTATTCCCAGAGGTGTACTGTTTTCCCTCCCAGACACTGTTCCCAGAGGTGTAATGTTTTCCCTCCCTGTAGATCTCACATTTTAGGAGGGACCACAGGTTCTCTATGGGGTTCAGATCAGGTGAACAAGGCGGCCATGTCATTATGTTTTCTTCTTTTAGCCCTTTACTGGCCAGCCACGCTGTGGAGTAGTTGGATGCATGTGATGGAGCATTGTCCTGCATAACGATCCTGACTTCTTCCTGTACCACTGCTTGAAGAAGTTTTCTTACAGAAACTGGCAGTAGGTCCGGGAGTTGTGCTTCAGTCCATCCTCAACCCGAAAAGGTCCCACAAGTTGATCTTTGATGATCTCAGCCCATACCAGTACCCCACCCCCACCTTGCTGGCGTCTGAGTCGGAGTGGAGCTCTCTGCCCTTTACTGATCCAGCCTCTGGCCCATCCATCTGGCCATCAAGAGTCACTCTAATATCATCAGGCCATAAAACCTTTGAAGAATCAGTCTTCAGATATGTCTTGGCCCAGTCTTGACGTTGTATCTTATGTTTCTTGTTCAGAGGTGGTGGTTTTATCTTATGTTTCTTGTTCAGAGGTGGTGGTTTTATCTTATGTTTCTTGTTCAGAGGTGGTGGTTGTATCTTATGTTTCTTGTTCAGAGGTGGTGGTTTTATCTTATGTTTCTTGTTCAGAGGTGGTGGTTGTATCTTATGTTTCTTGTTCAGAGGTGGTGGTTTTATCTTATGTTTCTTGTTCAGAGGTGGTGGTTTTTCAGCCTTCCTTACCTTGGCCATGTCCCTGAGTATAGCACACCTTCTGCTTTTTGATACTCCAGTAACGTTGCAGCTCTGAAATATGGCAAAACTGGTGGCAAATGGCATCTTGGCAGCTTCACACTTGATTTTCCTCAAATCATGGGCAGTTATTTTGCGCCTTTTTTGCCCTCACGCTTCTTGTGACCCTGTTGGCTATTTGTCATGAAACGCTTGATTGTTTAGTGATCACGCTTCAAAAGTTTGGCAATTTCCAGACTGCTGCATCCCTCTGCAAGACATCTCACAATTTTGGACTTTTCAGAGGCGTCACATCTCTCTTCTGACCCATTTGCCTAATAATTAAGCACACCTTATATAGGGTGTTGATGTCATTACACCACACCCCTCCTCATTACAGAGATGCAATCACCTGATTAGCTTAAAGGAAAACTGTCAGGTCAAAAATACATCTGTAACTGCTATAATTTTCTAATTCCTTTCTCTAAACTATCTTTATTTATGTGTTTCTATTATTTATTTTCCCCTCCTATCTTCTATAAACTTCAAATGAAGCGATTCATTCCACCTGTCACTCACAGTGAATGATCCACTCAGTTCTCTGCTGTCCCCTCCCCATACATGAATATGCATGTCACATAGTCACATCACAGCACAGGAGATCACTGGGGGGGGGGCTGCACTTCCTTCTCTACTCTCTTTACAGCAAAATCAAGAGATCAGATAAACAAGATCTCACAGCACACATTCCTTTTAAAAGAAACAAATTTAATCTATATTACATAAGGCAGACCTGTAGCTTTCTCCTTCTTTGTCCTGAACAGAACAGAGGCTCCAGAAAGTGAATCCACACAGCACAGAGAGCATAGGGAGGAGAGAGCTGCTGAGAGGGAGGAGAGAGCTGCTGAGAGGGAGTCGAGAGCTGCTGAGAGGGAGGAGAGAGGAGAGAGCTGCCGAGAGGGAGGCGAGAGCTGCCGAGAGGGAGGCGAGAGCTGCCGAGAGGGTGGAGAGAGCTGCCGAGAGGGAGGAGAGAGCTGCTGAGAGGGAGGAGAGAGCTGCTGAGAGGGAGGAGAGAGGAGAGAGCTGCCGAGAGGGAGGAGAGAGCTGCCGAGAGGGAGGAGAGAGCTGCTGAGAGGGAGAGCATAATTACATGACAGTTTATACAGCCAGGACTAATTGTCTCAGCTTATAATGGGACAGGACTAATGCAGCAGCTCTCTGCAGGGTGTGAAGATGTTGATAACATGGAAGCTACAAAGAGTAGAATAATGATTGTACATGTTTATAAAAGCTCTGCCCAGACCCTAATATTAGGATGATACTGAAAAATGACCTGACAGAGTTCTTATAACTGATAGTTGGCTCTGAGCCTATACAGCTTTGTGGAGGACAACACGGATAAAAAGGATCATGTGATCACAATACTCATCTGCCTAATAATTCTGCACACAGTGTATATAATATAATAATTCTGCACACAGTGTAGTGCTCTGTGTTATAAAATGGAAGTTAGGGACCCGGTGAAGCAGACGCACCTCGACACGGCGGCTGGGTGGTGCATCGATATGGTCATATTTATAAAGCTAAGCGGCTCCATTTTTTTGCTTAGATTCTCATTGTCGTAGCAGAGTGCGGCTTTTTCTACTATTGCAGGTGACTTTCATCACGCCGGTGTCTGCGGACCCCAGATATTGGGACGTACCTGCTGACGGTGGCGCTCAGCTTCAGGTGCTCCGGATTACGAATAAGCTTGTCCAGAATACTGACAATCAGGGAGAATCGTGGCCGCTCGTTGCGCTCCCGTTGCCAGCAGTCCAGCATGAGTTGGTGTAAAGCCGTTGGACAGCCCATTGGAGCAGGCAAGCGATAACCTTCCTCTACCGAATTTATAACCTAAAACCAATGGAAATATCTGGGTATTTCTCTCATTTCCTTTCAACCCCTTTGAGATTTATAGAATGGCAACACAGATACATAAACAGAGCATAAAGCTGTATGTGGAGAGGCCCTGGCCCAGATCAGGGCTCTGAGATGTCAGCTTGTCCCTACCCACCTGTGGGAATGAGCGGATACTTACATCCCGGTTAGTCATGTTCCAATAGGGCCTCTCTCCATACGCCAAAACCTCCCACATTACAATGCCGAAGCTCCACACGTCGCTGGCAGAGGAGAATTTACGGTGGCTGATGGCTTCTGGTGCCGTCCAGCGGATGGGGATCTTCCCTCCCTAAAAATGCAGAATAATTGTTGCATAAAATCTTATTATGTGAACTTAAAACATGTGATCCCCTGTAGAGTCGCCCAGCACTGAGACAATATACTACATAAATAATGCAACTTCTATACAGTTCAAATATTACCTGGAAAAGACTTCACTGTAGTAAGTAATGTAAACAATTGACATGCAGACGATAGCACGACCACAGAAAGACGTGAGCAGACGATGGTGTGACCACAGAAAGACGTGACCAGACGACAGCATGACCACAGAAAGACGTGAGCAGACGACAGCACGACCACAGAAAGACGTGAGCAGACGATGGTGTGACCACAGAAAGACATGAGCAGACAATGGTGTGACTGCACAACAGTGTGAGCAGACGATGGTGTGACCGCGGAACAGTGTGAGCAGACGATGGTGTGACCACGCAACAGTGTGAGCAGACGATGGTGTGACCACGCAACAGTGTGAGCAGACGATGGTGTGACCGCGCAACAGTACGAGCAGACGATGGTGTGACCGCGGAACAGTGTGACCAGACGATGGTGTGTGACCGCGGAACAGTGTGAGCAGACGATGGTGTGACCACAGAACAGTGTGAGCAGACGATGGTGTGACCACGCAACAGTGTGAGCAGACGATGGTATGACCACGCAACAGTGTAAGCAGACGATGGTGTGACCACGCAACAGTACGAGCAGACGATGGTGTGACCGCGCAACAGTACGAGCAGACGATTGTGTGACCACAGAAAGACATGAGCAGACAATGGTGTGACTGCGGAACAACGTGATCAGATGATGGTGTGACCGCGGAACAGTACGAGCAGACGATGGTGTGACCACACAACAGAGTGAGCAGACGATGGTGTGACCACGCAACAATGTGAGCAGACGATGGTGTGACCGCACAACAGTGCGAGCAGACAATGGTGTGACCGCGCAACAGTACGAGCAGACGATGGTGTGACCGCGGAACAAGTCGAGCAGACAATGGTGTGACCGCGCAACAGTGTGAGCAGACGATGGTGTGACCGCGGAACAGTACGAGCAGACAATGGTGTGACCGCGCAACAGTGTGAGCAGACAGACCGCGATGTGAGAGTGTGACCGCGTAACAGTGTGAGCAGACGATGGTGTGACCGCGCAACAGTGTGAGCAGACGATGGTGTGACCACACAACAGTGTGAGCAGACGATGGTGTGACCGCGGAACAGTGTGAGCAGACGATGGTGTGACCACGCAACAGTGTGAGCAGACGATGGTGTGACCACGCAACAGTGTGAGCAGACGATGGTGTGACCACGCAACAGTGTGAGCAGACGATGGTGTGACCACGCAACAGTACGAGCAGACGATGGTGTGACCGCGCAACAGTACGAGCAGACGATTGTGTGACCACAGAAAGACATGAGCAGACAATGGTGTGACTGCGGAACAACGTGATCAGATGATGGTGTGACCGCGGAACAGTACGAGCAGACGATGGTGTGACCACACAACAGAGTGAGCAGACGATGGTGTGACCACGCAACAATGTGAGCAGACGATGGTGTGACCACGCAACAGTGTGAGCAGACGATGGTGTGACCGCGCAACAGTGTGAGCAGACGATGGTGTGACCACAGAAAGACATGAGCAGACAATGGTGTGACTGCAGAACAACGTGATCAGACGATGGTGTGACCGCGGAACAGTGTGAGCAGACGATGGTGTGACCGCGCAACAGTACGAGCAGACGATGGTGTGACCGCACAACAGTACGAGCAGACGATGGTGTGACCGCGGAACAGTACGAGCATACGATGGTGTGACCGCGCAACAGTGTGAGCAGACGATGGTGTGACCGCAGAAAGACATGAGCAGACAATGGTGTGACCGCGCAACAGTGTGAGCAGACGATGGTGTGACCGCGCAACAGTGTGAGCAGACGATGGTGTGACCGCGCAACAGTGTGAGCAGACGATGGTGTGTCCACGCAACAGTACGAGCAGACGATGGTGTGACTGCGCAACAGTACGAGCAGACGATGGTGTGACTGCGCAACAGTGTGAGCAGACGATGGTCTGACCGCGGAACAACGTGAGCAGACGATGGTGTGACCGCGCAACAGTGTGAGCAGACGATGGTGTGACCGCGGAACAGTGTGAGCAGACGATGGTGTGACCGCGGAACAGTACGAGCAGACGATGGTGTGACCGCGCAACAGTGTGAGCAGACGATGGTGTGACCGCGCAACAGTGTGAGCAGACGATGGTTTGACCGCGCAACAGTGTGAGCAGACGATGGTGTAACTGCGCAACAGTGTGAGCAGACGATGGTCTGACCGCGAAACAACGGAGCAGACAATGGTGTGACCGCGCAACAGTGTGAGCAGACGATGGTGTGACCACAACAGTGTGAGCAGACGATGGTGTGGCCACAACAGTGTGAGCAGACGATGGTGTAACTACACAACAGTGTGAGCAGACGATGGTGTGACCGCGCAACAGTGTGAGCAGACGATGGTTTGACCGCGCAACAGTGTGAGCAGACGATGGTGTAACTGCGCAACAGTGTGAGCAGACGATGGTCTGACCGCGAAACAACGTGAGCAGACAATGGTGTGACCGCGCAACAGTGTGAGCAGACGATGGTGTGACCACAACAGTGTGAGCAGACGATGGTGTAACTGCGCAACAGTGTGAGCAGACGATGGTGTGACCACAACAGTGTGAGCAGACGATGGTGTAACTACACAACAGTGTGAGCAGACGATGGTGTGACCATGTAACAATGTGAGCAGACGATGGTGTGACCGCGGAACAATGTGAGCAGACGATGGTGTGACCGCGGAACAACGAGAGCAGATGATGGTGTGACCGCGGAACAACGAGAGCAGACGATGGTGTGACCACAACAGTGTGAGCAGAGGACAAAGTGAAGACAGAGTGAGCAGAGGACAAAGTGAAGACAGAGTGAGCAGAGGACAAAGTGAAGACAGAGTGAGCAATATCTTCAGAGAAGAATGGGGAAATCATGTATTTGCAGCCTGTGAATCATCTTACTGTTGTTGTGTATGCGGCATCTGGGTCGTCCTCAAGTATCCTGGACAAACCGAAGTCTGACACTTTACACACCAGGTTACTGTTCACCAAAATGTTGCGAGCTGCTAAATCTCGGTGAACATAGCCCAGGTCAGAAAGGTACTTCATTCCAGAGGCAATTCCCCTCAACATGCAGACCAGCTGGATTATGGTGAAGTGGCCATCCCGACTCTGGAAGAAACAGATGTGTCACCGGCTGCGCACACCTTGACCACCCTGCATAAATCTAAGGAGGCGGTGTCTCAGCATGCGCAATGTATATACCAAACACACATAGGCCAGGGTCACATTTGCGGTTGGACCCTGGCCTGCCGGATTCCGGTTTCAACTTAGCAATTTTTCCATCACCGCATAGCGTTTCCGCTATGCGGTGCTGGAAACCGCAGTCCCTAGTTACCCGGTGTTTACCTGCACGACCTGTCACACAGGCAGCGGCTCGGAGGGCGTTTTACAGCGCCGCACAGGAAATTGTGTCTGCAACGGTTTCCTGTGCGGTGCTGTAAAACGCCCTCCGAGCCGCTGCCTGTGTGACAGGTCGTGCAGGTAAACACCGGGTAACTAGGGACTGCGGTTTCCAGCACCGCATAGCGGAAACGCTATGCGGTGATGGAAAAATTGCTAAGTTGAAACCGGAATCCGGCAGGCCAGGGTCCAACCGCAAATGTGACCCTGGCCAATGACTCTAGACACACAGGCATGCAAAGTCTCCAGACGCACATAATGACTCTAGACACACAGGCGTGCAAAGTCTCCAGACGCACATAATGACTCTAGACACACAGGCATGCAAAGTCTCCAGACGCACATAATGACTCTAGACACACAGGCATGCAAAGTCTCCAGACGCACATAATGACTCTAGACACACAGGCGTGCAAAGTCTCCAGACGCACATAATGACTCTAGACACACAGGCGTGCAAAGTCTCCAGACGCACATAATGACTCTAGACACACAGGCGTGCAAAGTCTCCAGACGCACATAATGACTCTAGACACACAGGCGTGCAAAGTCTCCAGACGCACATAATGACTCTAGACACACAGGCATGCAAAGTCTCCAGACGCACATAATGACTCTAGACACACAGGCGTGCAAAGTCTCCAGACGCACATAATGACTCTAGACACACAGGCGTGCAAAGTCTCCAGACGCACATAATGACTCTAGACACACAGGCGTGCAAAGTCTCCAGACACACATAATGACTCTAGACACACAGGCGTGCAAAGTCTCAAGACGCACATAATGACTCTAGACACACAGGCATGCAAAGTCTCCAGACGCACATAATGACTCTAGACACACAGGCGTGCAAAGTCTCCAGACGCACATAATGACTCTAGACACACAGGCGTGCAAAGTCTCCAGACACACATAATGACTCTAGACACACAGGCGTGCAAAGTCTCAAGACGCACATAATGACTCTAGACACACAGGCGTGCAAAGTCTCCAGACGCACATAATGACTCTAGACACACAGGTGTGCAAAGTCTCCAGACGCACATAATGACTCTAGACACACAGGCGTGCAAAGTCTCCAGACGCACATAATGACTCTAGACACACAGGCGTGCAAAGTCTCCAGACACACATAATGACTCTAGACACACAGGCGTGCAAAGTCTCCAGACGCACATAATGACTCTAGACACACAGGTGTGCAAAGTCTCCAGACGCACATAATGACTCTAGACACACAGGCGTGCAAAGTCTCCAGACGCACATAATGACTCTAGACACACAGGCATGCAAAGTCTCCAGACGCACATAATGACTCTAGACACACAGGCGTGCAAAGTCTCCAGACACACATAATGACTCTAGACACACAGGCATGCAAAGTCTCCAGACGCTCATAATGACTCTAGACACACAGGCATGCAAAGTCTCCAGACGCACATAATGACTCTAGACACACAGGCGTGCAAAGTCTCCAGACGCACATAATGACTTTAGACACACAGGCGTGCAAAGTCTCGAGACGCGCATAATGACTCTAGACACACAGGCGTGCAAAGTCTCCAGACACACATAATGACTCTAGACACACAGGCATGCAAAGTCTCCAGACGCACATAATGACTCTAGACACACAGGCGTGAAAAGTCTCCAGACGCACATAATGACTCTAGACACACAGGCGTGCAAAGTCTCCAGACGCACATAATGACTCTAGACACACAGGCGTGCAAAGTCTCCAGACGCACATAATGACTCTAGACACACAGGCATGCAAAGTCTCCAGACACACATAATGACTCTAGACTCACAGGCATGCAAAGTCTCCAGACGCACATAATGACTCTAGACACACAGGCGTGCAAAGTCTCCAGACGCACATAATGACTCTAGACACACAGGTGTGCAAAGTCTCCAGACGCACATAATGACTCTAGACACACAGGCGTGCAAAGTCTCCAGACGCACACATGTAGCCCCTAAAAAAAGTGTGTCCCTGGACTCCAAGACGTAGATATGGCCTCCAAACACACATGTACACCCGGACTCCAGACACGTATCAGATCCCCTCAATCACCCATGGCAAATATGGTATAAATCAAAGATTTCAGTTTGAGGGTTTTCCTATGTACGCACCCTGAGGAAGGAGTCCAGAGAACCATTCTCCATATATTCTGTGACAATCATTGTTAATTTGCCTGTAAAGCAGAGGGGAGTGGTCACCATGTGAATGAGTCGGGGTCACACATTTCAGGTCATGCTGCATTTAGGCCTCATTTTGGCCCAGTCAGGATCGCCGATCGGCAAGTCATCCTGAACCATATCCCAGATGAATGATGATGGATCCCCCCTGTATAGCACTCACTGTATTTGGCAATAAGGATTATTATAATCCAATGAACTGATGAATGAGCATTTTGCTTGTTTGACAGACGATCGCCATCATCTTCACTCTCTGACAACATCCAGGATAAAGTGATGTTTCGCAGCCCCCGAATGTTACACTTTATCTTATTCATGTGAAGCCCCAGAAAAAGCCAAAACGGGTTTAAAAAATCCCTCGACTTTTCTACATAAGACGGGTCACATGACCAAATTCTCTCCATTTGAGAAATACGGTCCATTATGCTGATCAGCTTTAACCGGCTCCGATCGCTGCCTGATCAGAGTCTGATCGAGTAGGGTCTGTTGTTCTTATGTCTCCATCTTGTCCATTCTGAGAGTCCATGATGACGTCACCGCGGTCTGATTTCTTCTAGGTCCATACACTTGGATGTCTGAATATTGCCCAGTCATGGCTCAGACCACTCAGACATGTGCAATGTCTCATTCAATAACATTGGATTACAATCAAATACAGTCATCTGCACAAACCATAAGACAAAGGAATGAACCCAGTGTATTTATATGCCTGTGCTGCAGGACTCCGAGCTCCTGACACTGAGGGATCCACTGTAAATAGCAAATCCAGAATATTCCAGGGAGGATCCATGATTATCAAATGGGCTGGAGCGAGTGGAGACACTTGGAAGTTGGGATTCTCCCTCATGTATCGGGATTGTTGTTACAATATGTTACTATAATATGCCTCATATCATCCTCTTCCAATATACAGACCCCAGACAATGCTGTATTCTATGAGAAAGCTTTGCATACATACTCCTGGTCACCACACCCTCCAGATGGATGACATTGGGGTGGTCAAACTGGGCCATGATGCTGGCCTCACTGAGGAAGTCTCGTCTCTGCTTCTCGTTATAACCAACTTTTAAGGTCTTGATGGCGACTGAGATCTCACGTTTCCCCGGAAGCTTCAACCGGCCGTAGCAGACTTCTCCAAACTCCCCTATAAATGCAGAGAAGATCCATGAGACTCAGGAGACGGAGGTGAGACAGGACTGCAGCAAGTGGGGGTACAATGGGTGGACAGGGAAGAGAAATGATCAGAGATCTCACCTGCACCCCAAAGATCTCACCTGCACCCCAATGGAATGAAAGACAACATCAGTGATAAGTACTGAGGAGAAAAGGTATGGAACAGAGACATAGTGATAATAGAGATGTACTGAGGCCTACTGGTGACAGGAGAAGGTACACTGAGGACTACTGGTGACTGGAGAAGGTACACTGAGGACTACTGATGACAGAAGAAGGTACACTGAGGACTACTGGTGACAGAAGAAGGTACACTGAGGACTACTGGTGACAGAAGAAGGCACACTGAGGACTACTGGTGACAGAGAAGGTACACTGAGGACTACTGGTGACAGAGAAGGTACACTGAGGACTACTGGATGACAGAAGAAGGTACACTGAGGACTACTGGTGACAGAGAAGGTACACTGAGGACTACTGGTGACAGAGAAGGTACACTGAGGACTACTGGTGACAGGAGAAGGTACACTGAGGACTACTGGTGACAGAAGAAAGTACACTGAGGACTACTGGTGACAGAAGAAGGTACACTGAGGTACTACTGGTGACAGGAGAAGGTACACTGAGGACTACTGGTGACAGAAGAAGGTACACTGAGGACTACTGGTGACAGAAGAAGGTACACTGAGGACTACTGGTGACCGGAGAAGGTACACTGAGGACTACTGGTGACAGAAGAAGGTACACTGAGGACTACTGGTGACAGGAGAAGGTACACTGAGGACTACTGGTGACGAAGAAGGTACACTGAGGACTACTGGTGACAGAAGAAGGTACACTGAGGACTACTGGTGACAGGAGAAGGTACACTGAGGACTACTGGTGACAGGAGAAAGGTACACTGAGGACTACTGGTGACAGGAGAAGGTACACTGAGGACTACTGGTGACAGAAGAAGGTACACTGAGGACTACTGGTGACAGAAGAAGGTACACTGAGGACTACTGGTGACAGGAGAAGGTACACTGAGGACTACTGGTGACAGAAGAAGGTACACTGAGGACTACTGGTGACAGGAGAAGGTACACTGAGGACTACTGGTGACAGAAGAAGGTACACTGAGGACTACTGGTGACAGGAGAAGGTACACTGAGGACTACTGGTGACAGAAGAAGTACACTGAGGACTACTGGTGACAGAAGAAGGTACACTGAGGACTACTGGTGACGGAGAAGGTACACTGAGGACTACTGGTGACAGAAGAAGGTACACTGAGGACTACTGGTGACGGAGAAGGTACACTGAGGACTACTGGTGACAGGAGAAGGTACACTGAGGACTACTGGTGACAGAGAAGGTACACTGAGGACTACTGGTGACAGGAGAAGGTACACTGAGGACTACTGGTGACAGGAGAAGGTACACTGAGGACTACTGGTGACGGAGAAGGTACACTGAGGACTACTGGTGACAGGAGAAGGTACACTGAGGACTACTGGTGACAGGAGAAGGTACACTGAGGACTACTGGTGACAGGAGAAGGTACACTGAGGACTACTGGTGACAGAAGAAGGTACACTGAGGTACTGGTGACAGAGAGGTACACTGAGACTACTGGGACGGAGAAGGTACACTGAGGACTACTGGTGACAGAAGAAGGTACACTGAGGACTACTGGTGACAGGAGAAGGTACACTGAGGACTACTGGTGACAGGAGAAGGTACACTGAGGCTACTGGTGACAGGAGAAGGTACACTGAGGTACTACTGGTGACAGAGAAGGTACACTGAGGTCTACTGGTGACAGGAGAAGGTACACTGAGGACTACTGGTGACCGGAGAAGGTACACTGAGGACTACTGGTGACAGGAGAAGGTACACTGAGGACTACTGGTGACAGGAGAAGGTACACTGAGGACTACTGGTGACAGGAGAAGGTACACTGAGGACTACTGGTGACAGGAGAAGGTACACTGAGGACTACTGGTGACCGGAGAAGGTACACTGAGGACTACTGGTGACAGGAGAAGGTACACTGAGGACTACTGGTGACAGGAGAAGGTACACTGAGGACTACTGGTGACAGGAGAAGGTACACTGAGGACTACTGGTGACAGGAGAAGGTACACTGAGGACTACTGGTGACAGGAGAAGGTACACTGAGGACTACTGGTGACCGGAGAAGGTACACTGAGGACTACTGGTGACAGGAGAAGGTACACTGAGGACTACTGGTGACAGGAGAAGGTACACTGAGGACTACTGGTGACAGAAGAAGGTACACTGAGGACTACTGGTGACAGAAGAAGGTACACTGAGGACTACTGGTGACAGAGAAGGTACACTGAGGACTACTGGAGACAGGAAGAAGAGGGTACACTGAGGACTACTGGTGACAGGAGAAGGTACACTGAGGACTACTGGTGACAGGAGAAGGTACACTGAGGACTACTGGTGACAGGAGAAGGTACACTGAGGACTACTGGTGACAGAGAAGAAGAGGTACACTGAGGACTACTGGTGACAGGAGAAGGTACACTGAGGACTACTGGTGACAGGAGAAGGTACACTGAGGACTACTGGTGACAGGAGAAGGTACACTGAGGACTACTGGTGACAGGAGAAGGTACACTGAGGACTACTGGTGACAGGAGAAGGTACACTGAGGACTACTGGTGACAGAGAAGGTACACTGAGGACTACTGGTGACAGGAGAAGGTACACTGAGGACTACTGGTGACAGAAGAAGGTACACTGAGGACTACTGGTGACAGGAGAAGGTACACTGAGGACTACTGTGACAGGAGAAGGTACACTGAGGACTACTGGTGACAGGAGAAGGTACACTGAGGACTACTGGTGACAGGAGAAGGTACACTGAGGACTACTGGTGACAGGAGAAGGTACACTGAGGACTACTGGTGACAGGAGAAGGTACACTGAGGACTACTGATGATTACAATAGTGGTCGGAGAGAGGCACACAGAGACTCTGGTGGTAGGAGGAGAGGCACACAGAGGACTCCTGGTGGTAGGAGGAGAGGTCTACCTAGCCTTTCACGTGTTGAGGCCTGAAGCAGTCTCTCGCCATGGACCTGTGTTCTACATTAGTTTGGACATGTGGACATTGGCTATTGGGGTAACCCTAACATGCAGACGATAATAAGATTATATAAGAATTTGTACAAACCAGATCCAATTATCTTTTCAATCTTGATTCTAGAAGCCTCGATCTCACGAGTGAACTCAAGGACGGCACGACAGGGGTCCTCATACGTGTGAGGATCAACATAGAGCTTAGACTTGGCCAAAGTGACTGCAAGATAGAAAATGTGAGAGTCCATCACCCCTGATATAACTCATCTGACAGCAGAGTGACGGTGATCCCCCCTAGACCTGCAGAGGTGCAGGATAGTTGTTATTCTCCTGCTTCCTCAGCCCCATGTTTGTCACAGGATGGATTGACATCAATATCATTTCCAGCCTAATCTGATGATTAAAGAGGAAGGTGACATCCATTATTTCATCTTTTGCATCTGTAATTTTAATTCTGCATGATAATAACTTCCAGCAATGGAGGCGACTAATGATATTAACTGATTTATCTTCTGCTGCTGACTCCAACTTACTTTGTCCATTCTGGTAATGCATTTTCTCCTCATCAGAGTCCTGGAAAGCCTTGCTGTATCCACAATGTCTATGGAAGGAGTCACCCAAGGAAAGGAAAGAGATGGACAAAACTCAGGGCCTGCATGAGTGCAGATACAGACAGACTGAAATGAGATTCTCAGCCATGCCACGATCCCAGAGCCACGCCATGATCCCAGAGCTATGCCATGGTCCTAGAGCCACGCTACAATCCCAGAGCTACGACTTAATGCCAAAGCCATGCCATGATCCCAGAGCCACGCCATGACCCCAGAGCTATGCCATGATCCCAGAGCCATGCCATGGTCCTAGAGCCACGCTACAATCCCAGAGCCACGACTCAATGCCAAAGCCATGCCATGACCCCAGAGCCATGCCATGATCCCAGAGCCACGCCATGATCCCAGAGCTATGCCATGGTCCCAGAGCTATGCCATGGTCCTAGAGCCACGCTACAATCCCAGAGCCATGACTCAATGCCAAAGCCATGCCATGATCCCAGAGCCACGCCATGACCCCAGAGCTATACCATTATCCCATAGCCACGCCACGTTCCCAGAGCCATGCCATGATCCCAGAGCCACGCCTCAATGCCAAAGCCACGCCACAATCCCAGAGCCACACCTCAAAGCCAGAGTCATGCCTCAACGCCAGAGCTACACCTCAATGCCAGAGCCACATCATGATCCCAGAGCCATGCCACAATCCCAGAGCCACACCTCAATGCCAGAGCCATGCCGCAATCCAACAGCCACGCCTCAGTCCAAGAGCCAGGCCTCAATGCCAAAGCCATGCTACGATCCCAGAGCTACACCACCATCCCAGAGCCACGCCGCAAACCCAGAGCTACGCCACAATCACAGAGCCATGTGACGATCCCAGAGCCACACCTCAGTCCAAGAGCGATGCCGCAATTCATGAGCCACACCACAATCCATGGGCCACACCGCAATCCCTGAGCTACACCATGATTCACAAGACACACTGCTATCCCTGAGCCACACCGCAATCCACAAGCTACACTGCAATCCAAAAGCCACACCGTAATCCCCCAGGTATACCGCAATCCACAAGACACACGGCAATCCATAAGCCATGCCACAGTCGCCGAGCCATGCTGTGATACCCAATTCTTGTTGCAATCCGCAATTCCCACCAAAATCCCCCAGCCATACCCCGATCACCGAGCCATGCCGCAATTCCCCAGCCAAGTTTTGATCCACAAGCCATACGGTGAACCCCCAACAACGCTGTGATCCATGATCCATGCTGCAGTCCATACCACAATCTCCAAGTCACTCTGTGATCCCCGAACCACACTGCAATCTGCAAGCCCCGCTGCAATTCCCCAGCAACGGTGCGATCCCTGAGCCATACCGCGATACCCAAACAACGCTACGATCTGCAAGCCCGGCTGCAGTCCCCCAGCCACAGTGCGATCCCTGAGCCATACCGCGATGCCCAAACCATGCTACGATATGCAAGCCCCGCCGCAGTCCCCCAGCCACGGTGTGATCCCTGAGCCATACTGCGATACCTAAACCACGGTACGATCTGCAAGCCCCGCCGCATTCCCCCAGCCACGGTGCGATCCCTGAGCTATACCGCGATACCCAAACCACGCTACAATCTGCAAGCCCCGCCGCAGTCCCCCAGCCACAGTGCGATCCCTGAGCCATACCGCGATGCCCAAACCATGCTACGATCTGCAAGCCCCGCCGCAGTCCCCCAGCCACGATGTGATCCCTGAGCCATGCTGCGATACCCCAACCATGCTACGATCTGCAAGCCCCGCCGCAGTCCCCCTGCCACGGTGTGATCGCTGAGCCATACCGCGATACCCAAACCACGGTACGATCTGTAAGCCCCGCCGCATTCCCCCAGTCACGGTGTGATCCCTGAGCCATACCGCAATACCCAAACCACGCTACGATCTGCAAGCCACGCCGCAGTCCCCCAGTCACGGTGTGATCCCTGAGCTATACCGCGATACCCAAACCACGCTACGATCTGCAAGCCCCGCCGCAGTCCCCCAGTCACGGTGCGATCCCTGAGCCATACCGCAGTACCCAAACCACGCTACGATCTGCAAGCCCCGCCGCAGTCCCCCAGCCACGGTGCGATCCCTGAGCCATACCGCGATACCCAAACCACGGTACGATCTGTAAGCCCCGCCGCATTCCCCCAGTCACGGTGTGAACCCTGAGCCATACCGCGATACCCAAACCACGCTACGATCTGCAAGCCACGCCGCAGTCCCCCAGTCACGGTGCGATCCCTGAGCCATACCGCAGTACCCAAACCACGGTACGATCTGTAAGCCCCGCCGCAGTCCCCCAGTCACGGTGTGATCCTTGAGCCATACCGCGATACCCAAACCACGCTACGATCTGCAAGCCCCGCCGCAGTCCCCCAGTCACGGTGTGATCCTTGAGCCATACCGCGATGCCCAAACCATGCTACGATCTGCAAGCCCCGCCGCAGTCCCCCAGTCACGGTGCGATCCCTGAGCCATACCGCGATACCCAAACCACGCTACGATCTGCAAGCCCCGCCGCAGTCCCCCTGCCATGGTGCGATCCCTGAGCCATACCGTGATACCCAAACCATGCTACGATCTGCAAGCCCCGCCGCAGTTCCCCAGCCACAGTGCGATCCCTGAGCCATACCGCGATACCCAAACCACGCTACGATCTGCAAGCCCCGCCGCAGTCCCCCAGTCACGGTGTGATCCTTGAGCCATACCGCGATACCCAAACCACGCTACGGTCTGCAAGCCCCGCCGCAGTCCCCCTGCCATGGTGCGATCCCTGAGCCATACCGCGATGCCCAAACCATGCTACGATCTGCAAGCCCCGCCGCAGTCCCCCAGCCACAGTGCGATCCCTGAGCCATACCGCGATACCCAAACCACGCTACGATCTGCAAGCCCCGCCGCAGTCCCCCAGCCACGGTGCGATCCCTGAGCCATACCGCGATACCCAAACCACGCTACGATCTGCAAGCCCCGCCGCAGTCTCCCAGCCACAGTGCGATCCCTAACCCTTTATTACCCACAATCTCACCGTTTCTTACAAATCAGCACAGCAAGGAGAATAACGAGTCCAGTAATTAATGTCAGGCAGATCCAGACAATCGTCATGGTGTCATATCTAAGAGCCACTGAGACAAAAGCAATGGAAAAACATTTATATTGATATGAGTGCAAGTTTTCTAAATGAAGAACAACCATCATATAAGATATGGAATATAATGACCAAACGTCACCCATCACAGTATAATGGAGAGATATGGGGTATGGTGATTCTACGTCATATCTGTCCATTATACTCTGTCATTTATGAGGTTCTGTCCCTTATATACTGTTACATGTGACGTACGGTGTTTCACTTTCTCGTTCACTTACGTTCTTTACTGGTTTCCACCTCCACCATTTGGCTGAATCGTCCACATCCAGCAGACGTGCGGGCTCGGACCTGGAAGACATAGCGGGTGGCAGGCTTGAGTCCGGTCACTATGGCCCGAGTCTCCGCAGCCTTCAGTGTAGAATAGCTCTGCATCTCCTTATCCTAAAACACCAACAAAAACATGGAGTCCTAAAGTGAAGCTTCAAATACACATGGATGTCCCTGAGCCTATACCAAGCATAGACGTGAGGGCGGAGGTGCAGGAAGGGAAAGCAACCAAAATCGTCATTGCTCTGCCCTGAAGTGAAGGATCGCTGGTTTTGATGCGGATACGTGATCTATTTTCAGATGGTCATTTCTTTGCGTCATCACCAACATATTAGGGGCACTGTGCTCCGAAAGAGGGGGCCCAATGTGGAGAGGGGAGGGTGGAGGCCATGAGGTTGGCATCGTACTCTGTGCAGGGAGCAAAGTAAGTGCAATTATTCAGAGTCCCAGGATACAACACTCATAGGGCACAATGTCAGGATGTGCGGCAGAAGACTGAAGAAGGTGGGAGTCTGCAGAGATGAATTGTGGATGTGAAAAGTGCCGGCATTATACGGCATTGTGTGAACGGTGGTGCATAATACCAGCGGGAATAATGGGCTCCGATGGGAGAAAGCGCGGGCGCAGGTGTGTAGATAATTGACATGGTCATTCTTCTTACACCCGCACTTTCTCCCATAAAAGCGCTGCGTATATTGACGCATTGTCTGAACGGCAAAAGTGAATTTACATTAACTTTGCCAGCAGACGCACACACACTTACACTTTGTAGTAAAGCGTGCGCAAATAAGCGTGCAAAAACACATTGTGTGATCGTAGCCTAAGTCTCATCAGTGCTGCGATTCCTGTATGATCCACGGTCTGATGATGACTGGCAATAATAATTCACAGTATGTTCTTACCAATATTAAAGATATACTGGTATTCGTAGGTGTAGGCAATACAATTGTATGTGGCACTGACCTGACATTACAACAGATTGCTGTACTAGGTTTGGTGTTGTATTCATATACTGATGGTGGTTTTGGTGATATATTTATGTACTGATGGTGATTCTAGTAATGTATTCATGTACTAATGGTGGGTCTGGTGCTGTATTTATGTACTGATGGTGATTCTAATAATGTATTCATGTACTAATGGTGGGTCTGGTGCTGTATTTATGTACTGATGGTGATTCTTTTAATGTAGTCATGTACTATTCATGGTTTTGGTGCTGTATTTATGTATTGATGGTGCTTATAAGTGATGTATTCCTGTATTGATGGTGGTTGTAATGTTGTATTTCTGTACTGTTGGCAGTCCTAGTGCTGTATTTCTGATCTGTTGGTGGTTCTGGTGATGTATTCCTGTCCGAATTGTGGTTGTGATGCTGTATTCTTGCTGTATTCCTGTATTGTCGGTAGTTCTGGTGATGTATTGTTATACTGTTGCTAGTTCTGATGATGTACTCATGTACTGTTATTTGTTCTGGTTCTGTACACATGTAACAATTCATACCTTGACAGGCAACATGGCTATGGTAATTACGTTTTGTACCACTAAACAAGTTAAATGTTTCTATATCTGTACTTACAGTATGTTATTTAGACAATGTAGCATGCCCAATACTAAAATGTGCAATATACTCAGTGCTGGGATTCAGATCCGTTTCGCCTCTCTTATGTGATTTTCATACTTAGTCACATGCTCACTATCTTCTCTTTCTGTTTATCTCAAAGAAGCAGGTGCTGTAGTTTTTCACTGAACATTGAGAGCATCAGAACGAGACACTAGTCGGCACATATGTTGCAAACCTACACGAGTGGTGACATGACAACTACCCAAACTGCTGAAGCTGCATGTAGGAGGGGGCAGCAAACTGCGCTTCTGCCCTGGGTGCAGGAAAACCTAGATTTGTGCAGAGTTATTTAATCCCATTTTCACTCACAATACCTAGAGGGCAACACAGCGTGAGCAGTAACATAAAGAAAGACCCTTCTATAGCACTAAGGGAGCGCAAGCCGAGGGTACAGGACTGCTCCAGCCAGAGTCACACAATGTGCTCAGTTATTATTGACCATTAAAGAAAATAAAAAGGATAAAGGAAGAAAAGGAGAGATGACGATAGACTGACACTTCAATGAATTTGGTCATAGAGCGCATGATCTAAAGTGGTGAATTTTATAAGGCGGCTTCACACCACGGTTTTTTCGGCTGTCAGGCTGTGTCTGGTGCTTTGCAGGAGGCACTGGACACAGCCTGACAGCTCCGGAGGGTTAATATGCCCCCGGTCCTGTTTGCAGCCGATTCGGCAGAGCGCAGCTGCAGGAGCTGTCCCTGCTGAACTGACAGAATTGTCGGCGGCTAGCGGGGAGCTACCGCGGTTTGGAAATCTCAGCAGGGGACAGCTCCAGGTGCTGAAGTCCAGCGCAGTCGTGGCTGAGCTTCAGCACCCGCCATCCGGAATCTGTTGGGTCCGATGCAATCCGGTGCCCCATAGACTCCCATGTTAGATGGCGCTGGATCACGCTAGATCGGGGAAAATCTGGCAGGATCCGGTTTGGTTTAACTTTTTATCCCAAACACAAAAATGATGCAAGCTCCGATTTTGTGTCTGGAACAAAAAACAAATGAAGCCTGATGCTGCCGGACTGGGACAAAACCGGATGGCAAATCACTGCCATCCGGCCCTATCGGGCACCATAGGGCTGCATTGTGTCAAAATTGGGTCCGGGGCTGTCAGGTTTGAATAGGACAGCCCCGGACCAGATCAAACCATGGGGTGAAACTGGCCCAAGAAATTGTGGGTAATGAAGAAGGAACTTCTAGAGAATAAATGTTCACAGAGAGGAACGTCCTGGATCTATTAGATTCAGTGGATCCCAGGAGACGGCATGTGATAAGATTTATATATGTGTGTAAATAGGATGGTTTGGTGTAACCGAGGGAATAGGATTCCATATACGACTTATCTTTGCCCATCTGCTTTTCTATATGTATATGGTAGTCCACCATTGTTCCCTGGAGGTCCTTGGCTTTGGGGATTCTGACACATAATATATATTTTCCCATTTACAGGCAGTCTAATAACATGAACCTGATCAGGTGAATTAAAAGCCGCATCAACCACTTCAATCACCCTCTAGAGGTAAGGCCTCACCCCGCACATAGGAGGGGAGACATATGGTTGTTCCATCCATTGTGGTCTAACAATCCAATGCTCCACATTATATTTCAGGCCACGATAAAACCAGAGATCCTCATCAGTCGCAGACATCCATAGGACGAGCAGATATCATTGATGGAGGATTATCCACACAGTTTACATACTTTGTACTTCAAAGTGTTTTTATTGTGATTTTAACTATTAAACATCCCGACATCAAACGGGTTCAGCTTTTAAGCCTGTAGACTGTGTTACTTATAGGAGATGACTGTAGCGTATTAATATTAATACGGATCTATCTAATAGGAGGAGTCATACACGGTAGCCTGTGTTAATTGTAGGAGATGACTGTAGCGCTGGGCCGTAACCTATTAATACGGATCTATCTAATAGGAGGGGTCATACACGTTAGCCTTCGAACGCCTTCTAGCACCAACTTTTACTCATTGGTCTTGGACCACTCACAGCCCTTAACCCTCTATCCAGGTCCTGTATAGTGATATTAAATACAACCCACAGCATTGCGCGATTCTCGGTTGCCATCACTTAAGTGGTTCGGCATCAGTCATTGCATATAAAGATTTGCCGTCCTTTTATGATTTTCCTGAGTTTTTTTCTTCTTGATTTCTACAGTAAAAGCGATGGTCCATAAACCGCTTAGAAACATATTTCCACCTGGACGGCCCTCAAAAATGATGAAAAGACAAAAAGAAAATTGGGCTGGGAGGCTGCCAGACGTAAAGCAGATGATTACACGAGCTGCAGGGATTTGTGGCCAGTCCTGGCCGTGTCCTGCATGTGCTAACAATCTCCTGTGTGCTTCATACAGTATGGCCGTCCTGTAGGGGAGGGGGCAAGACAGAGCTTTCTCTTATTAAGAAAAACATCCAGGCCTGGCGATGTTTTACCAAAACCTAAATCACATCTGCTAACAGCAAGAGGGAAATGTGTTATGTCTGAGGAGACCAAAGATAGACATTTTGGCCAGAATTCCAGGAGGGTTTGACACAAAGCCAAAACTGCCAATCTTCAAAAGATCACCATACCCACCATGAGGCACGCTGGAGGCCTTTTTTTCAGCAGCTGGAACTGAGGCTTTAGTCAAGTGGGAGGGAATTAAGGACAGTTCCAAATATCAGACAATTTTGCAACAAAACTTTCATCCTCTGCTAAAAGCCCTTTAGATGAAGATGAAGCTTACATTTCAGCTCAAAAACAACCCTATGTGACCTCTAACAAAGGAGAAAAAATAGGCTCATCAGTAGATGAAAATTCTGGGATGGCTGAGTCCAAGCCCAGACCTGAGGATAGAGGAAATCTGTGGTAACCTGAGGAGGGGCTGTACACAGGAGACCCCCGAAATCTGACAGAGGAGCCGAGCCCAGACCTGAGGATAGAGGAAATCTGTGGTGACCTGAGGAGGGCGCTGTACACAGGAGACCCCCGAAATCTGACAGAGGAGGAGCCGAGCCCGGAACTGAGGATGGAGGAAATCTGTGGTGACCTGAGGAGGGCGCTGTACACAGGAGACCCCCGAAATCTGACAGAGGAGGAGCCGAGTCCGGACCTGAGAATAGAGGAAATCTGTGGTAACCAGAGGAGGGCGCTGTACACAGGAGACCCCTGAAATCTGACAGAGGAGGAGCCGAGCCCACACCTGAGGATAGAGGAAATCTGTGGTGACCTGAGGAGGGCGCTGTACACAGGAGACCCCCGAAATCTGACAGAGGAGGAGCCGAGCCTGGACCTGAGGATAGAGGAAATCTGTGGTGACCTGAGGAGGAGGGGGCTGTACACAGGAGACCCCCAAAATCTGACAAAGGAGGAGCCGAGCCCAGACCTGAGGATAGAGGAAATCTGTGGTGACCTGAGGAGGGCGCTGTACACAGGAGAACCCTGAAATCTGACAGAGGAGGAGCCGAGCCCGGACCTGGGGATAGAGAAAATCTCTGGTGACCTGAGGAGGGCGCTGTACACAGGAGAACCCCGAAGTCTGACAGAGGAGCCGAGCCCGGACCTGAGAATAGAGGAAATCTGTGGTGACCTGAGGAGGGCGCTGTACACAGGAGACCCCCGAAATCTGACAGAGGAGGAGCCGAGCCTGGACCTGAGGATAGAGGAAATCTGTGGTGACCTGAGGAGAGCGCTGTACACAGGAGACCCCTGAAATCTGACAGAGGAGGAGCCGAGCCCGGACCTGAGGATAGAGGAAATCTGTGGTGACCTGAGGAGAGCGCTGTACACAGGAGACCCCCGAAATATGACAGAGGAGGAGCCGAGCCTGGACCTGAGGATAGAGGAAATCTGTGGTGTCCTGAGGAGAGCGCTGTACACAGGGGACCCCGAAATCTGACAGAGGAGCCGAGCCCGAACCTGAGGATAGAGGAAATCTGTGGTGACCTGAGGAGGGCGCTGTACACAGGAGACCCCCGAAATCTGACAAAGGAGGAGCCGAGCCCGGACCTGAGGATAGAGGAAATCTGTGGTGATCTGAGGAGGGCGCTGTACACAGGAGACCCTCGAAATCTGACAGAGGAGGAGCCAAGCCCGGACCTGAGGATAGAGGAAATCTGTGGTGACCTGAGGAGGGCGCTGTACACAGGAGACCCCGAAATCTGACAGAGGAGGAGCCGAGCCCAGACCTGAGGATAGAGGAAATCTGTGGTGACCTGAGGAGGGCGCTGTACACAGGAGACCCCCGAAATCTGACAGAGGAGGAGCCGAGCCTTGACCTGAGGATAGAGGAAATCTGTGGTGACCTGAGGAGGGCGCTGTACACAGGAGACCCCCGAAATCTGACAGAAGAGGAGCCGAGCCCAGACCTGAGGATAGAGGAAATCTGTGGTGACCTGAGGAGGGTGCTGTACACAGGAGACCCCCGAAATCTGACAGAGTAGGAGCTACTGCAAGGAGGAGGTGGCAAAGATCAATAACCCTAAATACGATAGACCCTCACAGACTGAACGTGTCACAACTATTCACAGGGGACTTCAAGTACTAGTATAAGGGTGTGCAAATACATGCAGCCACTTAGTTTACTTCTTTAGGTTTCTGGTTTTCACTTAGGGTACCTTTACACGCCGCTACTGGAGGATGGATACAACCCGCTACTTCACGTGCACGAGCACGCCCAAACGGTTACAAACGGGAAACGCACCACCTTTACACGCTGCCACAAGGTGCGCTACGCTACGCTACATCTATAGCTAGCTACATCGCCGGGTGTGTCAAGTAGCCATCTGTAGCTCATCTTACCTCATTTACACACCGCTACAACCAGCTAATATGGGCGGACCTGGTGCAGCAGGGACAGCACATAGGCGTGCCACAATTGTGGATTACGAGACGTCCGTACGCTGATAGGACAATGCAATAACGTCATGATTGGGCAGGCATCGCAGGAGGCTGATTAATACATGACGCTCGAGCAACTGTGTGGTGTGACTGGTCAGCTCCTTAAATATGCCGCCCTATGCAGCGACTACCAATCGCAACGCAGGAGCTTCCTCCAATGATCGCTGAAGGGGCGCGGTATCCCGGAGGCTGTGTCACGCCCCAGCTACATACCAGGTACATCGCCTGGTGTAGAAACAACCCTTCTGTTCCTTCTTACAGCTCGCTACAATCGGCTTTGTAGCCATCTGTTTTCGAGCAGTGCTCAGAAACAGATGTATCTGTTGCCGGCTGCCTCCTACCGTCTTCACACGCCGCTACTACGGGCTATATTGACGCTACAAGCTACATTTGTAGCCTGTAGAAGGTTGTATCCATCCTCCAGTAGCGGTGTGTAAAGGTACCCTTATGGTACCTTTACACGCCGCGACGGCAGGCTGGATACATCGCGCTACTTCGCGTGCACGAGCACGCTCAAACGGCTACAAACGGTCAACGCACCCTCTTTACACGCCGCGACAAGGTGCGCTACGCCACGCTACATCTATAGCTAGCTACATCGCCGGGTGTCTCAAGTAGCCAGCTGTAGCGTAGCGTACCATGTTTACACACCGCTCCAACAAGCTACTATGGGCGGACCCGGTGCAGCAGGGATAGCACATAGGCGTGCAACAATCTTGGATTACGAGCCGTCCGTACGATGATAGGACAGCGCAATATCATCAGGATTGGCCAGGCATCGCAGGAGGCTGAGACATCCAGCATGCTCGAGTAATTGTGTAGTGTGACTGGTCAGCTCCTTAAATATCCCGCCCTATGCTGCGACTACCAATCATAAAGCAGGAGCGATCTCCAATGATCGCAGATGGGGCGCGGTAACATGGCGACTGTGTCACGCCTTAGATACATGGCAGCCACATCGCCGGGTGTCCAGAGTTGCCTTCCGTTGCTTCTTTACACGCCGATACAGCTCGCTACAATCGGCGATGTTGCCTTAAGTTTATGAGCAGAGCCCATAAACAGATGTATCTGTAGCCGGCTGTAGCGTCGCCTCTTCAGACGCCGCTACTACAGGCGATATGGACGCTACAAGCTACAATTGTAGCTTGTAGCGCGATGTATCCAGCCTGCCGTCGCGGCGTGTAAAGGTACCATTAGAGATTTTGTTTCTCAATGGATTTGTATAGATTCTGGGCAACATTAAAAGCGGAAAAGTTGTGTAATGATACATGTACATGACAAAATCCTGAAATGATAGCAGGGCTGGGTAGACTTTGTATACTCACTATGCATATATAGACTTACTAGTGTGTGTATTTAATATGATGACACATATATATAGGCTTTAGTAAAACATATACATATATATATATATATATATATAGCACACACTGGTGAGATCTCATGGTGCACACAGTTCTCACTTAATACCACAAGGCGGCTGAACTTGTCTCGTTGAGTGTTGGGATTCACGTCGTCCACATCTGGGCATTTGTCATATATATATATACACTACACACAGGACAAACATGTGAATAACACATCAGATAAGTGTAATGGATCACCTTCTCGAAGTATTTGATCTCGTACTCCAGGATGATGCCATTGGGCTGCTCGGGTTCTTGCCATATCAGTGTCACGCTGCTTTGTGACATCTTCTCTTTACGAATTACCACGACTTGAGAAGGAGCTGACAGATGACAGAAAAGCCACCATTATTTAACCATTTATCCTGCTTTGTCATTTCTCAGATATTATCCCATTAAACTACTATATCCTATAATTATTCTTTACCTTCAATGAATCATCTCCCTTACGGTACCTTTACACGCCGCAATCTTTGGTGGCGCTATGATCTAACATGCGCGCTCACGTTTTTCATGGTCGCCTCAGATCGCCGATGGCACCATTACACGCCGCAATTGCACCCTCAACCTAAGGCGATGTGTCGCCCCGGAAATCACCTCACCCACAGCAGAACCAATCCGGTCGCCTTCCTTCGCCGCTTCACACGCCGCAATCCCCAAAGGAATGTGGGTGTATATGTTCAGCGCGGCGAGAACATAGGCGTGACAGACTGGTGTATACTGCGCCCCAAACACGCTCATTGGACAACGCAACAGCGTTACGATTGGTCAGCCTGCTCTGGAAGGCTGGATAATACATGACGCCATTGTCTGTGGAAGTTTGGCACCAATACACGCTCAAATATGGCGCGGTGTCAACTGATAGCCAATGGGAACACAGTAGCCACCACCAATCATCGCAGACGGGGCGCGGTCTCCAGCACGCTGTGGCACGTCTACGGGAAATCATAGGCGACGCTGACTCCATCACTATCGCCCGTTCACACACCAAAAGACGGGAATCTCGCCTTCATGATTGAGGCTGATTTTGGAGCAGAGCTGTGAAATCAGGAGCCAGGCGACAGGCGATTTATCACCGCCAAATTCCCCAAATACACGCCGCAACTGGGAGGCAATGTGACGGCGATAGATTCAGGGCGACATATCGCCGTCAGGATTCCCACCAGATATTGCGGCGTGTAAAGGTACCCTTAGAGATCACACGTTTTAGTGATTGCTCCCCCACAGTGATGTGTATCAATTTATGACCCTTCTCCATTGTTGTCCGCTTTCCTTAACAACCGCTCCTCTATAGTGACCATTCTCCACCAGTGAACACTTTAACGTAGTAATCACTTTCTTTCATTGATTTTCTTTAACCACTTTTTCTCAGTGACCACTATCCAGCAGCAGATGCCATCAATCAACAAACACTATCCATCAGCACTAGCTATCTATCAACGAACGCTATCTATCAGAGAATGCTATTCATCAACAAACACTATCCATCTCCAAACTGTATCCATCAACGAACGCTATCTATCAACAAACGCTATCTATCAGAGAATGCTATTCATCAACAAACACTATCCATCTCCAAACTGTATCCATCAACGAACGCTATCTATCAACAAACGCTATCTATCAGAGAATGCTATTCATCAACAAACACTATCCATCAGCAAATGCTATCTATCAGCGAACGCTATCTATCAGAGAATGCTATTCATCAACAAACGTTATCCATCTCCAAACTGTATCCATCAACGAACGCTATCTATCAACAAACGCTATCTATCAGAGAATGCTATTCATCAACAAACACTATCCATCAGCAAACGCTATCTATCAGCGAACGCTATCTATCAACAAACGCTATCTATCAGAGAATGCTATTCATCAACAAACACTATCCATCAGCAAACGCTATCTATCAGCGAACGCTATCTATCAACAAACGCTATCTATCAGAGAATGCTATTCATCAACAAACGTTATCCATCAACGAACACTATTCATCTGCAAACTGTATCCATCAACAAACGCTATTCATCAGCGAACGCTGTCTATCAATGAGCACTATTCATCAAAAAATGCTATCCATCAACGAACACTATCAGCAAACACTATCCACGATCACTATCCATCAGCCAATACTATCCATCAGCAAACAATATCAACTAACACTATTCATCAGTGAATGTTATTCATCAACGAATGCTATCCAACAACGAATGCTATCCATCAGCAAACACTATCAACGAATGCTATTTATCCATCAGCAAATGCTATCTATCAAAGAAACTATCAATGAATGCTATTCATCAACAAACAGTATCCATAAACGAATGCTATCCCCCAGTGAATGCTATCCATCAGCAAACGTTATCCATCACTGATTGCTATCAATGAATGCTATCTATCAATGAACACAATCCATCAGCAAATGTCATCAACGAACGCTATCAATGAATGCTATCCATTAGACAATGCTTTCCATCAGCGAACACTATCCATCAACGATTGCTATCCTTCAGGGAGCATTATCCATCAATGAAGGCTATCTATCCATGAATGCTATCCATCAGCAAACGCTATCCATCAGCAAATGCTATCTCTCAACGAACGCTATCCATAAACAAATGCTATCCATCAGTGAATGCTATCCATCAGCAAATGCTATCCATCAGCAAACGCTATCCATCAACGAACCTTATTTATCAACGATCACTATCCATTAGACAATACTATCCATCAGAGAATGCCATCATAAGAACACTATCAATGAAAACTATCAACGAATGCCATTCATCAGCAAATGCAATCCATCAGTGAACACTATATCAACAAACGCTATCCATCAGTGAACTCTATCCATCAATGAATGCTATCCATAAACGAACACTACATATCAATGAACGCTAGCCATCAACAAATGCTATCCATCACCAACCACTATCAAAGAACACTATCCACATGTGAATGCTATCCATGAACACATGCTATCCATCACCAAATTCTGTTCATCAATGAACACTATCCATCAATGAACACTATTAACGATCACTGTCCATCAGCATGATATCAATGAACGGTATCCATCAGCGAACGGTATCAACAAACACCATCCATCAATGAACGCTATCAATCAGTGAATGTTATCCAGTAACAAATGCTATCTATCAGCAAACGCCATCTATCAACAAATACTCTCCATCAATTAATGAGTGCTATTCATCAACAAACAATATTCATCAACGAATGCTATCCCTCAGCAAACACTACCCATCAGCAAACGCTATCCATCACTGAAAACTAGAAATGAATGCTATCCATCAGCAAATGCTATCAATCAGCAAACGCTATCAATCAGCAAACGCTATCAATCAGGGAGTGTTATTAATGAATGCTATTCATCAACAAACAATATTCATCAATGAATGCTATCTCTCAGCGAACACTACCCATCAGCAAACGCTATCCATCACTGAAAACTAGAAATGAATGCTATCCATCAGCAAATGTTATCAGTGAATAGTATCTCAATGAACAATATCTATCAATGAAAGCTATCCATCAGCGAACACTATCAATGATCACTATCCATCACCCAATACTATCCATTCACACTATCAGCGAATACTATCCATCCACAAATGCTATCCATCAGCAAACGCTATCCATCAGCGAACGCTATGAATGAACACTATCAATGAACGTTATCCATCAACAAACTCTGTCCATCAGTGAATGCCATCAATGAACGCTATCTATTAACGAATGCTATCAGCAAACGCTATTCATCAACAAACACTATCCATCCATGAACGCTATCCATCAACAAATGATATCAATGAATGCTATCTATCAGCAATCACTATCTTTCAGTCAATACTATCCATCAGTGAACACTATCAGAGACCCCATCTATCAGCGACCACTATCCGTCAGCGAATACTATCCATCAGCGACCATTATCCATCAGCAACCACTCTCCATGCATGACCACTCTCCATGTGTGACCATTCTACATGAGTGACCACTCTTCTACAATTACTTTCTATTGATAACCACTTTCCATCACCATCTTTTTTACATCAATAATCAGTGTACATCAGCAATCACTCTATATCAGTGACCACTCTACTTCAACCATCACTCTCCATCAATAACAACTATCCATTGGCAACCACTCTATATCAGAGACCATTCTACATCACCGACGACTCTACATAAGTGACCGCTTTCCTTCAGTGGCCACTATTCATTATCAATTAGTGACCACTCTACATCAGCATCTACTGTACATCAGCATCCTCACTCTCCCTCAGCATCCTCACTCTCAGCGTCCACTCTACCTCAGCATCCTCACTCTCAGAGACCACTCTCGCTCAGTGATCACTCTCGCTCAGTGATCACTCTTCGTCAGTTTCTTTTCACCTTCAGTAATCATTCTCCATTGGCGACCACTCTTCTTTAGTAACCAGTTTTCTTCAGTATCTGCTCTTCTTTTGCACCAATTCTTATTGGCTACCACTCTCTCTTGACGACATTCACCATTCTCCTTTAGTCACCACATATCCATCAGGCGAACACTCTATATCAGTAATTACTTTCCATCGGTGGCCATTGTTCCTGAGTGACAACTCAATCTATTACAGTAGAGAGAGGAACTCGCTGACCGTAAGAGCTTACACTCTACAGGAAAGAGAGGACCCTGCTGACCTTAAGAGCTCCCAATCTACAGGAGAGAGAGAGAGAGGACCCCGCTGACCAGTAGAGCTACAATTTATAGGAAAGAGAGAGAGAACCCCGTTGATCAAAAAAGCTTAGTCTACAAAAGAGAGAGAGAGGACTCTGCTGATCATATGAGCTTACATTCTACAGGAGAGATATATAGAACCTTGCTAATCATAAGAGCTTACAGTCACAGAAAATAGGCCACGCTGATCATAACAGCTTAAAGTTTAAAGGGAAGAGAGACTTGCCCAGTACTCCATCAGTGACCACACTTCCTCAGTATCAACTCTCCCTTAGTGATCACTCTTCATCTCTAACATCTATTACAGGAGACACAGGGCATCGCTGATCATAAGAGCTTCCACTCTACAGGGGAGAGAGAAAGAGTACCTTGCTGACCAAAAGAGCTTACACTATACAGGAGAGAGAGGACCCCGCTGGCCATAAGAGCTTGCAGTCTACAGAAGAGAGAGAGAAAGGACTTTGCTGACCATAAGAGTTTAAACTCTGCAGGACAGAGAGAAAGAGAAAGAGAGAGAGAAAGATAGAGAACTCTACTGACCATAAGAGCTTACACTCAACAGGAGACCCTGATGACCCAAAGAGCTTACACTCTACAGAATAGAGAGAAGACCTCGCTGATCATAAGAGCTTACACTCTACAGTAGAGATAGAGAGGACCCTGCTGATCATAAGAGCTTACACTATACAAGGGAGAGGGGGCCCCGCTAGCCATAAGAGATTGCACTTTACAGGGGAGAGAGACTTGCCCAGTGCTACATCAGTGACCACGCTTCCTCAGTGTCAACTCTCTCTTAAGGTACCGTCACACGGGGACATATCGCCGGCGATGTTGCCGGCAACCGAGGGGCGTGGCCAGGTTGCGACGACATCGCCGGCGATTTGCCGCGTGTGACAGGGCGATAATCAGGCGATGAATCGCCTGAGTCACATCGCCAGGTTTCCCAACAATGTTGGGAAACCTGGCGATGTTGCTCAGGTGATTCTGCCTGATCGCCCTGTGTAACGCGGCAACCCGCAATGTTACGGGCGATTCCGCCTATCTACACATTGCGGGTTATCGCTCGCTGGGTTGCTGGGCAACCCAGCGAGCGATAGCCGCGGCACTAGCGGCGACATCGCGTAAGTTGCTCAGTGTGACATCTCACGGCGATGTTGTCAGGGATGCCGCGCTCCGCGATCCCCGGCAATATCGCCGGCGATATGTCCCTGTGTGACAGTACCTTTAGTGATCACTCTTCATCTCTGACATCTATTACAGGAGACACAGGGCATCGCTGATCATAAGAGCTTCCACTCTACAGGGGAGAGAGAAAGAGTACCTCGCTGGCCATAAGAGCTTATACTATAAAAGAAAGAGAGGACCTCGCTGACCATAAGAGCTTACACTCTACAGGAGAGAGGGGACTCGATAAGTCAAGCTGTGATGATGGTGATGATCATACTGAAGAACAATATGGCCACACTTGGAGGACACACAGGTTTTGCAGAGGTTCCTACCTGCCTGGTTTGTAGTTATATTCACTGTGGAGAACATCCGTTGCTCCAAGCTGAAGTCAGACACCCCGTTGACGGCCTCCACCCAGAAGGTATAGTTCATGTGGGCCTGGAGATTTGCCACTGTAAGGGAAGTCTTTGTCAGGCTCATTTGCTGGGGGGTGTAACGAACACCACCCCCACAGGGCTCACATTGACCTGCGTCCCAAGCACAACGACGGCAAATTACATTGTATGTGGCATCTCTGCGCCCACCTGTGTCCCTCGGTGGGTTCCAATCCAAAGTTACGGTGGTGCCATTAACACTGGAGATGAGATTGACTGGAGCAGAAGGTGGACCTAGCAGGAAAGAGTGAAAAAACACAACACTGAACACACCCACCACATGGCTGTTTCCACACAAGAAGGGGCCTTCTGCAGGTCAATATTGTTATTTACTTCATCATTGTTTCAGGAGGGATTACAAATTATGAAGGATTTCTAACTACAAAACATCAAAACAAGAAATCTGAGCTAAATAATTGACAAATTGAATTAGACAAGTGCAAAAAAGTTAGATGCGCAGCCATAGTGGAGGACACTGAAGTAGGTTGGCTGGAGATGACACAGGCGAGACCCAGCATCCCTTGGATATTGAGGAATTAGCGGCCTCTAAAGAAGATTCTAATGTGAGGACTGAATGTAAGCCCCTGATATGTTAAAAACAGGAAAGCATCGAGCTTGTGAAAAAGAGGAATACTGTGGAGCTGTCAACTGTGACGGAGGGTTCTGCTCGGACCTGACTGATTAAGGGTACAACTGGCCTGGAGGAGATCATCAGGACAACTCCACACCATCCTAGAGGAGATCATCAGGACAGCTCCACACCATCCTAGAGGAGATCATCAGGACAACTCCACACCGTCCTAGAGGAGATCATCAGACAACTCCACACCGTCCTAGAGGAGATCATCAGGACAACCTTACACTGTTCTAGAGGAGATCATCAGGACAACTCCACACCGTCCTAGAGGAGATCATCAGGACAACTCCACACCGTCCTAGAGGAGATCATCAGGACAACTCCACACCGTCCTAGAGGAGATCATCAGGACAACTCCACACCTTCCTAGAGGAGATCATCAGGACAACTCCACACCTCCTAGAGGAGATCATCAGGACAACTCCACACCGTCCTAGAGGAGATCATCAGGACAACTCCACACCGTCCTAGAGGAGATCATCAGGACAACCTCACACCATCCTGGAGGAGATCATCAGGACAACTCCACACCGTCCTAGAGGAGATCATCAGGACAACCTCACACCTCCTGGAGGAGATCATCAGGACAACCTCACACCATCCTAGAGGAGATCATCAGGACAACCTCACACCATCCTAGAGGAGATCATCAGGACAACCTCACACCATCCTAGAGGAGATCATCAGGACAACCTCACACCATTCTAGAGGAGATCATCAGGACAACCTCACACCATCATGGAGGAGATCATGAAACCTTTACCATCCTGGATGAGATCATCAGGACAACCTCAACTTCTGAGGAGATCATCAGGACAACCTCACATTCCTGGAGGAGATCATCAGGACAACCTCACACCATCCTAGAGGAGATCATCAGGACAACCTCACACCATCCTAGAGGAGATCATCATGACACCTCACACCTTCTGGAGGAGATCATCAGGACAACTCCACGCGTCCTAGAGGAGATCATCAGGACAACCTCACACCATCCTAGGAGGAGATCATCAGGACAACCTCACACCGTTCTAGAGGAGATCATCAGGACAACCTCACACCATCCTGGAGGAGATCATCAGGACAACTCCACACCGTCCTGAGGAGATCATCAGGACAACCTCACACCATCCTAGAGGAGATCATCAGGACAACTCACACCGTCCTGGAGGAGATCATCAGGACAACCTCACACCGTTCTAGAGGAGATCATCAGGACAACTCCACACCGTCCTAGAGGAGATCATCAGGACAACTCCACACCGTCCTAGAGGAGATCATCAGGACAACCTCACACCATCTTGGAGGAGATCATCAGGACAACTCCACACCATCCTAGAGGAGATCATCAGGACAACCTCACACCATCTTGGAGGAGATCATCAGGACAACTCCACACCGTCCTAGAGGAGATCATCAGGACAACCTCACACCATCTTAGAGGAGATCATCAAGACAACCTCACACCATCTTAGGGAGATCATCAGGACAACCTCACACTATCTTAGCGGAGATCATCAGGACAACCACACACCGTCCTAGAGGAGATCATCAGGACAACCTCCCATCATCTTTGAGGAGTTCATCAGGACAACCTCACACCATCTTTGAGGAGATTATCATGAAAATATGCCACCATCTTGAGCTATACTCACGTGTGCAGGCGACAGATTGTGGATCCAGAGCAGAACGGTAATAGCTGTTATCACAATCACAGATTTGGGAAGCCAAGGTGTCTGAATGACTGAACGGAGGACACTTGGAGCAAAGCTGGTCTCCTGGCGAAGACTTGAAGTATCCAAGATCACAGGCTGCAAGAAAGAAGAATCCCATGTCAGCAATGTTCCAGTGATTCCCTGCCGGTGCTCACATGCGGTTATTATATGGATGAAGGCAGAGAGAAGCCATGAGATTGGAAATCTTAGAGGTCCTGTGCTGTCTACACCTGGACACTTAGGATCTCAGACAATGCAATCAAATCCTAAATACTGTCCGGGCCTCAGCGCCCTATGGTAGGGCAGCAAATACTGGACCTGGCACAGACAGAAAAAGTCTTGATCCATTATAAAAGCCATTTATTTTTGCCTTAATTATTGTATTGCACTTTTACATTGATTCTCTGCTTATTGTATCTAATTACTGTACTGTATTTTTTACATTGTGTGGTGATGCAACCTCGAGTGTCCCCTGACCGGTATACAGCACGTGGGGGATTGTATCTTTTGCTCTGTGCCAGCACTCACAGCGTTAACAGTAGTGAGATCTGAGCTGAGTGCTGATTGAAAGCACTGACACCCACCTGTGATGGGATAGGAGATTATATGAGCTGCCCTGGGTTGAGGAGTGGGAGAGATCAGGAGGAGCTGCTGTGTGAAGGTAACACAGCCTGGGAGCTCTCAGAGAGGAGTTCATGAGACTAATGAGCGGACGGTGAGAAGGGAAAGGTTGTGTGCGGACAACACAGCCTAGCTGAGAGGATTGGCTGTGGTCCCGATCAGGACAGAGCCCCGGCAGAGGTACAGAGCATACCGGTCTGTGGGTTGGAGGTCTGTAAATTCCTGAACTGTGCCAATAAACGGTGTGTTGTGTGAACAGTTGCCTGGGTCACTGCCTTCCGTCGTGCTGATCCTAACCGCTACCTTACAATTGTTGTACATTTACATTGTTTCTCTGCTTAGTGTATTGGATTTTTTACATTGATTCTCTACTTTAATTACTGTATTGTATATTTTTTATTGTTACCTATGACCGCTTGTTAACAAACCACTGTATTGTAAAGCTCTGCAGAATATGTTGGTGCTATCTAAATAAAGGTTTATTATTATTATAATAATGCTGGAATAAGCAAAGCCAGTAAAGGTAGAGAGCTAGGAAAGGTAGAGAGCTAGGAAAGGTAGAGAGCTAGGAAAGGTAGAGAGCTAGGAAAGGTAGAGAGCTAGAGTAGAAAGGTAGAGAGCTAGGAAAGGTAGAGAGCCAGTAAAGGTAGAGAGCTAGGAAAGGTAGAGAGCCAGTAAAGGTAGAGAGCTAGGAAAGGTAGAGAGCTAGGAAAGGTAGAGAGCCAGTAAAGGTAGAGAGCTAGGAAAAGGTAGAGAGCCAGTAAAGGTAGAGAGCTAGGAAAGGTAGAGAGCCAGTAAAGGTAGAGAGCTAGGAAAGGTAGAGAGCTAGGAAAGGTAGAGAGCCAGTAAAGGTAGAGAGCTAGGAAAGGTATACCAGCCCTGGTGGCCTTGGCGTCAGCTACAAGTCCTTTACTATCCTGGGTGATCTGGGATCTAACTACAATGCACATTGTATCTGGGGTTAATATTCACAGCGGTGTAGGAAACCACTACAGGGGGGGCCATTTATATGGATATACAGGGGGGAGCATTTATATGGATGTACAGGGGGGGGGCATTTATATGGATGTACAGGGGGGCCATTTATATGGATCTACAGGGGGGGCCATTTATATGGATATACAGGGGGGCCATTTATATGGATGTACAGGGGGGAGGCATTTATATGGATATACAGGGGGGGGCATTTATATGGATGTACAGGGGGGGGCATTTATATGGATGTACAGGGGGGCCATTTATATGGATCTACAGGGGGGGCCATTTATATGGATATACAGGGGGGGCCATTTATATGGATTACAGGGGGGGGGGGCATTTATATGGATGTACAGGGGGGGCCATTTATATGGATGTACAGGGGGGGCCATTTATATGGATATACAGAGGGGGCCATTTATATGGATGTACAGGGGGGGGGCATTTATATGGATGTACAGGGGGGGCATTTATATGGATCTACAGGGGGGGCCATTTATATGGATGTACAGGGGGGGGCCATTTATATGGATGTACAGGGTGGGCCATTTATATGGATCTACAGGGGGGCCATTTTATATGGATCTACAGGGGGGGGGCCTATTATATGGATATACAGGGGGGCCATCTATATGGATATACAGGGGGGTCATTTATATGGATGTACAGAGGGGGGGCCATCTATATGGATGTACAGGTGGATCATTTATATGGATATACAGGGGGGGCATTTATATGGATATACAGGGGGGGGGGCCATCTATATGGATGTACAGGGGGGGCCATTTATATGGATATACAGGGGGGGTCATTTATATGGATGTACAGGGGGGCCATTTATATGGATGTACGGGGGGGCCATTTATATGGATATACAGGGGGGCCATTTATATGGATCTACAGGGGGGGGCCATTTATATGGATGTACAGGGGGGGCCATTTATATGGATGTACAGGGGGGGCCATTTATATGGATATACAGGGGGGGCCATTTATATGGATACACCTACATAAAATGGGAATGCTTGGTGATATCAGCTTCCTGTGTGTGGCACAGTAGTATATGGGAGGAGGAAAACATTTCCAGATGGGGGGTGACCATGGCGGCCATTTTGGATCCGACTATTTTTTTTAAAGGGAAGAGGGTCATGTGACTCATCAAACTTATTGAGAATTTCATAAGATAAACAATGTTGTGCTTGGTTTTAACGTAACTTTATTCTTTCATGAGATATTTACAAGTTTATGACCACTTGAATCTGTGCGTCTATAAATTGCAGCGTGCGCTGGGTTCATCAATAAATCGGATAGACTCCCCTGATCAGGTCTGTGGGTGTGCACTATGGCGACGTGCACTGTATGGCGACGTGCACTATGGGGCGATGTGCACTGTATGGCGATGTGCACTGTATGGCGATGTGCACTGTGGCCATGTGCACTGTATGGCGATGTGCACTGTATGGCGATGTGCACTGTGGCCATGTGCACTGTATGGCGATGTGCACTGTATGGCGATGTGCACTGTATGGCGATGTGCACTGTGGCCATGTGCACTATGGGGCGATGTGCACTGTATGGCGATGTGCACTGTATGGCGATGTGCACTGTGGCCATGTGCACTATGGGGCGATGTGCACTGTATGGCGATGTGCACTGTGGCCATGTGCACTGTATGGCGATGTGCACTGTGTGGCCATGTGCACTATGAAGCGATGTGCACTGTATGGCGATGTGCACTGTATGGCGATGTGCACTGTGGCCATGTGCACTGTGGGGCGATGTGCACTGTGGGGCGATGTGCACTGTGGGGCGATGTGCACTGTGGCCATGTACACTGTATGGCGATGTGCACTGTGGGGCGATGTGCACTGTGGGGCGATGTGCACTGTGGGGCGATGTGCACTGTATGGCGATGTGCACTGTGGGGCGATGTGCACTGTGGGGCGATGTGCACTGTATGGCGATGTGCACTGTGGGGCGATGTGCACTGTGGGGCGATGTACACTGTATGGCGATGTGCACTGTGGGGCGATGTGCACTGTGGGGCGATGTGCACTGTGGGGCGATGTGCACTGTGGCCATGTGCACTGTATGCTGAGATGCGCAGTATAATGAGGTGTGCAGTATGGGGTTGTGCACAGTATGGTGACGTGCACATTATGGCCCTGTGTGCAGTATGGCGTCCTATACAGTATGGTGTCATGTATGGAATTGTGCACAGTATGGCATCTTGTACAGTACGATATCATGCACAGTATGGCGTTGCGCACAGTATAGTGTCCTGCACGGTATAGCCTTGGGCACGGTATGAGATCATGCATAATATGGCATTGCACACAGTATGGTATCATGCATGGTATGGTCTCAGACACAGTATGACGAGGTGCAAAGTGTGGCGCTGTGTGCAGTATGGTCTGGGCCTCGCAGTGTGGTCTGGGCCTCACAGTGTGGTCTCGGCCTCACAGTATGGCGTCGGCCTCACAGTATGGTCTCGGCCTCACAGTATGGGGGCGCGCCATTGGCGTTTGTTATCGATGGAGACATTGTAATTCTGGAACATTGGAGGCTACAAATGATCAATAATAACGTTCTCTGCATTTTCTTGATGAAACTGATGATTTTTTCTGAACTTGGCATTGTGATGAATATTGGTAAGGAATATTGCCATATCCCCCATATTCCATTCCTCCCAGAAAGCAATTGATAAGGCACATCTCACTCATAAAGAGATAAGCCCCCACCCTTGCAAGGCAGAAGTCAGTCATCTGGCAAGCAGTAGAGTAATTAGTATGTAGATGGAAGCCAACTGTCCACACAAAAGGAATCTTCCTCAACTTTGATATGGTAATCAGCCAGGAGATAGAGATCAGGTGACACTTCCAAGTTCCTGTAGGCCAGTGTCTTCCCTGCAGACCGGACGGAGCCGTGACTATAACATTAATATCTCATAAGCCGTCCACCCTGTGATAATATCGAATATAAAAATGAACTCTACATATCTAGACGGTGACAAGGCTGGTATTCACATGGATGTAGGATAACTGTAAGCCATCTAAACAGGATATTGGCTAGTAGGGTGTTCTCAGAGTAGCCATGTTTCATATCCAGACGAAGATAAAATCATAACTAAAAATATGAAAGTATTGTCTTCCGTCTGTGATGCCCACGGACACGGCTAGGTCAGATTATAGAATCTGGGTGTCCATATCTCCCCTCAGAGGGGTGGGAGTTGTGAGACATCCCAGAGGTGTGAGATGGGTGGAGACAGGGGGCAGCCCATAATGTATAAAACTCATCTGCCCTATCTCCATATTGTATTTCTTCTGAAGAGGCATTATTATTCCACCAAAGCCAGAGATTACCCCAGGAACAGATTGGTGCCACGCCGCCCTTGTGGCGCCATCAGCACTAAGGTAACTGCTCACATGTGTGTAATTCTGTGTATTCCATTTATCCTTGTGTTTGCATATCTGACTGTAATATTTGTAATATCTCATAACTGTAAATATTAATATCTAGTGTACCATTAGGGTGATTAATTATATAAATGTAATCTTGAGTTGCTCTTTCTATCTTGATCACGATTCCCACGTCCGTGTGCTCATATAACGCTACCTGGGTTGGTTTCTGACCCAATATAAGCCCGACCACGGACCGGACTTATATTAAACGAGAAGCTGGTGGCAGCATTTGTGCTTGGGGTTATTCAGGGCCTCTGGCAGTGACGGGGTGGAGGTTATTATATGTGCTTCTGGCTGCGGGCTAGAAGGCATATACCACACTCACTGAGAGGTGCCTTAATAAACCAGCACAGGCAGGGCAGCTGCGGCCCTTCTTTATCCTCAGGCAGTTCTCTGACTGACCTGGGTTTAACAGGAGGCGCTATAGAGCTGCCAGGTTCAGTGGTCACGAGTCCACCACAGGCATCATGGAAGGTTTTGCCACTCGGACCACAACAGAACCTTGCAGCACCCACCTGTCCCCTTTAAAACCCCCCCAGTATTGTATACAGTGCAACAGTATCGCAATACACAAATCCAAGGAAAATAGAAATAGCGCAATGTGGAGTGTGCAAAGGTGTGAGGTTAGGCGGCACACGGAACTACCGGACAGAATGCAAAGAGGACCCAGACCAGGCTCCTCCTCTACACAGACCCCCAGACCAGGCTCCTCCTTTACACAGACCCCAGACCAGGCTCCTCCTCTACACAGACCCCCAGACCAGGCCCCCTCTTTACACAGACCCCAGACCAGGCTCCTCCTTTACACAAGACCCCAGACCAGGCTCCTCCTCTACACAGACCCCAAACCAGGCTCCTCCTCTACACAGACCCCAGACCAGGCTCCTCCTCTACATAGACCCCAGACCAGGCTCCTCCTCTACACAGACCCCAGACCAGGCTCCACCTCTACACAGACCCCAAACCAGGCTCCTCCTCTACACAGACCCCAGACCAGGCTCCTCCTCTACACAGACCCCAGACCAGGCTCCACCTCTACACAGACCCCAAACCAGGCTCCTCCTCTACACAGACCCCAGACCAGGCTCCTCCTCTATACAGACCCCAGACCAGGCTCCTCCTCTACACAGACCCCAGACCAGGCTCCTCCTCTATACACACCCCAGACCAGGCTGGGGGGGGGGGTTGAACCCCGACATTTGGTAGTTTTTCGATGGTAGATCTTTCAGCTTCTTCTACAGCCAGTGCCAGCCGGGTCCGGATTTCTATGTCTCTAAGTACCTCTGGACCGTAAGGAGTCCTGTACACTACAGCTCGCTCCCTCGCTCCCTCCCCATGATTATTAGTGAGTGTTAGATATGCACTTCAGTTAAATCCATTTCTTCTCACAGTACTTTTCATGCATTTTTCATGCCTTTCTCACGTATTTCTCATTTGTGGTTTTGCATCACTAAGTGCTGGTGACGAGGTATAGTTTATAGTACTTTGTACTATATTACAATGACATGTTGAGTGATGTCCTGTTGGCCAGTGACTCAGTCACAAGGCTCAATAGGGGGAGCTATTCTCAGTCTCTTGTCTAGACAGAAGGAGCTGGAAATTGCCCAGTCTAGTGCAGGATGCCACACAGAGCAGTACTGACGTGAGGGCTCTCCACCACTGCCAGGCCCAAGGCCTGGAAATTCATCCTTCCCTTCACCACAAGATTTACTGCCAGGCCCAATGACTTGGATCTCTCTCTGTCTTCCACAACTGAGATGTCTGAAGACTTAACCCTGGATCCTCGCTGTCCGGATCTATGCATGCTTCTTTAGCAGTAGGGCGTACTTAATGTACAGAAGAACCTACTGCCCACGTGTTGAGAAATTTGCAGGTCTCCTGTCTCAATGCAAACGACCATTATTTGCTTCAAGAATATTTTTACATGTGCCATGCCCAGCTGTGAAATTAATACAGGAATCTAGGTCTGCTAAACCCTCTTGCTATATATCTACACTTCTGCTTTAAGACACAAAAGACTCTGAACTTTCATATACATACAAATACTACTTCAAAATGATCCATGTTCCTAAAGCCCCAGAACCTCAATTCCATGTCAGCATTCGGCTGTAAACTGTACTTGCCATGGGCTACCCACGTGAAGCTGTGAATGGTTTACTCCCATGTTAGAGATCCCCATTCCTGCGATAATAAACACAATGGTTATCCACAAGACTTGTGTCATTCCTGACTGTGGACGCTGTGTGGGGGTGAATAACAGGGAACTAAAAGCCCCCATTACACAGTTGACTTTGTAGAGGTGAAGGTTCCGGCCACCATCAGACCCTCAGTCCACGCTGTCCCACCTTCCCGGATTTAAGGGCTATTCCTATTCTCATAAATGGTTATTGCAGTTTTGCAGTTGACTGGTTCTTCATATTTTCAGTCATTCTTAAGTGATTAACCCTTTCCTTGTGTTTACAGATCATGCACAGTGCTAAGCTGAACAGTAGCGGTGGTCGGTGTCCAAGCCAACAAGCTCTAAACAAAGAAAAAGAAGGGTTAACATGTAAAAACAGTGAAAAGTGTGATATTCCTCGCTCTATCCAACCATACGCAGCCAATAGAGGAGAATAAGCCTTTAATGCAGCATCTTCCAGGTAATTATTGCTGGAATTGTTGATGAAAGCTTTGACATCAGTATTAACCTTGAATCCGGTGGTGCAGGACGATGTCGGGGACACGGTGCAGGACGATGCGGGGGACACGGGTGAACGACCCTGCACAAACATCATTTCATGTTTGAAGAAGAGGACACCTTTTCACTAAGTATCCATTACTGAGCCGAACAAACACTGAACCCTCTAAAGAGTCTCCCTGGAGCCCGGATGCTTCATCTATATCAACAGCCGTCTCCAAATAACGGGACGGCGTCCTGTGGCCCTCAGACGCCACAATCTATCAGCGTTTACACAGTTGGCGCCTGCTGGAAGAAGCTTTATGAGTCTAGACATGTAACGTTCCCATCATCAGCTTCCTATGGAGCCCAGGGGTTGGAATAACCTATATGGAGCAGACAAAGGCGCAAATCGGGTCTTATCCGAGGACAAATAGGCACAATAACAGTAGTAATTGCTGCTGCTCACCTTGTTGGGTTGTGCCACTCACAATCAGTACAAGCGCCTATGCAGCTACTGCTGATCCACACTTCCATGTGTATAATGGTGGAGGTACAGCAATCAGGTAGGACGGTGTGCTGCGATTCACGCTGCCACTGTAGCGCCCCGCTAGTCAGCGCGCTACAAAAGGGTACTGCACCCCTAACAGAAGGTGCGGTATGCTTTGTTCTGGTAAGGAGTAGTAGAAGCCTGAAGCTCCAGCACCACACACACCTAGTGATAGGGGACCAATCAGACGCCCGTTACTAGGGTAACCATCCCGGTGGGAGGAGAAGCAGGTTATAAAGTGAGTGGGGAAGAGGAACAGTGAGTTGTTGCAGCGGTGAAGAACACAACAGAGAAGAGAGCAGAGCGTTAGGAAAAGAACAGCAAAGAGAACAACAGAGGAGAAGTAACGGGAGGGCACCTCAACCTGGTGACCCAGAAGACAAAGGGGCAGATAGAGGGTAACCAAATACCATGGCCCAGTCCGAAGTGGGGTACCGGCTCCGACGTGGATCAGAGGCTTCATCCCTGAACCGCAAATTACCGGCGTGGTCGATGTCTTTTTAGGAGCACGATCCAACCTCCCTACACCAAGCACGGTCTCCACCAGAAGCCCTAAGCCGGGTTGAGCTCCCCTCTTTGGAGCGGTGGGGATGACTGGTCACCACGACAGGCCTGGCAGTAAGCGGGATTCGTGCAGGCAGCGCGAGGAAGAGGAAAGCCAGAGAAAGGACAGAGGAATATAGAGAAGGAACACCAGTGGAGCATCAGAAGGACACATTACTAGAACCACCCAGTCCACTACTCTGGAAAGAGAACTGCATTACCCTGAAAACCTAAAGATTACTGGAGTAAAGTACCCGTTCAGAGTGAGCAATGAGTCTTCTCAAAGAACTGTGATTTACCTGCTTTGCTCCACAGTGACTACGCTGCCCTATTCCACTATTGCTACTTCCAACACCCCGGGGACTCAGCCCTACCTGTAAAAGGCTATGACATTTTGCTGCGCACATCACCCCGGAGGTTGCAGCAGCACCAGTGCCATCACCGGACCTACAGGTGGCATCACAAACAACTTTATTATTTTTCCCTTTTTCATTGTTTGCTGAAGGGCACGGACTGGGCACTGACCACCCGTGAAATCCCTGTACCAGTACACCCGAGATCCGAGTACCCCAACCCTTGGCCCCACACACCACATCAAATGGAGATCAATGAATAATAAAAGCAATGTTTATTCCTGAGGAAGGAGCAGGGACGGCTGCGAAATGCGTAGAGTATGACATAAACTCGGCTTTTATTATTCCTTGGTCTCCATTTGATGCGCAGCGCGGATCGCAGCACACGTCCTACTTCATTGAGGAGTAGAAATAGAATTCACAGAAATGTTCAGACACCTCAGATAATTAACAAAGTCTTCACAGGACACAGAAAAAAGACAAGGGTCCACCAGAAACAAGGAGTCTGAAGCCTGACAATCGCGGATCTCGGCAGCACATTACCCATGTAATCATGTACGGCCGATCATGATGACGCTCTAAGGTCAAGGAACAATGTATCAATTCAATTTGAAGCATAAAGTAGTAAACGTGTGGCCATCGGCCTTTACAGTCTACCATTGGAGGTCAAGTAATGGGCGCTTGTGCATCATGGCAGCCAAACATCTTAATCCGCCATTTCACCTGCTTGTTTTCCTCTATCTCCACCCCCTTTTCTTTGATTGACAGCTCTGGCTCCATAAGGCTGGTTTCAGACTGGCGTAGCACCGTGCGCTCCCATTATAAAGATAGGAGCTGGCGGCCGCTGCGCACACATGGCGGTTCCCCTCCGCAGAACACTGTGGAGGGGATCCGCAATGTGACCGCAGCGCCGCCAGCTCCTATCTTTATAATGGGAGCGCACGGTTTGCGCTTGACTGCGCATGACCGTGCACATCCATTCACTGCCATATGTGATTTGTACGCAGGCTGATGCTGAGATCTAGGAGAAGCTGTGACCTGAATCTAGGAGGAGCTGTGACTGAGATATTAGAGGAGCTGTGCTGAGATCTAGGAGGAGCTGTGACTGAGATCTAGGAGAGCTGTGACCAGAGATCTAGGAGGAGCTGTGGTCTTAGATCTAGGAGGAGCTGTGCCTGAGATCTAGGAGGAGCTGTGACCAGAGATCTAGGAGGAGCTGTGACCTGAGATCTAGGAGGAGCTGTGACCTGAGATCTAGGAGGAGCTGTGACCTGAGATCTAGGAGGAGCTGTGAACTGAGATCTAGGAGGAGCTGTGACCTGAGATCTAGGAGGAGCTGTGGTCTGAGATCTAGGAGGAGCTGTGAACTGAGATCTAGGAGGAGCTGTGACCTGAGATCTAGGAGGAGCTGTGACCTGAGATCTAGGAGGAGCTGTGACCTGAGATCTAGGAGAAGCTGTGATCTCAGATATTAGAGGAGCTGTGGTCTGAGATCTAGGAGAAGCTGTGACCTGAGATCTAGGAGGAGCTGTGACCAGAGATCTAGGAGGAGCTGTGGTCTTAGATCTAGGAGGAGCTGTGACCTGAGATCTAGGAGGAGCTGTGACCAGAGATCTAGGAGGAGCTGTGACCTGAGATCTAGGAGGAGCTGTGACCTGAGATCTAGGAGGAGCTGTGACCTGAGATCTAGGAGGAGCTGTGACCAGAGATCTAGGAGGAGCTGTGGTCTGAGATCTAGGAGGAGCTGTGACCTGAGATCTAGGAGGAGCTGTGACCTGAGATCTAGGAGGAGCTGTGAACTGAGATCTAGGAGGAGCTGTGGTCTGAGATCTAGGAGGAGCTGTGACCTGAGATCTAGGAGGAGCTGTGACCTGAGATCTAGGAGGAGCTGTGGTCTGAGATCTAGGAGGAGCTGTGGTCTGAGATCTAGGAGGAGCTGTGGTCTGAGATCTAGGATACGTTGTGGTCTCAGATATTAGAGGAGCTGTGGTCTCAGATATTAGAGGAGCTGTGGTCTCAGATATTAGAGGAGCTGTGGTCTCAGATATTAGAGGAGCTGTGGTCTGAGATCTAGGAGGAGCTGTGACCTGAGATCTAGGAGGAGCTGTGACCTGAGATCTAGGAGGAGCTGTGACCTGAGATCTAGGAGGAGCTGTGACCTGAGATCTAGGAGGAGCTGTGGTCTGAGATCTAGGATACGCTGTGGTCTCAGATATTAGAGGAGCTGTGACCTGAGATCTAGGAGGAGCTGTGACCTGAGATCTAGGAGGAGCTGTGGTCTGAGATCTAGGAGGAGCTGTGACCTGAGATCTAGGAGGAGCTGTGGTCTGAGATCTAGGAGGAGCTGTGACCTGAGATCTAGGAGAAGCTGTGACCTGAGATCTAGGAGGAGCTGTGGCCTGAGATCTAGGAGGAGCTGTGGTCTGAGATCTAGGAGGAGCTGTGGTCTGAGATCTAGGAGGAGCTGTGGTCTGAGATCTAGGAGGAGCTGTGGTCTGAGATCTAGGAGGAGCTGTGACCTGAGATCTAGGAGGAGCTGTGACCTGAGATCTAGGAGGAGCTGTGACCTGAGATCTAGGAGGAGCTGTGGTCTGAGATCTAGGAGGAGCTGTGACCTGAGATCTAGGAGGAGCTGTGGTCTGAGATCTAGGAGGAGCTGTGGTCTCAGATATTAGAGAAGCTGTGGTCTGAGATCTAGGAGAAGCTGTGATCTGAGATCTAGGAGGAGCTGTAGTCTGAGATCTAGGAGGAGCTGTGACCTGAGATCTAGGAGGAGCTGTGGTCTGAGATCTAGGAGGAGATGTGACCTGAGATCTAGGAGGAGCTGTGGTCTGAGATCTAGGAGGAGCTGTGGTCTCAGATCTAGGAGGAGCTGTGGTCTGAGATCTAGGAGGAGCTGTGGTCTGAGATCTAGGAGGAGCTGTGACCTGAGATCTAGGAGGAGCTGTGGCCTGAGATCTAGGAGGAGCTGTGGTCTGAGATCTAGGAGGAGCTGTGGTCTCAGATATTAGAGAAGCTGTGGTCTGAGATCTAGGAGAAGCTGTGATCTGAGATCTAGGAGGAGCTGTAGTCTGAGATCTAGGAGGAGCTGTGACCTGAGATCTAGGAGGAGCTGTGGTCTGAGATCTAGGAGGAGATGTGACCTGAGATCTAGGAGGAGCTGTGGTCTGAGATCTAGGAGGAGCTGTGGTCTCAGATCTAGGAGGAGCTGTGACCTGAGATCTAGGAGGAGCTGTGACCTGAGATCTAGGAGGAGCTGTGGTCTGAGATCTAGGAGGAGATGTGACCTGAGATCTAGGAGGAGCTGTGGTCTGAGATCTAGGAGGAGCTGTGGTCTCAGATCTAGGAGGAGCTGTGGTCTGAGATCTAGGAGGAGCTGTGGTCTGAGATCTAGGAGGAGCTGTGGTCTGAGATCTAGGAGGAGATGTGACCTGAGATCTAGGAGGAGCTGTGGTCTGAGATCTAGGAGGAGCTGTGGTCTCAGATCTAGGAGGAGCTGTGGTCTGAGATCTAGGAGGAGCTGTGGTCTGAGATCTAGGAGGAGCTGTGACCTAAGATCTAGGAGGAGCTGTGGCCTGAGATCTAGGAGGAGCTGTGGTCTGAGATCTAGGAGGAGCTGTGACCTGAGATCTAGGAGGAGCTGTGGTCTGAGATCTAGGAGGAGCTGTGGTCTGAGATCTAGGAGGAGCTGTGGTCTCAGATATTAGAGGAGCTGTGGTCGGGGGTGATGACTCCGGCCATGGCTTGAGACTTGTGTGATTGAGCTGTTTCCTGTGCTGTGAGCACCCCGTGGCCTGAGACAATAGGGGAACCTTCCCAAACTGCACCTCAGATATCCACAGGAGGCACAGAGGAGGTTATCTGAAGGGGGGCGGCTGAGGCCCAGACTTCCTGCAGATCCTCATAAACCTCCCACAAATGTTTTCATTTTACTCCAGTCCTGACCTGGAACAACGCGCTCTGTTCAGCCCCCGGACCCATTACTCCATTATCATAGGCTATTAACAGTCTCATAATTCATAGTGAAGTTAGTGGAAATCATTTTCTCCATTTTCTCCAGTTTTTCACACTTACCTACACAAGAATCGCTGCGTTCCTCGAAGCCGGCACTGCACACACACTTCCCAATGGGAACAAGCCATTCTCCCTCTGCACTGCAGTACATTTTTGGGGTGTCTCTCTCCTCCGAGTGCCCCACACATTCCCCTCGTACTTCCACCAGGGATGAGGAGTCGGCTCCAGTCACTGCCTCTGAGAAGGCAGCCAAGTTCCGCACCATTGAAGGACACTTCTTATAATACACTCGCACTGATACAATGGCAATACAGGCCCCTATGTCCTGAAATGCCAAATAAAATCCACGTCTGCTCAGGGGCCCCACGCCTCGCACTTCTGTATTAAGCTTGAGTCTTCGCACTCCAAGATCCACATTAGTGAAACTCTCATCTGCAGCTATGGTGTCGATCTTCATGAACTGACTCTCTTGCTGGTGCCAGGTCTTGACCAGGTCAGCCTCTCCATGTAATACAGGTTGAAGGTCTCTTTACAGGTGCCCAGCACACCCGGCATGCTATTGCAATCTCGCAGTGTGAACTTGATCTCCGCATACACCCGCCGGGCTCCATCTCTTTGCACCCAGTTGTCCGCAGCCAGTTTTTTGGTTTGGAGCCATGACATTGCACACTTGTATGTATGATGGGCTGAAGAACTCATCCATTTCATGATAGAGTCCCACTGTGAACGACAAAAGAAAACCATTGATCATAGACATCAAACACAACCAACTCAGGCAGCGATCACCATTCATTCACCACCATTCACACAACTGGAAAACCAACGTTGGATGAAACACATTCATGGTGCAATTTGGATCCTCATGTCCTGACAGTCTGCGCATGACGGGGGATCTGGAGCTCCTAATGCTGATGGATCACATGAGAAATGATGCCTACAGGTGTGGAAGCCTCTGTAATGGGTCCTGCTACCGGCACGCCCCGCCTAGATGTAAGGAAACTCATTGTACACATGAATGCTAGCGGACCTTGGGCCTTCTCTATTCACACAGGGTAGGCATGGCTCAATTTACTCAGAATGTGAGGACGTAGACAAGTCACCACCAGGATGGACACCAGGTCTATAAGGCGTCTGAGCTCTAGAGTGGAGTATTGATTAAAGCAGGTTGTCGTGACTTCCAGGTCTTTGATGGAGATGGGAGTATTGTTAGGGTGATGAACGTAATATACAGGACTGGCATCTTATGTTCCTCCCAGTGAAGGTCTTATGACAAGAAGGGTCGAGAAAGGGTTAATGAGACGCATCATTTATGAAGGCTCCCAGATATGACGTCAGAACCAGGAATCCCACATGTATGACACAACAATCATATCACATCCAATGAGGCTACAAACAAGCCTTAGACTCTTTGTTTTATTTCCCTGAGAATAATACTGAATGATGAACTGGGGAGGCCAGTCATAATAAATGAAGTCCTGATGGGGCCAATCATACTGTATAGGGGTCTGGTGGGGCCAATCATACTGTATAGGGGTCTGGTGGGGCCAATCATACTGTATAGGGGTCTGGTGGGGCCAATCATACTGAATGGGGGCCTGGTAAGGCCAATCATACTGAATGGGGGCCTGGTGAGGCCAATCATACTGAATGGGGGCCTGGGGAGGCCAATCATACTGTATAGGGGTCTGGTGGGGCCAATCATATATAATGAGGGCCTGGTGGGGCCAATCATACTGAATGGGGGCCTGGTGAGGCCAATCATACTGAATGGGGGCCTGGTGGGGCCAATCATACTGAATGGGGGCCTGGTGGGGCCAATCATACTGAATGGGGCCTGGTGGAGCCAATCATACTGAATGGGGGCCTGGTGGGGCCAATCATACTGAATGGGGCCTGGTGGAGCCAATCATACTGAATGGGGGCCTGGTGAGGCCAATGATACTGTATAGGGGTCTGGGGGGGCAATCATTCTGAATGGGGAGCTGGTGGAGCCGATCATACTGAATGGGAGGCTGGTGGAGACCAATCATACTGATCCCTATACAGTGAGGCCACTCATAGTGAATGGGGGCCTGGGAGGAGAGCACCCACTAACCCCCGTGTCTCCACAGAGGAGAGCACCCACTGACCCCCGTGTCTCCACAGAGGAGAGCACCCACTGACCCCGTGTCTCCACAGAGGAGAGCACCCACTAACCCCCGTGTCTCCACAGAGGAGAGCACCCACTGACCCCCGTGTCTCCACAGAGGAGAGCACCCACTGACCCCCGTGTCTACACAGAGGAGAGCCCCCACTGACCCCGTGTCTCCACAGAGGAGAGCACCCACTGACCCCCGTGTCTCCACAGAGGAGAGCACCCACTGACCCCCGTGTCTCCACAAGAGGGAGAGCCCCCACTGACCCCCGTGTCTCCAAGAGGAGAGCACCCACTGACCCCCCGTGTCTCCACAGAGGAGAGCACCCACTGACCCCCCGTGTCTCCACAGAGGAGAGCACCCACTGCCCCCCGTGTCTCCACAGAGGAGAGCACCCACTGACCCCCGTGTCTCTACAGAGGAGAGCACCCACTGACCCCCGTGTCTCCACAGAGGAGAGCACCCACTGACCCCCGTGTCTCCACAGAGGAGAGCCCCACTGACCCCCGTGTCTCCACAGAGGAGAGCACCCACTGACCCCCGTGTCTCCACAGAGGAGAGCACCCACTGACCCCGTGTCTCCACAGAGGAGAGCACCCACTGACCCCCGTGTCTCCACAGAGGAGAGCACCCACTACCCCTGTGTCTCCACAGAGGAGAGCACCCACTGACCCCCGTGTCTCCACAGAGGAGAGCCCCACTGACCCCCGTGTCTCCACAGAGGAAAGCACCCACTGACCCCCGTGTCTCACAGAGGAGAGCACCCACTGACCCCCGTGTCTCCACAAAGGAGAGCACCCACTGACCCCCGTGTCTCACAGAGGAGAGCACCCACTGACCCCCCGTGTCTCCACAAGGAGAGCACCCACTGACCCCCGGTCTCCACAGAGGAGAGCACCCACTGACCCCCGTGTCTCCACAGAGGAGAGCACCCACTGCCCCCCGTAGTCTCCACGAGGGGAGTGCATCCACTGACTCCCCTAGTCTCTACAGAGGAGAGCACCACCACTGACCCCACGGTGGTCTCACAAAGGGAGAGCACCCACTGACCCCCGTGTCTCCACAGAGGGGGAGCACCTGCACTCCACTGACCCCGTGTCTCCACAGAGAGAGCACCCACTGGACCCCGTTGTCTCAACAGAGGGAGTAGCACCCACTGACCCCGTGTCTCACAGAGGAGAGCACCACATGGACCCGTGTCTCCACAGAGGTGGAGCACCACTGACCCCGAGGTCTCCACAGAGGAGAGCAGCCGCACTGCACCCCGTGTCTGCACAGAGGAGCACATGCCCTGAGTCTCCACAGAGGAGAGCCCTCAGTGAACGTTACACAATGAGATTGTCTAGGGCTTTCATGGATTGAGATCAGGCAAATAACATTTGGAGATTAGAACGTCTCGGACTTGGGTTTGGGTGGACTCGTGTATCCCGCACGGGGTGTGAGCGCCTCATCTTGGCTGGGGTGTAGGCCTCTATCTGCCGTGTCAGCGCTGCAGGAGTGAAAATCCTATGTTTAGGTAGAACACTGAGTTACTTCAGGGGATTGTGGTGAGTGGGTCAGGGTTTGGTGAGGACTCGAGTAGATCGGGGTTTGGTGAGGACTCGAGTAGGCGGGTTTGGTGAGGACTCGATAGGCGGGTTTTGGTGAGGACTCGAGTAGGTCGGGGTTGGTGAGGACTCGAGTAGGTCGGGGATTGGTGAGGACTCGAGTAGATCGGGGTTTGGTGAGGACTCGAGTAGGCGGGGATTGGTGAGGACTCGAGTAGGTCGGGATTTGGTGAGGACTCGAGTAGGCGGGGTTTGGTGAGGACTCGAGTAGGTCGGGTTTGGTGAGGACTCGAGTAGGTCGGGTTTGGTGAGGATCGAGTAGGCCGGGGTTTGGTGACGACTCAGTAGGCCGGGGTTTGGTGAGGACTCGAGTAGGTCGGGGTTTGGTGAGGACTCGAGTAGGCCGGGGTTTGGTGAGGACTCGAGTTGGTCGGGTTTGGTGAGGACTCGAGTGTTGGTCGGGGTTTGGTGAGGACTCGAGTAGGCCGGGTTTGGTGACGACTCCAGTAGGCGGGTTTGGTGAGGACTCGAGTAGGTCGGGGTTTGGTGAGGACTCGAGTAGGCGGGGTTTGGTGAGGACTCGAGTGTGGTCCGGGTTTGGTGAGGACTCGAGTGTTGGTCGGGGTTTGGTGAGGACTCGAGTAGGCGGGGTTTGGTGAGGACTCGAGTAGGCCGGGTTTGGTGAGGACTCGAGTAGGTCAGGGTTTGGTGAGGACTCGAGTAGGCCTGGGGTTTGGTGACGACTCGAGTAGGTCGGGGTTTGGTGAGGACTCGAGTGGTCGGGGTTTGGTGAGGACTCGAGTGTTCGGGGTTTGGTGAGGACTCGAGTAGGCCGGGTTTGGTGAGGACTCGAGTAGGTCGGGGTTTAGTGAGGACTCGAGTAGGCCGGGGTTTGGTGAGGACTCGAGGTAGGTCGGGGTTTGGTGAGGACTCTAGTAGGCCGGGGTTTGGTGAGGACTCGAGTAGGCGGGGTTTGGTGAGGACTCGAGTAGGTCGGGGATTGGTGAGGACTCGATGTTGGTCGGGGTTTGGTGAGGACTCGAGTAGGTCTGGGGTTTGGTGAGGACTCGAGTAGGCGGGGTTTGGTGAGGACTCGAGTAGGCCGGGGTTTGGTGAGGACTCGGCTAGGCTTTCTGTTTGTCAGGTGTTTTTGCATTTGGGTTGTGTTGGCTTTGGTGGGACAGCTCTGACATTAATCATGATCTGATGTTTTAGAATCTTTACATAGGTGATATGATTATTTCCGAGCCTCATCAGGAATCTTTTGCTTTGGAAATGAAATGAGCTGAAAACAGCAGGGATGGATCTTAAGCCTATAAACAGGGAGTGAGCGCTCGGGCTTATGTAGCGCAGCTTGTCCCGTCAGAAAAGAAGGACGTGTCTCCTATCACAGAATTAGTGATATCAATCTGACTTATTAAAAGAGGAACTGATAGGATGGCCGTCTGCTGGGAGCGGAGTCAGGCAGAGCTCGGGGTTAATAAAACATGGAGCCAAGGAGACTAAGGAGCATGAGGCCGCCGAGGCTCATTCACACATTGTTCACCAGAGAAGTCAAGATCATGCACCTTCTAGGTGACCGGTCATAATAATTCAACCAGAAATGGAAGTGCAAGGTATTGATTAGTGAATCCCAGATGAATAGTAAAGATAGGGTGGGGGGGTTACAAGACCAGGATTAATGAGGACAGACAGGGCTACATAGGAACAAGTCCTCAATACCAGGGTATATGTAGTGATCAGCCATATGATCAATACAAAGGCTGGAGCCTGTGGTCATCAGGCAGGCGGCGGGGAAGGGGCCAGCACTCCAAACACGATCCCCCGCTCTGCGCCTGCGTCCGGCTTTGACAGGAGAGAAGGATGATACGAGGGGCGCGACATTGCCCTGTGAAGAGCGCTGGCTCCAGCCATTACACCACTCCTATTTGGCTCCACATTGTAAGTTTTTACATTCGATTATCTCGGGGTACAGGGGGGCTAGAGACATGGGGGACCCTTGCCTGAATGCAGCAGACACACTGCATCCAGTGCTGCTATTAGATCATCATGTATGGGGGGTGACAGGTCCTCATCAAGCTGTGCCCGCCGAGCAGCCAATGCCTGGTTCCAGTACGGAGCACCTGAGGCGGGATGTGATCGTCTCATCACTACATAGCGCCGATATGATACTGGTTGTCATTGTCATTTGCACTTGTTACTTATATTTTTAATTTAACAATTAAAAGTTAAGTTTTATTTTGAATTTCTAAAATGTGACTTTTTGGCCCTTGGCCCCTGGACTTAGAGTCCGAGCCGCCGTCTGGAGACCGTCCAGTCCTGGTTATATTGAGCGCAGCCCTCAGAAAACGTCTCAGCTGTTATCAGGTTCATGAAACTAATTTGTTCCTGCATTTTACAGGTGAATTCTCCTAAATGTATCATGAAATGAAGCCGCACGGCCAGAGCGGGGGCTAATTACAGCGGAGGAGACTCCCCACCGCAACACATTGCCGTAGGCAGAAAAATAATCACAGATTTCATACAAACAAGTCGTGTGGCGTCCCGGAGTCACAGCCGGCACCAGCCGTGGGGTGACAATATGTAGAAATGGAACAAGTGCAGGGTGGAGGTAATCCTCAGGGCAGTCTGGGCACATTGTTACACGTCACATTATCGTTCCGATATCGCATGCAATCTCACGGGAGCGCACACGTCCAAGATCGCATAGGAGATGTCACACAGGAGATATCGGCAGCAACGCAACTACGATGGTGTACGCAACTTTTGTGCGCTGGGTACGAGCATTAACATTGGAGTGAATGGGGGAAGCTGCAAACAAGATCATAGTTGCGCTGTCACACAGCACGATCCTGCCACATCGCATATGCAATATTGAACGGTTGAAGAGCTGGCACTATATTCTTGCAATATTGCACCTACGATTTTTTCGAGTCGCATTGCCCATTTACAAGACACAACCACGAACAAAATCAACTGGAATGACCGCACCACGTGACTTTTTATCGATGTTGCATTGCGATATCACGACGTGTAAAAGGTACCCTTAGCTCAATAGCCATCAACTTTACTGCAATGATTAAACACTGAACATTTCTTATGTTAGTAAAAGGAGGTTATGACTGTTCCCGGTGATGGACTGGAGGTAGGAGATGGTGCTGGAGGCTCCCGGTGATGGACTGGGGGCAGGAGATGGTTTCTGGATGCTCCCGGTGATGGACTGGAGGGCAGGAGATGGTGCTGGCTGTCCCTGTGATGGACTGGGGTGCAGGAGATGGTGCTGGAGGCTCCCGGTGATGGACTGGAGGGCAGGAGATGGTGCTGGAGGCTCCCGGTGATGGACTGGAGGGCAGGAGATGGTGCTGGCTGCTCCCTGTGATGGACTGGAGGGCAGATTGGACGTGATGGTGGAATGGCTGGGCTCCCTGTGATGGACTGGGGGCAGGAGATGGTGCTGGAGGCTCCCGGTGATGGACTGGAGGGCAGAGATGGTGCTGGAGGCTCCGTATGGATGAGGAAATGGTGCTGGAGGCTCCCGGTGATGGACTGGAGGGCAGGAGATGGTGCTGGCTGCTCCATATGATGAAAACCTTTGAGCACTACTTAGTGCACTATGAAAAGCATTAGAGCATCATGGGTTAAGAAGAAGAAGGCCCACGATCAAGGTCCCCCAGTCTCTGGAGTCGATAAGTCAAACCTCCGACTAGAACTCCTCAATTTCCCTGACTCAGACTCCACGGCCGTTAGGGTCACCAGCGCAGGGAGCTGTTGAGTCCAATATGCAGCTCTCACAACCAGACAACTGTGGGTGAAGTCTGAAATATAAGGTGAAAAAGTTGACTGTAAATCAGTCATTAAGGTCCTCGTTAGGAAGTGGAATGGTCATGTGAGTTATACTTTAATGTCTAACAGAGGGAAGTGCTAAAACTGACTTCCTCAGATAGACTGCGACTCTGCCAACCACTGTGCCCAGCAGGTGCCAGAGAAAGCCCAGCCTTCATCCTATAACCCCCTGCAGGAATCTGAACTTACAACAGGCCCTCTTGGTTGTGTCTATGGAGTAGCTGCCGGCTGGAGGAGCGAGCCTAAGTCAAGAATAGCTCAGGTAGCCAGTCTGGCAACTGGAGGGGAAAGTTGAAGTCAAGATCAGGAGGGATTGCAGGACAGAGGTGGTCAGGAACCTGATACAGGATAGCAGTATACACTGACACAATATGTGGCAGCTCCTAGCAGTTTGACATGAGTATTAATAGGGTGTGGTGTTGCTATGTAGACCAAAGCAGGGATCTGATAACTCCAGATGGACAGACTAGGTCAGCTGGACGACGCCTGAACAAGTGTGGCGTCCCTGCGGACCGGTCGCCACTAAATTGGTAAATCGGTCATTCCAAACACACACCCAACACAATCCGATCCCAAGTGTCGGGACTCTATGCCCAGCAACAGGATGTCGGGAGGAGAAAAGTGGAGGGTGGGAAGTTAGGACAGGACCCGGTTAGGGGAGGTAAGAAAAGGAGACAACACCAAATTCTGAGAGTGCAGTCAGCCAGGAGACACCTGAGAGTCAAGTTCAGTCAGAGGGAGAGGCGAGAACACCATCATACAGGACTGAGAGAACCTGGACCTGGCGGACTGTGCCACCATGAGGCTTGTCCAGGTCCTGGGCTGTAGACCATGGTGAGAGATAGGAGTCCAAGGTGTGCCCGAATCAGCAGAGACACTGAGGGACTGGGCCGGAACCAGAGTGCCAACTCTGCTGAAGTGGCCAGGACGCTCTACACTCCAACCACGAACACCGGCAGGGTGCGGGGGTCTTTATGTCCCATGTCCCAACTTACGGTACAGCGAAAAGAAGGCCGCTGTATTGGGTCTAGGAGACCTGGCAGGTTGCCCACTGAAACCCATGGCCACTGGACCATAGCTAGTGCGTGGACAGACTGAAAAGGCCCATGAAAGTAACACGAAAGGGGGTGATTGTGATGAGCCGTCCCGGCTGCTTAGGCAACACTGGAACCGCCACTGTACTGAATGTTGTAACCATCTGCTGAGAAAGAGTAAACCCGGTTAAAGCTCTATGCTGTGTGAGGCTGTGATTACTGAAGGGAGATAGACTGATTCTGTGAACCCCGGCAGCGGGAGACTGCCTGATTGTATGATGACCCTGCACCCCTGACGAGCCCTGCATTACAACAGACTGCTTGGTTGCCCTGGGGACCCGCTCTTCCTGTGGGGAGCTCAACCATCCTCGCTGCTACTCCCATCATCCCCAGAGGTCCCGATTGCAGCAGCGGCTATACCGGCCTCATTCCACGGGTGGCGTCACGGCACTCGTTTATTTTTGTTTTATTTTATTTTTCTCCATTTTTACAATTCCCCTTTTTAACTGTTCGCCTGACGAGAGGATCACGGACCTGGTCACGCCACCGTGACATCCTGCAGCCCCAGACGACGAGGAGAGGGCCCAGTTCAGAGCACCCCACGGTCCCCGCCAGGGACGAGACGCAAGCATGGATCTGCCGCTGCCGCTCATCAGGTGACCTCACAAACTGCACAAGAAGCTTCTGAAGTTTTATTCTTCACATTAAAATAAAATATAAGTTAATGAAGTAATTAATCGTCTCTTAAAGCCCTTAATATCCTGATGGGAAAGTGGCTGAGAGTTTCCCTTTTGCAGAATTGAGCCATCAGAAAGGTGAGATAGTGATCAGCCTCGTACCTGGCCGCTCCTTTCATCCACAAGGCCTCACTGTTCGCTCGCAGTCTTACAATAAATGAGGCTCAGCTCGTCTCGTCTGCTGCCGTTGTGATAACATCCCCCAGCGAGGTGTAAATGAGGACATCTTAATTAAGACGAGGAGGCTCTAATTGTGCGGAGATCAGGCCTCTCCTCTGACTTCAGTCAGTGTAACACAGATCGGGCTCTGCTGGAGGACTGGGATGGAGTCGGCCTTGGAGAAAGCCGTGATGTCTACAGTCTCCGGATCAGTCTATGGCTCTGTTCACACACTGCGCTTTTTATGCATTGCTGCTTTTACCAGCATTTTGCACCTGCGCAAAAAAACCGCAAAAACAGAAGCCGTGCTGTTCAGACGGGATGTGACGGAGGAAGAATCCTGGCTCCTCCCCCTGTGACATGTGTGACCGCCCCCATCTGATTTCACAGTGCGAAATCTAAATGATAGAAAGTCAGAGGTATTACTAATAATGAATAATGAATCTTCACATGGTCATTCTTTTTCCCATAAAATTATTTAGAATTTTCCCGGCAGATAAAAGGCTCAAAAATGTGCAATGTGTGAACGTGGCCTACGGCTGCTCTTCCACATTCATCTGTGTGTTTGGATGTGACATGGGTGACGAGGTCACAGCTTCATCCACACGACCTCTGTTGTTTCTGCCTTGAGCTCTGTGATAGTGATGAGCAAACGTTGCTCGAATACGTTCACCAATCTCAGATCGAACATCGCTGAATTTGGCAACGTTCATTCCGCACCTCGAATTCAGATGTTTTGGTGAAATTCGGCAATGGTTTGGGAATGCTTTGGATGTGTGCAGCTTCTAGAAGTATTTGTGCAAATGTACTAATGTTTCTGTTCTATGTTACCCTACACAGAGATCATCACACCGGGTCACGCTGCTTAATTGCTCTGTCAGCTTTCCCACGTTACCGCGCACTTCTGTATCTGAGCTGGCGGTGAGTGACATGTGATCTGATCACCATAGCAATCACGTCACATGACCAGATCATGTCAGATGATCTGGTCACCTGACTTGATTACTATTGGGACTACATGAGCTGCCACGCATTTCACTCACTGCCAGCTCTGCTCCAGGAGTGCAGTGACTGAGGTCACCAGGTAACCATGGTGGCTGCTAATGATAGCGGGTACCATGGTTACCTGAGCTGTCCTCAAGTGACCTCAGCGAGTCATCACTTACGGACTGAGCTCGCAGCCCATTCATTCAGTGACTGGAGGCTGTGGTGACAGGATGCTGTATCCTTCACCACAGCCTTCCATGAAGATTGTGTCAGAGGATCGAGGGGGGTATGGCTGAGGGGGTTAATAAAGATGGAGTCTCTGAATGTCTCTGTTTTTATTTCTAATAAAATGTTTTCTGTGTTGTGTTTTGTTTACTATTCACTTGAAATTCTTAATGTAGGGCTAATATTATATCCAGCCATTAAGAATTTCAGGCTTAATGCCAGCTGGCAATACAAAATTGGCATTAACCTCTTATTATCCAGTTTGGCAACGCTACAAGGCAACTGGAAGAGCCAGGCAAAGAGTCTGTAATTGTTTCTTGTGAATGTGCCAATTACAAGGGGGCTATGGGCTGCTATTGTAAAGCATGGGTGGGGCAATAATGAAGGCCCCTGCCATGCTCAGAATACCAGCCCTCAGCTGCTGAGTTTTACCTTGGCAGGCAATTAAAAATAGAGCGAAGCTCACTCTTTTTTTTTGCCAGCCAAGGTAAAATTAGGTAGCGGAGTGTGGCAGATCACATCCATCCACTTTGTCTGTGGTAGACTAAAAATTACAGTGAAACCCTAAACATTTGTTTTTTAATTAGTTAACAGTATGACGTACACTACATGAGCATCTGTGAATGGCTTTTACAATCAGACTGCATTTCCTTGATCTGGACGGTGATTGTGCTTGGTTGCTATACACCTTAGCATAAGTCAACCCACCTGCCGTCATAATGTTTAAAATAAATAATTTTTTAAAAACTGCAGGGGGCTTCACTGTATTTTTTAATCTAGCACAAATATAGCGGACGGCTGCGAGCTGCCACCCTCAGCTACCTAATTTTACCTTGCCTGGCATTAAAAAAAAAAGTGTGGGCTTTGCCCTATTTTTAATTGCAAGCCAAGGTAAAACTCGGCAGATGAGGGCTGGTGCTCTTGCGCGTGGTAGAGCCCTTTGTCATTTAACCCCCACGCTATAGAATAGCAGCCCGGACCCGCACCAGAAATTGGCACATTCATAAGAAGTGCCAATTCTTGGCACTTTACCCAGCTCTTCCAGTTGCCATGTAGCAGTGCCAAACTAGGTAATAAGGGGTTAATGCCAGCTTTGTATCGTCAGTTGGCATGAAGCTCAAAATTCTTTATGTCAGGCCAATATTAGACCCAGCCATTAAGAATTTCAAGTAAGTAGTAAACAAATAAAAAACACGAAGACATTTAGGGACTCCATCTTTATTAACCTCTCAGTTATAACCCTCCTCGATCCTCTACAATGTCTTTTTCATTGGAGGCTGTAGTGAAGAATACAGCATACTGTCACCACAGCTTCCAGTCACTGAATGAATAAGCTGTGAGCTCCATCTTCGGGTGCTTTCACACAGCATTTTTCTGGGATCCGTGGCTGTCCGTTGTAAACAGCCACGGATCGGATATTGGCCCCATGTTATCCTATGGGCACAGATCGGATTGGATTTGTCCTTAGTGGCATCCGATTTTTGTCGGATCCGATTCTGTCAGATTTTTAGCTGAGCCCAAAATCGCAGACTGCTGCGATTTTGGGCACAGCGGGTCAAATCGGACCAAATTGGATCCGACCTGATCCACGCCAAAATAACATGGGGCCTATGGAGCGCGGGTCTGAGGAAACAGCTGATCGTTCCTCGGCCCCGGTTTTCGTGTACTGAGCATGCTCAGTACACTAAATCGCTATGTGCCATCTAATATCACTTCTGCAATGTATATTCATACATTGCAGAAGTGACATCTAGTGAAAAGAAAGGGTTAAAAATAAAAAAACTTTATTCTCCCCTGTCCCGCGATACAGCGATGCCTCCAGCGCTCGATGCTTCTAGGACCTGGCGCTGTCACCGCGGTAACTGGTCATGTGACTGACATCACGCCAGGTCCTGTGGATCAGAAGAAGAGAGCTGGAAGCGCCGCGGGAGTAGTGGACAGGTGAGAATAAAGATTTTTTTTATTTTTAAAGGTCTGGTGAGGGGGACAAAGGAGGACAAAGGAGGGACCAGAGAGAGGAGGGGAGAAAGGTGACAAGAGGGAGAGAGGATGGTGACAGGAGGAGCAGGGAGAGGATCCAAACTTATGCTGCAAAATATCGGTATCTGATGCCTATTTGGCATCTGATTGCAGTCATCAGTTTGGATCCGTTGCTGTCCGAGGGGAGCCGCAAAAAGTCGGATCCCTCGGACAGCACAAAAACGCTGTGTGAAAGCAGCCTAAGTGGTGACTTACTGAGGTCACCCGAGGACAGCTCAGGTAACCATGGTAACCGCCATGATTAGCAGCCACCAGGGTTACCAGAACAGTGACCTCCAGTGAGTCACTGCACACCTGGAGCAGAGCCGGCGGTGAGTGACGTGTGCAGCAGCGCATATGGTCACAATAGTAATCAAGTCAGGTGACTAGTAGGGATGAGCGAGTGTATTCGTTACTGTTCGCACAAACAATATGGTATTGGCGTTGCTCGTTAATCTGTATTTGTGTACTCGCCGCACTATATGTGGATGTCCCGCCCTGCAGTTTTGGCGTATCCTTTGCAGCCACTAATCATGCTGGGCTTCTTAACCAATCACAATAATGCCGCAGATATCTTGGTTGTGACATTACTGTGATTGGCTGGCTACCCCACATCATAGGTCTATTTAAGCCCTGCCGCCGCCATTTTGCCTGCATTCTATCCTGAGCCAGCGTTGTAGAAACATAGGGAGAGATAGGTCAACTGCTAGGGAGAGTGTTTAGGCCTCTTCATAACAAAAAAGCCCTTTTCAGGGCTACCTGTAGTGTATACTATGTCAGTGTAGATTAGCAAGGGAGAGACTTTGTAGCAGGGACAGTTGAAAGGAGCTGTTCAGTAGCTGCATAATACTGTGGTACCCCAGAGCCCGGTTGCCACAATGGCCCTGCCTCCCTCTGGGGGGTAGGGTCATGCCTGGAAGCAAGATAGGGTATCCACACCAGCAGGGCCGCAGCATCCATGAGGCGACATGAAGTATCAGCCTCAGGAGGCGAGTAGACAGGGTTGGCATCTGCAGGGGCCCCTGGTGGCAGCGCAGCCCCCTGCAGATGCCGCTCCCTCTCTTAGTCCTGGCCGCCGCCATCGCTGTATTACGCCTCCCCCCTGCAGTGTGAGCCCACCTGTACAGCCGCACACTTACTGGACCTGTGATGATGTCAATGGAGGGGAGGAGTTAGGGATCACATGATCAGCTTCTCAGTGTATGTAGGGCTCTGCGGTGCAGGATGAAATGAAGAGGTGAAGAAGTGGATGAGGTGAAGTTTATATGTGGGGTCAGGAGGGATTTACAGTGTGGATGTAGCAGAGCCGAGTGTGTACGAGGAGTACGGAGTGGAGCCGAGTGTGTACGAGGAGTACAGAGTGGAGCCGAGTGTGTACGAGGTGTACGGAGCAGACTGAGGACTTTTGGGGTTCATTATACAATATGGAGGACTTTTGGAGCTGTATATGCCATGTTTAAGGGTGCAATATACTATACGGAGGACTTGAGGATGCATTATTCTAGATGGAGGAATGTGGGGGTGCATTATTTTATATGGAGGTCTGTGGGGGTGCATTATATTAAATCGAGGACTATGGGGATGCATAATATATGGAGGAATTTAGGGGTGCAATATACTATGTGGAATACTATGGGGGGTGCATTATATTATATGGAGCCAATGGAAGCCATTATAATATTTGGAGGGCTACAAGGGAGCCTTTATACTTTATGAAGGGCTATGTAAGGGCTGTGTTGGTGGGGGCCATAATGCTGTACATAGGTTCATTGTACCACATGGAAGGCTGGGTGGGGGTCATAGTTGAGGATCATACTGCACTGGGGTAGTTGAGGGAGTACAGTAGGGTCATCTTACTGTGTGTGTGGAGGAATGCACTGAGGGGGATCATACAGTGTTTGTGAGGCACTTTTGTTGGCATCACACTTTATAGGGGCAATGGAAGGGGAATCTAGTGGCTTCAGTAGGAGGAAAATTACTTTGTAAATGCTGAAATGTTGTGAGAGATGCGCCTATGTGACCCAGACAAATATTGTTTTTTTTTGGGTGGAGACCAATTTGAACTTCTGTTACGGGGCCCCATGATTTCTATGTATGCCCATGGTGCAGGATGCATTGTCCTCTGCTGTAGAACTGACTGGCCATAACTTACACACCATGTACAGTGCTGCTCCTCAGAACATACAGGCATCCAGACATGTTTCTCCTGAGCTGCGGTTGGTCGGTGGAGCTCTTCCCCCTTCCCGCTGCCATATCCTTTGTTCAACACAATAGGAAGGACCCAGTTATTAATTCCAGACAGCCCCGTGTGCGGCACTTGTGATTGGCTAAGTGTTTGGGGTGGAGGCGTGGTCTGTTGGAGGAGAAGCGCCATTTTACCAGCTTAGTGCAGTGGCGGCTTGTTGAATGCTCAGACTGCAGGTCGTTACCTGTGGACGGTGCAGCATGGTGACAGGTCTGACTAGTCAGTGCCAGGCAGCGGTCAGAGTCATAAATGTCTGCAGGCAGATTCTCCAGGCTCTTCCTTCTGTTTCATCACTTTCCATCCACTTCAGCCTTTTCCTCAGGCCCCAGACTCCTTTGTAGGGTCCACCAGAAAATTACCCGTGTTTCCCATTGACTTACATTGTACTCGCTATCTTTAACGAATACATGATTATTAGAAAGTACTCGTAACGAGTAAAGTGACCAATATTACCGTACTCGCTCATCACTAGTGACTGGATCATCTGACACGTTCTGGTCACGTGACACGAGTACTATGGTGATCAGATCAGCTGATCACTCACTGCCAGCGCGGATGATGAAGGGAGAGGGAGGGCGGGAATATGAACCAGAGCAATCGAGCATTGAAGACACGGTAAGTCTGTCTGTCTGTCTGTCACCTTTGCAGATGCTTTCAATGCGTTTAAAGCTGCCCGCCATTGATTTTAATGGTGTTTGTCGAACACATCCAAATTCAAACACTCAGGTGTTGGCTCATCTCTGCTCTTTGACATCTGCTTCATTATTCATTAGTGCTATTATTATGCTGGGACCCAACATGACAGTGATGACTGAGATATCACAGTGCCATGTGCATGATACATGCTGCAGATCACAGTCAGACACACGAGGGGATCATGAACATCACCGAGCTGCTACCGAGCCGTCACCGAGCCGCCACCGAGCCGCCACCGAGCCGCCACCAGAAGAAATGCCCCAATGTATTCTGTGCTGAATCCAAAAGTGTAACAGTCGCCTTCCTAAGATCAGGAAAACATTATCATGGAAATTAAAAAAGGAATGGACGTCACCCTAAAGCAACAGCTGTGCAAAAGGTCTACAGTCCACAGTATTACATCGCCTGGATGACCATGTCCAGACAATGATTCCACCCTACACATCTACTCTCGATACACGATTGTCAGGGCAATTGTCTGACATTGGGAGTAATTGTTTAATATACTAATTGTTTGATTTACTGAAGTGTATATAGATATATATTGTGAGACAGTAAGGGGGATCATATGCGAGGGGCGCTATGTGTCCCCCCAGAATGTGCACTGTCACGTATTGAACCCGGTATGGAAGTATGGTATGAACTCTGCCAGTCGCTATACAGCGTTGGGTGGGGCAAAGGGTCCCAGGTACCCTGGACCAGATGGTTAGTCTGATTGAGAGGTATACAGCCACCTAGGAGTTCATACGGGACTCTGCCCCCCTGCGTCTGTCCCACCAGCCTCCGGAACTGGGAAAAGGGTCACGTCTCGTTGCGTGGGACCACCCTACACAAGCTCCCGCTGAGGGGTCACGTCGAAGCGAGCCCGGACAGAGACCAGGCTTCCCTAGAGGGGGCTTCCGGACTGGCGGTGCCACTGCTAGGTGGTGCGGGTGATGCAAAGGGCCAGGTCATGTGACGGCCTATTGTCCTCTGACTATTGAACCCATGGACTGTGGGTTTTCACGCCAGGTTTCTATGCATACCAGCACCGTGCTTGCCGCAGATGCGGTTGTTCCCACAATAGAGCCCCAGCTGTTGTTCCCACAATAGAGCCCAAGCTGTGTCTGGTGCTCGTTAATGGACACAGAACGGAAGCTCTTTAGGACTCTGGCAGTTTAGTGACTCTGGTTCATGGGTCATTACTCCCCGGGTTGAAGCCCACTGGGGAAAAGATTGGAGTCAGATGTATACATGGGGACCTCCGCGAGTATCAGACCGCGGAGGTGATGTTTCCACTCCGTGTGGAGAGGTAACCCATGTGGTCGGAGTGGTGAAGACTCTACCTTATGGGATTGTGCTGGGAAGAGATTTACCATTGTTTTGGTCCCTATGGGGTAGGAGGAGTAGCCCTCCGCAAACACCATTGGGACCGGGTGCTGAACCCAATGTTCCCGAGACAGGGGTACCTGTCATAGGGGTCACCAACCTAGGGATAGAGTGTCACCCTGATAGGTTCCCCCTAGAGGTTTTGGCAGGAGAGGTCGAGGAGACCCAAGCAAATCCAGAGCTGGAAGTGCCCCGGGGAGAGTTTGGGACAGCTCAGCTGCAGGATCCCACCCTGACCCAGGGAAAGGGTAATAGAAGTAAATGGGGTAGCTCAGCAATCGGGGGACGAAAAAGTGTTCCCACGCAAGGTGATTGACCGAGAGTTGCTCTATGGAGTGAACAAAATCCGGGAGGAGGTCGTGGAGCAACTGGTAGTACCGCAGACACACCGCCGGGCGGTCCTAGAGATAGCCCACTCCCACCTGCTGGGGGGGCACCTTGGGACTAAAAAAACACAAGAGCGCATCTTGCGGCAATTCTTCTGGCCGGGAGTGTATGCGGATGTCCAGAGGTTCTGCGACTCCTGCCCGGAATGTCAGCTGACCACACCCAACGCAACCTTCCGGAGTCCATTGGTACCTCTACCGGTTATAGTGGAACCTTTTAAATGGATTGCCATGGATTTGGTAGGGCCCATAGTTAAATCAGCTCGGGGCCACCAACACATACTCGTGGTCGTCGACTACGCCACCTGATACCCGGAGGCGATTCCGCTACGCCACACAAAGGCTAAGCTTATTGACCGGGAGCTGTTTTCTATGTTCAGTGCCTGGGGCTACCGAAGGAGATCCTTACAGAGCACGGGGACTCCTTTTATGTCCAAAGTGACCGCAGAAACTGTGTAAACTGCTGAATATTAAACAGCTGCGCACCTTGGTGTGCCATCCCCAGACCGACGGGTTAGTCGAGCGGTTTAACAAAACCGTAAAAGCCATGCTTAAAAGGTAGTTGCCAAGGATGGGAAGGATTAGGACATGTTACTGCCCTATTTGATGTTTGTCATCCGGGAGTTACCGCAGTTCTCTACGGGGTTTTGCCCATTTGAGTTATTGTACGGCAGACATCCTAGAGGGTTGTTGGAGGTCGCCAAAGAGACGTGGGAACAGGAACCCACTCCCTATAAGAGTGTTGAGCATGTGGCTAATATGCAGGACCGGATCACCACGGTCATGCCTATCATAAAAGAGCACCTAATGGAGGCACAGGGAGCTCGAAGTCGCATGTATAATAGGAGGGCCACAGTCAGGTCCTTTGAGGTGGGGGATCGAGTGATGGTTTAGTGCCCACTGCGGAGAGCAAACTCTTGACCAAATGGCAGGGCCGTATGAAATCCGGGAAAAGGCTAGGAGAAGTGAATTACAAGGTGTACCAGCCCGGGAAGAGAAAACCGTACAGCTACACCATGTTAAGTTGCTCAAAGCCAGAAAACACCGAGAGTGCCTGATCATGAAGGCTCCCCCGGCTGGGTTGACCGGGGACCCCCGCTATCGGACCTGAGAGGGGCCGAAGAGTAAAAATAAGTTACACCCTCACTAAGGCACAGCGACGGGAGGCTCGAAAGTTGGTGCAGCAGAATCCAGGTGTGTTCTCCGACCTGCCCGGCCGTACCTCCGTCATTCAACATGACATTGTCACCGAGCCCCGGGTAAAGGTGCAAATGAAACCGTACCGGGTACCGAGGCCCGAAGACAAGCCATCGCAGCTGAAGTGAGACAAATGCTCAAGCTGGGAGTAATTGAGGAATCACGGAGTGAATGGGCTAGTCCCATTGTGCTAATTCTTACACCGGACGGATCGCTGCGGTTCTGCAACGAGTTCTGGAAGTTGAATGAGGTGTCGAAATTCGACCTTTATCCCATGCCCCAGGTGGACGAGCTAATGTAAGACTGGGGCAGGCCCAGTATTTCACGACGCTCGATCTAACCAAGGGTTACTGGCAGGTGCCGCTGACCGAGTCGGCCAGGGAGAAGACCGCCTTTGTTATCCGGAGGGCCTCTATCACTATGTTGTATTGCTTTTGGGTTGCACGGAGCCTCGGCTACATTCAAGCGGCTAATGGACATAGTGTTAAGACTCCATCAGAAATATGCGTCCGCTTATCTGGATGACATCTTCAGTAAGATTGGCACACGCATTTGTCTCAGGTGCAGGCAGTGGTGGATTCGCTCAGGGCCGCGGCCTGACTGCCAATCCAAAAAAATGTGCTATGGGTCTCGAGGAGGCCCGGTACCTGGGGTATGTGATTGGGGGTTTGATAACCCCTCACCCAAATAAATAAAATTGAGGCCATTCAAAACTGGCCCCGACCGGTGTCTACCAAACAGGTGAGGGCGTTCCTCGGCATCGTTGGGTACTACAGACTCTTCATACCCAACTTTGCTGGATGAACTGCGGCCCTGTCCGATCTCTTAAAGGGGAAGAAGTCTGTTATGGTGCGCTGGAACCCCCAAGCGGAGGCGGCATTTTAAGATATGAAGGTGGCAATGTGCGAACAGCCAGTCTTCATCAGTCCCAACTTCAAGAGCACCTTCATCGTGCAAACAGATGCCTCTGAGGTGGGACTGGGGGGCTGTGCTGTCGCAAGAGGTGAACGGAGACGAACATCCGGTCACCAACATGAGCCGGAAACTGTCCCCGGCGGAGACAAATGATAGCGTAGTGGAGAAGGAGTGCTTGGCTGTAAAATGGGCCTTGGAGTCTCTACGCTACTATTTGCTCAGGCGGCAGTTCCGGTTGGTTACAGACCATTCTCCCCTGGTCTGGATGTGGAATACCAAGGAACGGAATGCTCGGGTCACCCGATGGATCTGGTCCCTTCAAAACTTCAGTTTTTCGGTGGAGCACCGGGCTGGCAAGTTGCAAGGCAATGCGGATGCCCTGTCCGAGGCGCCATGTTTGGTGGCTGGTGTTCAACCCCACACGTTTGAACAGGGAGGGGGGGGTGCGAGACAGTGACGGGGATCAAATTCTAAGGGCGCTATGTGTCCCCCAGAATGTGTACTAAAGCAATTAGCACGGTCTCTTGGGCGCTCAGAACAAAGCCGGGATCCTGATCGGTGGAAAGTCCTTTATTAAGAAAACCTCCGTCATCACCACATGTTTCGACGGTGCAGCGCCGTCTTTCTGAAGTGGAATGGAGGTTGAGTAACAATTAAAACACTATATAGGGCAGCCCAGAGTCCCATTGGGCAACAGTTACCTAGGTATACACCCTCATTTTAACCTATTAGTATCTCACTGAGAGGGATACATGTGAACTGATCAAATCCAACTACATGTTCACTATACTAAATAAATGCAAATAAATATTTGTACATGTGCCCTATCAAAAACAGCATTACAATAAAAACATTAAATCACCAAATCTAGATGTTAAAAAGTATATATACACACACAAATATATTATAAAAATTATTAATATCTCATTAAAAAAAAAAAACATTTTAATTTAAAATTATTATTATTATGCAAGGACGTCCATATTATGTCTAAAATTGATCATCTATATGTATATTAAAAAATAGAATGCAATAGAGAATACATTTAGAACATAGATAACCAGATTAATTCCTGGACACTTTTTCTATTGTTAGATATAGGGTCCCCAATCTAAAGATCCAGTAGCTTTCCTTCTTAATAAGTCTACTCAGTCTCCCCTGTGTACTGTCACATATTGGACCCGGTATGGAAGGTAGGGTAGAGGGACGCTCCACTCCAGGCCGGGTCTTGTAGGTTTTCCCCGGAGGGGTACACGGGGTTAAATGCTAGGTTAGGAGACAGAGCGGGGATCTGTGTGGAGAGCTGAGGCAGAAGAGGCTGATGAGCGGTCAGGTCCAGGGTGTGAGAGGCTGTGTGCTGTTACAACACGGCCTAACCCGGGAGCACAGTGTGACCTCGACCGGAGAGAACTCCTAACCTGAAGGGACCGTGTTACTGTCCGGGGGATGTATGCATTGTACCCGGCTGCGTCCTGGAACCCGGCGGCTTGTGCCACCTCTGTGCCTCATCAATAAATCCGGGTGCTGTATGAACTGATACCGGGCTCACGGCCGTTTGTCTTGCAACCCCGGCGCTACCTCACAATAATATATATATATGACAGATACAAAGTCCTGCATCACACATCACCCCACAGCTCTGTCTATAGATAGAGATACGCTGCGATCACCTGGTGCTGCAGGAGTCAATCTGCTATTGTCAGACATGGATGGAGAGAGCGGCTTTGCTGTCAGCAGGGGACGATGAGGCCTTGTAGCTGTCACTTGCTCAGGGTCAGTGGAGGTTTACTCTGGGGTCTCACAGGAGGAGAATGAAGGGGTCAGGCTTTACTCAGTCACCTCCTCACATCTCCACCATTACTCTCCTCACACAAACTCTGCTGCAATTTTACAGCCAATTACACCTGAAGTGTTGTGAGATTGCAGCGGAGCCCTCCCCACCCTCGCCCATTACACCCACACCGCCATCACAGTACTTACCCCATGAGGGGGGTAGGTCAGCCAGCCCCAGTCCCCAAGAACTGCCGCCGTGTCCAATAGATTCACTACAAAGAAAGAAAAAGACATCAGCGGCGACAAAACCAACATCTGTGTAATGTCTATTACATTTGTATCTATCCTATATCCATCAATCCTACATCCATCTATCTGCCATCCATACATCCCTCCCTCCATCCGTCCGTCCAATACCTACCCATCTATCTATGCATATCTCCATATATCATCCATCAATCTATCAATCCATCCATATATCCTGTATCCATTCATCCATATATCCTGTATATCCTGTATCCATCAATCTATCCATTCATCTATATATCCTGTATCCATCCATCTATATATCCTATGTATATCAATAATAATCTTTATTTATATAGCACCAACATATTCATATACAGTCAGCAATAAGGCCAGGGCCACACTTGCGTCATGCATTCAGTAACTGGATCCAGTATTTGACCTGTTGAAATCTTGAAAACCGGATCCATTAATGCACCCATAGACTCCAATGCAAAGAATGGATTGCCACAGTGCAATATGTTTACTGCATTAGGTTTTTCCCAAATCCAGGAAAAACAGGGTCTGCAACGTTTATTGGTGCATTTCCAAAAGCACATGCGTTTTTTGTAACATTGGAGTCTATGGGAAACACATCCGTTAAGGCATGGTACATATATGTACACCACGCGGTAATGGATCCTTTAAAATGACTCAGAAACGGCAAAGGAAAAAACTGGATCCAGTAAACGGATGCAACCTCCCTAGTGTGACCCCAGCCCAACAGTCATCAACATACAGTAATTAAAGCAAAAAATAATAACGATATCATCAATCCATCTATATACCCCATCTATGTCATCTATCCATCAATCCATCCATGGGTCCAATAGCTATCTATCCATCCATTCATCTATCCAATCATCCATCCATCCATCCACTGTTAGGGATAGGATTATGACGGAATAATGGCAGCTGCAGTCCGAGCTTTAATTAGCGCAGTTTTATCCCCGGCAGCTCGATGGTCAATGATGTAAGAACTGTCCCCTCCAGCTACAATTGCACACGATTAAAACTTCAAAGGCTCCCGAGAGACGTCCCGGCGGCTCCAGCTCCTTTGGAACAATTCCCTTCACATTGATAATTAAACCATTATCAGCGCATGTTCCAGGAATAATGCAGAATGTGAATGTGGAGCTTTCCCTCCCGGTGACCGGGTTCACACCGGGTTCATGGGTGACGTCAGCAATGTTTGTACACATCCAGATGTATCTAATCCATCCGTCTGTCGATAGGGTCACGTCATACCCTGATACCGTATACATAATGCTGCTGTGCTCTGCTGTGTGTATATATAGCAAGTAAAATAAGTATTGAACACCAATTTTCTAAGTAAATATATTTCTAAAGATGCTATTTACATGAACTTCTAATTAGATGTCAGTAACAACCCATCCAATCCACACAGACAAAGAAATCATCATAGATGTCCATAAATTATGTGTAAGAATGATTCAGTACATCTTGGAATCCATAAAGATTCAGTACATAATTATGTAAAAATGAGAATTTACACAGGAATAAGTATTGAACACATGACGGAAGAGAGGTGCAAAGCGCCCTGGAAAGTCCCGACACCTGCTGAAATCTGTCAGTGATTATAACGCAATCCTGCCACTTAGCGATAATATCAGTGGGTTCATCTAATGAAGTCTCATTACCAAGAAACATCTCATGATCGGTAAAACCAGTGAGCCGCCTCAAGACCTTCACAACCTTATTGTTACGTTGATTACAGAAGAATTTCTAAACTATCAAAGGTTCCAGTGACTGCTGGAGGTGAAATAGACCCTTTTAATATATATTGTAGGAGGATTTCTTATTTATCCCAACAATATTGTATTTTGGTTTTCAAACTTGTAATATGCCACTCATGGGTTACACAAGATTTTTAGGCACCTGCTAGTATTTAAAGTGGGTAATGCAATTATCTACCTTGTGATAAGGAACTCATTGTAAATAAAAGTCTTGTAGATGTTTGGTGATGTGGACTTATGTAATGCAATTATCTCTCCTCTGTAAGGTCAGACAAATTTAATCCTGTTAGAGTCAACAATCCACATCGTAATACAATGGCATTCTATGTAAATGTTCCATTGTTTAATGTCATCGATCGCAGACTAAATGTATCCTGCTAGGTGCTATGTCAATCAGTATGTGGCTCTCCCTTGACAGGACTGCAATACTAGTAGAAATGTTTCAGGCTTGAGATTCAGCCAATGAGAAGACAGTTTTATTCCACCAATCATGAAGTCCCCAATATCCTGCAATGAGGGCTGGTGGTATATAAGGAGACCTGTTGATTAACCAGGGAGAGTTTGGAGATTCTGTCTAGTGACCTCAGTCTAGGGATTTCTGTCCCGGCTAGAGGTGCACTGGATTGGATACAGGCAGCTAATCTTGGATCTTCGGGTCTGATTGGCCAGTCATAACCCCAGACCTAGCCATTTTGGTGCAGACCAAGGGGATCAAAACCTGTATTATGAAACCACAAGGACTTCAGCATCGAATTATCGGAGTCGGCTGTGATGACAAAGATTGCATAAGGACGCAACCCAGGTTGGGACGATCCAGTCACCTGGCTACAGACTTTGCGGTGCTATATTCTAATCCCTGGTGAGCCAGCGGAAGGGTGAGCCTCTGTTGCCTGTTACATTTTTTGTTTTGCTGGTTATGTGTTATATGCTGTTAACTGTTTGGGGATCCAATCAAGCCTTAATATTGTGATTCCCTTACCCTGTATTGCCTGAGTAGTGTTCCGCCCACGGTTAAGGAGCTCGGGTGTTCAGTTTGGGGTGGAGCCCTGGTCCACGTTGCCTTGCTAAAGGCGGCTGGGTAAGCAGACGGAGCACCCACTGACCCCTGTGTCTCTGCAGGGGACTGGTGTTCGTGGACACCGTCCAAGGGCTCAACAACCAGAGAGGCATATAAGCATACCTAGCAGGCCATAGGTGAGGCATACAGGTTTCGGATGTTGCCATGTCCAACCCCACCAGCTCAGCCATGGGACAAAGGCTGGAGATACAGCCGCAGCAGTAAATGGAAGCTACATGATCTGTGCCAGAGGCGAAATATTGAATACAGGAACGCTGACACTCGGGAAGATCGAGGCCTTGTGGGGAGGATCTGAGAACTGTAATGTGGTTTAGGCTCCATATAATGTGATGACGCTGGTGTGATGCTGTGGGGATGTGCGGTGTCCATCCTTGTGGTTGTCCAGTGTGTGAGTATTGGGAATAGCAGGGAAGCCTGGTATCGATTACACACCATCCTCCCAGGCTTTGTTGCTAATTCCCGGACTGGGGCCAATGGGATTTGCTAAGTTCACAGGGATGAGGGCACCTGCTTCGGCGCCATCTTCTGCTTTGTCCCATACGCGAGTTTGCCCCAGCTGGTGGCTCAGTTCCGCCAGATACTGCTCCAAGCTGGCCTCTGGGGAGTCACAGGTTTTTCTCCTCTCCCCCACTCTGCCATATCCAGGCCTTCACGGGCGCCCACTTGGCTGTTACCTTGCACCGTCCTCGTGGTGCGGTCGTCTCTCTCCACCTCTCTTCATGGGCATCGCCGTTCACCTCCGTTGTAGGCCAACCCACCCATGGGAGGAGTTATACAGTCACTGGCGCTGCTGTCCCCCAGAGAGAAGAATGGCAGGGGCGGGAGCTCTGTGCTGGCCTGGCCCATGATGAGGGGCTACGGCACGCCCCTCTGCCAGCACATGGCGTTAATCCTTTTGAGCCACCATTACTAAGACCCAGAAAACACAGTCCAACAAAAACAGTCTGTAGGCGCACAAGAACCGGTTTCACCGGGTCAGCTATTCTGTTCGTGATGCCAAGTTGTCGCACCCTGGGGTAGGGGTACTCGGAACTGGGCCATCTCTTCAGTCGGCGGGGGAATGTCACGGCAACGTGACCTGGCTCCGTATGCTTAGGTGCGGCAATAAAAGGAAGTGAAAGAAAAAGGGGAAATAAAGTTTTGAAGTAGTTTGTGACGCCACCCGCACTTTGTGGCTAGTAAAGTCACCACTGCCGGCCAGGCCTTTGGGGAACGATGATGAAGGCGGAAGCCAGGATGGTGAGCCCTCCACGGGTAGGGCTTGGTGTTCCCCAGAGCAGGTGTAGGGAGTGGGTTGTCTGGCCTCTGCACTTATCCTCTTTTGGCAGTCTCCCCTGCCGGCGTGCAGTAGGCAGTGTGCTGCTGTGCAGGCGGGAGCTTGTCACCGTCGCACAAAGGAGTGTATCTCACACACAATTCTGAGTATGTCCGGGCTCTTTTACTCTCATTGGTACAGTTCCAGTTACATACAGTATACAACCAGCCCCGGTCACTGGTTCTGCAGCCTGGTTAGTTCACTAAGGGCACCCCCTCTCTAGTCCTTACGGGCCTCTCATTTCTTCCCGCGCATCTACTCCAGGCCAACAGCGGACTTTCTGTGGACATTCCCATCCGGAAGTCCTAGTCCCATATCACGGCCTTTCCTTCGTGTGCCGGGGGTTGGGTTCTGGGCATTGAGTCCCTTCACCTCACCGGTTAATTTGTGGCCGGGGCATGCAGCTGCCAACCACATCTACAGGGTGGTATCCTGGTGATGGTCCGGTCCTCCCAGTGCCCTGACTCATCTGGACCCACCGTGGACCCCTTCTTCTATCCTTCGGTCCTCGGCCAGGGACCTTGACCGGCCTTACGATGGCACAGGCTGCCGGGTCCACATTCTTCCTTTACGGTGTTACACTTTGGCTCTCGGGGCATCTCGTCTTGGGGGTTCTGTTCCTCACCTACTCACTTATGCCAGGAACATAAACCGGTGCTCTCTGTGTGTTGCTGACACAGATGTGGGGATGTGTAGGGTGTTGGTGTTGGGTGACTAGCTTACCTGTCCCAGCTGCATCACCTTCTGTGGCCACAAGTCCGCAGGGGCGCCACACATGTCTTTATAGAATCTAGAACATTAAAAGGGCCCATACATTTGACCAACATGCAGGTGGGGGCCCTGGTCTAAATGTCCAGGGTCCATTGAACTCTAGTTACACTACTGTAAAAGGAACTCATTGTGGAAACAAAGAAGTCATACGGGGGTGGGGGACAGAGTATTCTGTAGGAGACAAATTATGTCTTAAATGGGTTGTCCATTACTCAGAAAACCCCTTCTCTACCCCCCAACAAAATAATAACACCTATACTCACCTTCAGTGCCAGCGTTGTTCCAGTGGTGCCTCTCCTGGAGCTTACATGACATTATTATGTCATGTGATCCCTGCAGCCAATCAGCACTGGCTGAGAAGGATTTATACACAAACACTAAATAACAGCACAATGTCAGTCAGCAGGAAAGTGTCATGTATATAAAGATATATCAGGTCACATAGATATGAGCTCGCGGGACATGATGTTCCACTGTATAATGTGGATTATGTTACATTAAGAAAGGTGCAGTTTTGCTCTTCATTGTGCACTCCTGGGGTCACCAGTCTATTGAATGAGGTCCTGAAGGTAAAAAAATTACAACAAAAGATCTATAATGCGGATGATGAAGATATTGTGTGAGGAAAGATGTAGGGGCCACTCGCTTAACTTCTACAAGAACCTACGGTAAATGGCTAAAAACACAAAGTCTGGTGAAAAGCTTCATTGTATAACCCCAAGATGATCAGGCGCTCCCTCCACCTGGACAAAGAAGGGTTAAATCTCCAGAAGATACCATGTACCATCTGTGGAATAGTCAATAGAGACTGATTCATGGAGGCTTAAATGCTTTATTAGAAGTTAATAACATTCATTATTATGAAGACATGAAAACTTCACTTCTGAATGTTGTGTGGAGTAGACTGAGACTCAGTAGGGAAAGATCGGCTCCTCGGGGGCGGGCTGCTTCATTCACTGCTGTTTTCCTTAATCTTCCGCCCCTCAGTTGAACTTACTGGACACATGTATTTTTATCATCCTCACCCTAATCACCATCATCCTAATTTTACACAACTCTTTTGCATTAAAATCCCATTCCAGACCTCTCTGTCCCTTACAAGCCATTTGCTGTCCTGTCTAGACGCAGACTCCAGTGGCGTAACTTCAGTCCCAGGGGCCCCGATGCAAAAGCTCCAACGGGGCCCCCAATTATTGCAAATCTTTAATAGCATTAGTCTTTTTCTATAGGCCAAAGGGACTTTCGGGCCCCCCTAGGCTGCAGGGCCCAAGTGCGATCACAACCCCTGCACCTATTGTAGTTACACCCCCGACTCTGTCCTTTTACAGGTCCTTCAGTCCAGTTCAGACCCCTCTATCCCTTCCTTCAGTCTCCTCTGTTCTCCTCTTGCTCCAGACTCCACTGTCCCACTCCAGACTCTGCTGCACCACTGAAGACTATACCGTCCTGCACCAGACTCCGCTGTCTTTCTCCTGACTCTGCTGTCCCTCACCAGACTCTGCTGTCTTGCTCCAGACCCCGCTGTCCCTAACCAGACTCCACTGTCCCTCACCCGAGTCCGCTGTCCACCACCAGAATCCGTGTAGTCCCACATCATACTCTGCTGTCCATCACCAGACTCTGCTATCCCACACCAGACGCTGCTGTCCTGGACCAGACTCTGCTGTCTCTCACCGGAGTCTGCTGTCCACCACCAGACTCCGCTGCCCCTCTCCAGACACTGCTGTCCCACCCCCCCCCCAGAGTCCGCTGCCCCCACCAGACTCCATTGCCCTACACTAGACTCCATTGTTCCGTACCAGACTCCACTGTCCCTCACCAAACTCCGCTGTCTTGCTCCAGACTCTGCTTTGCCCACCAGACTTCACTGTCCCACACCAGACTCCGCTGTCCCACACCAGACTTTCCTTTCCCACACCAAACTCCACTGTCCCCCATCAGACTCTGCTGCCCTGCTCCAGACTCCTCTGTCTTGCTTCAGACTCCGCTGTCCCTCACCTGTCACACTCTTAGATGGCGCTGACATTGCAGGATGCTGCTGTGTATGTGTTTGTCTTTGGGAGCTGCATGGTTGATAGTTGTGAAGGTCCTGGCCTCCTGTGTTGTACTCCAGAACTGCATTCACTATTGGGTTCAACTGCTGGTTGAGGGGTTAATGTGTGACTCACCTGAACTCCCCTCCCCTTAGCCTTTAAGTAGCCTCTCCTTCCACCAGGTGGTGCTGCTGATAGAGTTTCTTTCTATGCCTAGAAGCCATGCTGTGCTGACCTGTGTTTGTGTTCCCAAAGTGATGTCCTTTCCTTTGGAGTTGCTGTATTCCAGTTCTGTGGAGGGAGGTGAGGGAGCAACAGTGTAGGGTTGGTGGAGAAGTTATAGGGAGAGGCTGGAGGCCCGAACCTTCTCACCTTCAGAGATACCTTCGGGATCAGGGCCATTCAGGATTCCTAGACTAGAGCCAGACTAGTCTTCCCTCGTCACCCTGCCCATAAATGCCATTCCCTCATCAGCATTCTCACTACATTGTGACATCACCAGACTCCGCTGTCATGCTCCAGACTCTGCTGTCCCCCACCAGACTCCGCTATCCTGCACCAGACTCCATTGTCCCCCACCAGCCTCCGCTGTCCCTCACTAGACTCTGCTGTCCCGCTCCAAATTCGGCTATCCCACACCAGACTCCGCTTTCCCCACCAGACTCCACTGTCCTCCACCAGACTCTGCTGACCCGCACCAGACTCCACTATCCCACACCAGACTCTGCTTTCCCCCACCAAACTCCGATGTCCCCCTCCAGACTCGACTGCTCCGCCTCAGACTCCGCTGTCCCACATCAGACTCCGCTGCCTCGCTCCTGCACCAGATTCCGCTATCCCGCACCAGACTACTCTGTCCCCCACCAGACTCCACTGTCCCCCACCAAACTCTGCTTTCCCCCACCAAACTCCGATGTCCCACCGCTGTCTTGCTCCAGACTACACTGTCCTGTACCAGACTCCACTGTCCCGCACCAGACTCCGCTTTCCCCCACCAAACTCTGCTGTCCCGCACCAAACTCCACTGCTCCGCCCCAAACTCTGCTGTCTTGCTCCAGATTACGTGTCCCCCACCAGTCTCAACTATCCCCCACCAGACTCAACTGTCCCCCACCTCATCACGTAGCAATGTCCCCATTCTGATCCCTTCTTGTAGTAATGTTCTCTCCCTTGGCTTCATATTGTAGTAATGCCCCATCCTGGTCCTCATGTAATAATGTCCCCATCCTGGTTCCCTTTTTGTAGTAATGTCCTCCATCCTTATCCCCTTTTTGTAGTGATGACCCCCATACTGATTCCTTTTTGTACTGATGTCCCCCATCCTGGTACTCATATTGTAGTAATGTCCCTCATACGGATCCCCTGTTTGTAGTAATGTCCTCCATCCTGGACCCCTGTTGCAGTGATGTCCACATTCTGGGCCCCTTTTGTACTGATGTTCCCAACCTAGTCTACCTTCTTTTCACACACACACATTCTCACTCGCTCTCACATATACACACTTATGATACCTTTACACGCAGCTACAGGTGACAGGTTTTCCACAGGTAACTTACTGGTTGCAGTGAAATCATGGAGACATTATTCCATTTGTACACAGCAACAAGATAGAACCTTGTCTCCATGATTTCACTGCAACCAGTAAGTTACCTGTGGAAAACCTGTCACCTGTAGCTGCGTGTAAAGGTACCATTACTCTCACACACATTCTCTCACACTCACTGAATAAACACACACCTTTCACACACTCAGTCACACACACACATCACACTCTCACACTTTCACATACTCACACACATTCTCACACACACACTCTCACACACTCTCATATACACACTCACACACTCCTTCTCACACGAACACACTCACAAACACACACACACATTCATGCACTCACACACTCATTGACATTCTCTCACACACTCACTGTTACTCAATCACTGTTACACACTCACTCACTCTCAAATACACACACATTCGATCACACGCTCACTCACAAACTCACATCCTCTCACACACTCACACTCATTGTCATACACAGTCACTCTGACACACAGTCAATCTCATACAAACACTCACTGTCACACACACTCTCACACACTCACTCTCACAAACACATTCTCTCACACACTCATGCTCTCACTCTCACATATTCTCTCACATTCTCACACACTCTCACCCACACCTTCACTGTCACACACTCTCACACTCACACACAATTTCACTCTCACATACACACATATTCTCACACATTCACACTCACTCACACACTCACTCTCACACATTCTCTCACACACTCACATTTTCTCATACACGCTCTCACATACACACTGTCACATACACTCACACTCTCACACACTATCAAACACACATTCTCACACACACTCTCACACAAACACTCTCGCACACTCATGCACTCACTCTCACACTCACTCTTACACACAAACACACACATTCTCGCACACACTCACAAACTCTCTCACACACTGAGTCTGACAAACATTCACTCACACACTCTCACTGTCACACACTCACTCTCAAGCTCTCACACTCACAAACACACACACTCACAAACTCTCTCGCACACTCATGCACTCACTCTCACACTCACTCTTACACACAAACACACACATTCTCGCACACACTCACAAACTCTCTCACACACTGAGTCTGACAAACATTCACTCACACACTCTCACTGTCACACACTCACTCTCAAGCTCTCACACTCACAAACACACACACTCACAAACTCTCTCGCACACTCATGCACTCACTCTCACACTCACTCTTACACACAAACACACACATTCTCTTGCACACTCACACTTTCTCTCACACACTGAGTCTGACAAACATTCACTCACACACTCTCACTGTCACACACTCACTCTCAAGCTCTCACTCTCACAAACACACACACTCACTCTCACATACACACACATTCTCTTGCCACTCACTCTCACACACTTCCTTCAGACGCCGCAGGTGACATTATATGCCGATGGCAGCTTTGGGCCTCTCATTAGCTGGCGGCTTGCATTCATCTTGATGAGCGGCAGAGCTTGTCAGTCCCGCAGATGAAAGTTATAACACATCAGGGACCGTGGCGAGCCACTAAACTACCACCGGCAGGTTGAAGTTGTCTATGGTTCCTCGGGCTGCACAGTAAAACCCCAGGGAACATATGCGACCCATGGGCCGAGTGTTTAAGACCCCTGCTATAGATTATCACACCAACCCTGGGACGCCACTCCACCTGTGGGAAGCGATACCATCCCGGCTGCCACACCATCTGCCCCAGAGGTCCAAATCAGCAGTGTCGGCCATCCCTGGCCAAATACCACAGGTGACATCACAAAAAGACTCATATTCCCTGTAAATACCCCCTTTCACTGCACGGCCAGGGCCACAGACACCGTGACCTCCCAGAAAGCCAGCTGACCCAGCTACCGAGTACCCCCTGGCCCTTGCGGCTATTGCAGTCTTACACTAAATTCCGCTGTCCCGCACCAGCCTCCGTCGTCCCTCACCAGAGTCCACTGTCTCCCACCAGAGTCCGCTGTCCCGCACCAGCCTCCGTCATCCCTCACCAGAGTCCACTGTCTCCCACCAGAGTCCGCTGTCCCGCATCAGACTCCACTACCCGCTCCAAACCCCTCTGTCTTTCACCAGGCGCTGATGTCCACTGCAGACTCTGCAGTCTTGCTCCAGACTCCACTGTCCCTCACCAGGCTCTACTGTCCACCACCAGACTCCGCTTCCCGCTTGACTTCTGCTGTCTTGCTTCATTCTCTGCTGTCCCACACCAGATTCCGATGTCCTGCATCAGACTCCACTGTCCCACACCAACTCCGCTATCCCACACCAGACTCTGCTTCCCCATCAAACTCTGATGTCCCCCACCGGATTCCACTGTTGCAATCCAGACTCCGCTCCAGACTATGCTGTCCCCCACCAGACTCCGCTGACCCGCACTAGACTCCACTGCTCCGCCCCAAACTCCACAGTCCCTCACCAGACTCTGCTGCCAACGCCAGACTCCACTTCCCTCACAAGACTCCACCTCCCACTCCAGACTCCCCTGGCTTGCTCCAGACTCTGCTATACCTGACCAGGCTCTGCTGTCCCTCACCAGGCTCTGCTGTCTTGCTCCAGACTCCGCTGTCCCACACCAGACTCGACTGTTCACCAGAAGACTCCGCTTCCCTGCTCCAGACTTCGCTGTCTTGCTTCAGAGACCACTGTCCTGTACCAGACTCCAATGTCCTGCATTAGACTCCACTGTCCCCCACTAGACTCCGCTGTCTTGCTCCAGACTACGATGTCTTGTTCCAGACTCCGCTGTCTTGCTCCAGACTACGTTGTCCCACACTACACTACTCTTTCCCCTACCAAACTCTGCTGTCCCCCACTAGACTCAACTGCTTCGCCCCAAACTCCACTGTCCCTCACCAGACTCCGCTGCCCACTCTAGACTCTGCTGTCTCGCTCCAGACTCCACTGTCCAGCACCAGACTCCTGTCCCCCACGAGGCTCCGCTTTGCCCCACCAAACTACGCTGTCCCCAGAGTCCACTGTTCCGCCCCAAACTCCACTGTCCCCCACCAGACTCCGTTGCCCAATCCAGCCTCCACCATCCCCCACTAGACTCCACTGTCCCCCACCAGAGTCCACTGTCCCTCACAGGACTCTGCTGTCCTCTCCAGACTCCGCTGTCTTGCACCAGACTCTGCTGTCCACCACCAGAATCTGCCGTCCCCCACCAGACTCCACTGTCCCCCACCAGACTCCACTACTCCACACCAGACTCCACTACACCACACCAGACTCCACTGTTCCCCACTAGACTCCACTGCTCCACTCTAGACTCTGCTGCCCCACTCCAGGCTCCACTGTCCCACACCAGACGCCACTGTCCCATGCCAGACTCCACTGTCCCATGCCAGACTCCACTGTCCCACACCAAACTCCACTGCTGTGTCCAGACTCTGTTGTCCCACACTAGACTCTGCTGTCCAGCACCAGACTCCACTGCCTGCGCCACACTCCGCTGTCTTGCTCCAGACTCCACTGTCCAGCACCAAACTCCTGTCCCCCACCAGACTCCACTGTCCAGCACCAAACTCCTGTCCCCCACCAGACTCCACTTTTCCCCACCAAACTCCACTGTCCCCAACCAGAGTCCACTGCTCCGCCCCAAACTCAACTGTCCCGCACCAGACTCCGCTGCCCACTCCAGACTCCACTGTTCCCCACTAGACTCCACTGCTCCACTCCAGACCCCGCTGCCCCACTCCAGACCCCGCTGCCCCACTCCAGACTCCACGGTCCCGCGCCAGACTCCACGGTCCCGCGCCAGACTCCACGGTCCCGCGCCAGACTCCACGGTCCCGCGCCAGACTCCACTGCTCTGCCCAGACGCTGTTGTCCCACACTAGACTCTGGTGTCCAGCACCAGACTCCACTGACTGCTTCAGACTCCTGTCCCACAACAGACTCTGCTGTCCCACAACAGACTCTGCTTTGCCCCACCAAAGTCTGCTGTCCCCAACCAGACTCCACTGCTCTGCCCCAAACTCCACCGTCCCCCACCAGACTCCGCTGCCCACTCCAGACTCCGCCATCCCCCATCAGAGTCTGCTGTCCCTCACCAGACTTTGCTGTCTTGCTCCAGACTCTGCTGTCCCCACCAGACTCCAATATACCCCAGACAACTCCACTGTCCCCCACTAGAATCCTTTGTCTTGCACCAGACTCCACTGTCCCGCACCAGACTCTGCCGTCCAGCACCAGACTCTGCCGTCCCCCACCAGACTCTGCCGTCCCCCACCAGACTCCAATATCCCCCACAAGACTCCACTGTCCCCCACCAGGCTCCGCTGTGCCCCACCAGACTTCACTGTCCCACACCAGAATCCTTTGTCTAGCACCAGACTCCGCCGTCCCCCACCAGACCCCGCCGTCCACCACCAGACTCCGCCGTCCACCACTAGGCTCAGCCATCCCACACCAGACTCCTCCTTTTGTTCATGATCCTTGTTCTTAATTTTACAATCATTATTAGTGGGAATTCTGGCTCTCATTGAAGAGATACAAGTCAATGTGCTGCCTTTTTTTCCAGGCAGTACCTCATGTCAAAATAAATATACAAAGTACTAGAATTCAGACCAAGCAAGACCAAGCTTTGTGTCGACCAACTATTTGGGGGTTTTAAGTTGAGACAACCAATATCCTGCTCTGCATTGATGAAGAGCACAAATCTCAAAACAGGACCTCCACATGTAGGACATTACATGACCGAAGTAAAAAAATAGGGGGGGGAACAAGAGGCGCAATAGTGCCCTATCACTAGTGACACTAATGTATGCGGTGGGTATGAATTCACTCACCTAGCACAGTTGTGAGACCCACAACTGGTGTAAAAGCATTTGGCATTAAATGCAGCTGCTGCAGGACTTCCACCTTCCACATGCACGTGGGAATCATCCAGAAGTTACCTCAGGGGAAATGGTGTATCAGTGTCCGCGCTGCTGAAATCCCAAGAAAACGATCCGGAAACCATATGTAGGTTGCATCAATCATCCATTTATTCCTTTCCTACGCGTTTCAACACTGTCCTAGTGATTGATATCCCTGAGGAAGACACTAGGACAGTGTTGAAACGCGTAGGAAAGGAATAAATGGATGATTGATGCAACCTACATATGGTTTCCGGATCGTTTTCTTGGGATTTCAGCAGCGCGGACACTGATACACCATTTCCCCTGAGGTAATTACATGACCGAGACCTCCACACACCAGACATTACATGACCGAGACCTCCACACACCAGACATTACATGACCGAGACCTCCGCCCACCAGACATTACATGACCGAGACCTCCACACACCAGACATTACATGACCGAGACCTCCACACACCAGACATTACATGACCGAGACCTACACGTGTAGGACATTACATGACCGAGACCTCCACACACCAGACATTACATGACCGAGACCTACACGTGTAGGACATTACATGACCGAGACCTCCACACACCAGACATTACATGACCGAGACCTACGCGTGTAGGACATTACATGACTGAGACCTCCACACACCAGACATTACATGACTGAGAGTGAGACCTTCACATTCAGGACATTACATAACCGAGGAGCTCCACATTCAGGACATTACATGACTGAGGACCTCCACATTCAGGACATTACATGACTGAGGAGCTCCACATTCAGGACATTACATGACTGAGGACCTCCACATTCAGGACATTACATGGCCGAGGACCTCCACATTCAGGACATTACATGGCCGAGGAGCTCCACATTCAGGACATTACATGGCCGAGGAGCTCCACATTCAGGACATTACATGACAGAGACCTCCACACACCAGACATTACATGACAGAGACCTCCACACACCAGACATTACATGACAGAGACCTCCACAGACATTACATGACCGAGACCTCCACACACCAGACATTACATGACCGAGACCTACACGTGTAGGACATTACATGACCGAGACCTCCACACACCAGACATTACATGACCGAGACCTACGCGTGTAGGACATTACATGACTGAGACCTCCACACACCAGACATTACATGACTGAGAGTGAGACCTTCACATTCAGGACATTACATAACCGAGGAGCTCCACATTCAGGACATTACATGACTGAGGAGCTCCACATTCAGGACATTACATGACCGAGGAGCTCCACATTCAGGACATTACATGACTGAGGAGCTCCACATTCAGGACATTACATGGCCGAGGACCTCCACATTCAGGACATTACATGACTGAGGAGCTCCACATTCAGGACATTACATGACCGAGGACCTCCACATTCAGGACATTACATGACTGAGGAGCTCCACATTCAGGACATTACATGACCGAGGAGCTCCACATTCAGGACATTACATGACTGAGGAGCTCCACATTCAGGACATTACATGACTGAGGAGCTCCACATTCAGGACATTACATTACTGAGGAGCTCCACATTTAGGACATTACATGACCGAGGAGCTCCACATTCAGGACATTACATGACTGAGGAGCTCCACATTCAGGACATTACATGGCCGAGGAGCTCCACATTCAGGACATTACATGACTGAGGAGCTCCACATTCAGGACATTACATGACTGAGGAGCTCCACATTCAGGACATTACATGACTGAGGAGCTCCACATTCAGGACATTACATGACTGAGGAGCTCCACATTCAGGACATTACATGACTGAGGAGCTCCACATTTAGGACATTACATGACCGAGGAGCTCCACATTCAGGACATTACATGACTGAGGAGCTCCACATTCAGGACATTACATGGCCGAGGAGCTCCACATTCAGGACATTACATGACTGAGGAGCTCCACATTCAGGACATTACATGACTGAGGAGCTCCACATTCAGGACATTACATGACTGAGGAGCTCCACATTCAGGACATTACATGACTGAGGAGCTCCACATTCAGGACATTACATGACTGAGGAGCTCCACATTCAGGACATTACATGACCGAGGAGCTCCACATTCAGGACATTACATGACCGAGGAGCTCCACATTCAGGACATTACATGACCGAGGAGCTCCACATTCAGGACATTACATGTCCGAGGAGCTCCACATTCAGGACATTACATGACCGAGGAGCTCCACATTCAGGACATTACATGACCGAGGACCTCCACATTCAGGACATTACATGACTGAGGAGCTCCACATTCAGGACATTACATGACTGAGGAGCTCCATATTCAGGACATTACATGACTGGGCACCTCCACAGGTAGGACCTAACATGACAAAGATCTCCACAAGCAGAATATTACATAATTGAGGACCTTCATCTCATGGAACATTATGTGACCAATACCTCCACATAAACGACATTATAGGAACCCACAGTTTCATAGTTTTTAAGATTGGAAGTAGATTTTGAGTCCATCTACTTCATCCCATAACCTCACATGTTGATCCAGAGTAAGGAAACACATGATGGACTTGACATAACCAAGACCTCTGCATGGTCCGGCACCTCCACCAGCAGGTCATTGCAAGTAATGTCAAATCTGGAGGTCTTAATCATGTAAAACCCTTCTTGTGGAGGTCTTTTTCATGTAAAGACATTAACATGCAGAATATTACATGACAATGACCTCCACATTCAGGACATTACATGACCGAGACATCTACATGCAGAAAACTGCTTGACCAAGATGTCTACAAGCAGGACACTACATGACCAGGGCCACCATACGCAGGACATTAAATGACCAAAACCTCTACAGTAAGGACCTTAGATGACCATGTCATCCACCTCATGGGACATTACATGACAGAGGACCTCCACATGCAGAACATTACAGGACTGAGAAATCCACATGTAGGACATTGCATGACCAAAACCTCTACTTGTAGGACCTTATATGACCAACACATCCACCTATTGGGATATTATTTGACTGAGGACCTCCATCTCATAGTACATGACATGATCAAGGACCTTCACATTCAGGACATTACATGACAAGAAGGACGTTACATGACCGAGACCTCCATATGCATGATATTATGTGACAAAGATCTCTATAAGAAAGACATTCCATGACTGGGACCTCCACATGCATAACATGTCCGAGGGCCTCCACATTGAGAACATTACATGACCAAGACCTCCATATGCATGTTATTACATGATTGAGACCTACATGTGCAGGACACTACATGACCCAGACCTTCACACACTGGACATTACATGACAAAGATTTCTGCAAACAGGACATTATATGACCAAGATCTCCACCTCACGGAACCTTCACATTCACCACAGTACATGACTGACACCTCAACACAAAGGACATTACATCAATAAGACCTCAACTTGCAGGACATTCATGACCAACACCTCTATACACAGGACATTACATGACTGAGACCTCATGAAGGACATTATTGTTACCAAGACCTTCACACGCAGAACATTACAAGACTGAAATCTCCGCATGTAGGACTTTACAAAACCAAGAGCTGTGCAACATGAAATGACTGAGACCTCTACCCGCAGGACATTACATGAAAGAGACCACCCAAGCAGGACATTATATGACCGACATGTCCAACCATTGGGACATTACATGACTGGAACCTCCGCATGCCTAACATGACAAAGATCTCCACATGCAGAATATTACATAATTGAGGACCTTCATCTCATGGAACATTATGTGACCAAAACCTCCACACACACAACATTACATGACCTCATAGTTTCATAGTTTTTAAGATTGAAAGTAGATATTGAGTCCATCTAGGTCAACCAATAACTTAACATGTTGATCCAGAGTAAGGAAACACATGATGGACTTTACATAACCAAGACCTCTGTATGTACAATATGAAATGGCCTCCACCCGCAGGTCACTCATGTAATGTCAAATCTGGAGCTCTCACTCATAATGTCAATAGTCCACTCAATCTTGGAGGTCTCACTCATGTAATGTCAAATCTGGAGGCTCTCACTCATGTAATGTCAAATCTGGAGCTCTCACTCATGTAATGTCAAATCTGGAGCTCTCACTCATGTAATGTCAAATCTGGAGCAAGTAGTCATCTACTACATGTAATGTTTAGCTTGCGGAGGTTTCTTTCATGTAAAGACATTAACATGCAGAATATTACATGACAATGATCTCCACATTCAGGACATTACATGACCAAAATCACTACACATCGGACATTACAGGACTGAGGAATCCACATGTAGGACATTATATGACTGAAGACCTCCACCTTGCTGGATATTATGTGACCAAGACCAATCAAGATATTACAAGATCATCACATGGGACAATACATGACTGAGGATCTCCATCTCATAGAACATGATATGACCAAGGACCTCCACATTCAAGATATTACATGACCAAGAAGGACATTGGATGACCAAGACCTTCATATGCAGAAAATTACATGACCGAGAAGTCCACATTCAAGACATTACATGACCAATTCTCTACACATAGGATATTACATGACCGAGACATCTACATGCAGAAAATTGCTTGACCAAGATGTCTACAAGCAGGACACTACATGACCAGGGCCACCATACGCAGGACATTAAATGACCAAAACCTCTACAGTAAGGACCTTAGATGACCATGTCATCCACCTCATGGGACATTACATGACAGAGGACCTCCACATGCAGAACATTACAGGACTGAGAAATCCACATGTAGGACATTGCATGACCAAACCTCTACTTGTAGGACCTTATATGACCAACACATACACCTATTGGGATATTATTTGACTGAGGACCTCCAGCTTGCAAGACATTATGTGACCAAGACCTCCACAATCAAGATATTACAAGATCTCCACCACATGGAACATTACTTGAATGAGGACCTCCATCTCATAGTACATGACATGATCAAGGACCTTCACGTTCAGGACATTACATGACAAGAAGGACATTACATGACCGAGACTCCATATGCATGATATTATGTGACAAAGATCTCTATAAGAAAGACATTCCATGACCTACATGACCAAGACCTCCATTTGCATGTTATTACATGATTGAGACCTACATGTGCAGGACACTACATGACCCAGACTGGACATTACATGACAAAGATTTCTACAAACAGGACATTATATGACCAAGATCTCCACCTCACGGAACCTTATGTGATCAAGACCTTCACATTCACCACAGTACATGACTGACACCTCAACACAAAGGACATCAATAAGACCTCAACTTGCAGGACATTCATGACCAACACCTCTATACACAGGACATTACATGACTGAGACCTCATGAAGGACATTATTGTTACCAAGACCTTCACACGCAGAACATTACAAGACTGAAATCTCCGCATGTAGGACTTTACAAAACCAAGAGCTGTGCAACATGAAATGACTGAGACCTCTACCCGCAGGACATTACATGAAAGAGACCACCCAAGCAGGACATTATATGAAAGAGACCACCCAAGCAGGACATTATATGAAAGAGACCACCCAAGCAGGACATTATATGACCGACATGTCCAACCATTGGGACATTACATGACTGGAACCTCCGCATGCAGAATATTCCATAATTGAGGACCTTCATCTCATGGAACATTATGTGACCAATACCTCCACATTAACGACATTATAGGAACCCACAGTTTCATAGTTTTTAAGATTGAAAGTAGATTTTGAGTCCATCTACTTCATCCCATAACCTCACATGTTGATCCAGAGTAAGGAAACACATGATGGACTTGACATAAGCAAGACCTCTGCATGGTCCGGCACCTCCACCAGCAAGTCATTGCACGTAATGTCAAATTTGGAGGTCTTAATCATGTAAAACCCTTCTTGTGGAGGTCTTTTTCATGTAAAGACATTAACATGCAGAATATTACATGACAATGACCTCCACATTCAGGACATTACATGACCGAGACATCTACATGCAGAAAACTGCTTGACCAAGATGTCTACAAGCAGGACACTACATGACCAGGGCCACCATACGCAGGACATTAAATGACCAAAACCTCTACAGTAAGGACATTAGATGACCATGTCATCCACCTCATGGGACATTACATGACAGAGGACCTCCACATGCAGAACATTACAGGACTGAGAAATCCACATGTAGGACATTGCATGACCAAAACCTCTACTTGTAGGACCTTATATGACCAACACATCCACCTATTGGGATATTACTTGACTGAGGACCTCCATCTCATAGTACATGACATGATCAAGGACCTTCACATTCAGGACATTACATGACAAGAAGGACGTTACATGACCGAGACCTCCATATGCATGATATTATGTGACAAAGATCTCTATAAGAAAGACATTCCATGACTGGGACCTCCACATGCATAACATGTCCGAGGGCCTCCACATTGAGAACATTACATGACCAAGACCTCCATATGCATGTTATTACATGATTGAGACCTACATGTGCAGGACACTACATGACCCAGACCTTCACACACTGGACATTACATGACAAAGATTTCTGCAAACAGGACATTATATGACCAAGATCTCCACCTCACGGAACCTTCACATTCACCACAGTACATGACTGACACCTCAACACCAAGGACATTACATCAATAAGACCTCAACTTGCAGGACATTCATGACCAACACCTCTATACACAGGACATTACATGACTGAGACCTCATGAAGGACATTATTGTTACCAAGACCTTCACACGCAGAACATTACAAGACTGAAATCATGTAGGACTTTACAAAACCAAGAGCTGTGCAACATGAAATGACTGAGACCTCTACCCGCAGGACATTACATGAAAGAGACCACCCAAGCAGGACATTATATGACCGACATGTCCAACCATTGGGACATTACATGACTGGAACCTCCGCATGCCTAACATGACAAAGATCTCCACATGCAGAATATTCCATAATTGAGGACCTTCATCTCATGGAACATTATGTGACCAAAACCTCCACACACACAACATTACATGACCTCATAGTTTCATAGTTTTTAAGATTGAAAGTAGATATTGAGTCCATCTAGGTCAACCAATAACTTAACATGTTGATCCAGAGTAAGGAAACACATGATGGACTTTACATAACCAAGACCTCTGTATGTACAATATGAAATGGCCTCCACCCGCAGGTCAGGTATGTAATGTCAAATCTGGAGCTCTCACTCATGTAATGTCAAATCTGGAGCTCTCACTCATGTAATGTCAAATCTGGAGCTCTCACTCATGTAATGTTTAGCTTGCGGAGGTTTCTTTCATGTAAAGACATTAACATGCAGAATATTACATGACAATGACCTCCACATTCAGGACATTACATGACCAAAATCACTACACATCGGACATTACAGGACTGAGAAATCCACATGTAGGACATTATATGACTGAAGACCTCCACCTTGCTGGATATTATGTGACCAATCAAGATATTACAAGATCATCACATGGGACAATACATGACTGAGGATCTCCATCTCATAAAACATGATATGACCAAGGACCTCCACATTCAAGATATTACATGACCAAGAAGGACATTGCATGACCAAGACCTTCATATGCAGAAAATTACATGACTGAGACACCACATGGGACATTACATGGCTGAGACACCACATGGGACATTACATGACTGAGACACCACATGGGACATTACATGGCTGAGACACCACATGGGACGTTACATGACTGAGACACCACATGGGACATTACATGGCTGAGACACCACATGGGACATTACATGGCTGAGACACCACATGGGACATTACATGGCTGAGACACCACATGGGACATTACATGACTGAGACACCACATGGGACATTACATGGCTGAGACACCACATGGGACGTTACATGACTGAGACACCACATGGGACATTACATGGCTGAGACACCACATGGGACATTACATGGCTGAGACACCACATGGGACATTACATGGCTGAGACACCACATGGGACATTACATGACTGAGACACCACATGGGACATTACATGGCTGAGACACCACATGGGACGTTACATGACTGAGACACCACATGGGACATTACATGGCTGAGACACCACATGGGACATTACATGGCTGAGACACCACATGGGACATTACATGGCTGAGACACCACATGGGACATTACATGACTGAGACACCACATGGGACATTACATGACTGAGACACCACATGGGACATTACATGGCTGAGACACCACATGGGACATTACATGACTGAGACACCACATGGGACATTACATGACTGTCGCCAGTGTTTAGGAAGCACATATAATGATGAAGGAGGCACAGTAGACTTTTCTATCCCTTGCAGATCAGAGTTGACATTATTGTGCTCGGAGTGAGGAGCCCGGTGAGAAGCCGTTGAGTCTACAGGATAATGGCAGACGGTTACATTCACAGCATTCTTGATGCGTTTTTTGAGGATCCGTTTTTCAGCTGAAAACCTGGATCAGCTTTTCAAAAAAACTCATCACTTAACGTGATCCATTTTTATCCATTTTGCTGCGTTTTAGACTATTGCATTTTTTTGAGCTCGTAGACAATGGTTTCAATGGGAAAAAACGGATCAGAATGACGCCGCACAAGCTGACAGCTCGTTCTTTGTGAGGACCTGTTATTGAGCCAAAAAACACATCCTGATAACATGTTGTGTCTGAACCACAAATCTGGGAAACCCATTGACTTTGCTTGGATGCTGTGGAGCACAGAACAGACCCTCAAAAAATGCATCAAAAACGCTGTGTATGAATGAAGCCGAAGAGTCTAGAGATAGGTGTAGATTGGGACTCAAACGTATAGAAGGGTCTGATGGATCTAGAACGTGCAGAGGGTTGTGGAAAGGAGAAAGGAGTCTAAAGAGACTGAAATCTATGAGGGGAACGAACAGTCTACAGGGATTAGAGAGTCTGACGAGAGGGAACAATCTGAAGAGACAGAAGTCTGAAAGAAAAGAAAGGGCTACTTGGCGTTCCTGAAGACAGCGGAGTCTGGATGGGGACCGAGTGATCAGGTGAGGACAAAAGCAGATAGAAAGTCTGGAGAGATCAAAGGAATCTGGAGAGGACACATGTCAGAGAGGTGGATGGTGGAGGGGTCTGGAGAGGACACATGTCAGACTGGTGGATGGTGGAGGGTCTGGAGAGGACATGTCAGACTGGTGGATGGTGGAGGGGTCTGGAGAGGACACATGTCTGACTGGTGGATGGTGGAGGGGTCTGGAGAGGACACATGTCAGACTGGTGGATGGTGGAGGGGTCTGGAGAGGACATGTCAGACTGGTGGATGGTGGAGGGGTCTGGAGAGGACACATGTCAGACTGGTGGATGGTGGAGGAATCTGGAGAGGACACATGTCAGACTGGTGGATGGTGGAGGGGTCTGGAGAGGACACATGTCAGACTGGTGATGGTGGAGGAATCTGGAGAGGACACATGTCAGACTGGTGGATGGTGGAGGAATCTGGAGAGGACACATGTCAGACTGGTGGATGGTGGAGGGGTCTGGAGAGGACAATGTCAGATTGGTGGATGGTGGAGGGGTCTGGAGAGGACACATGTCAGACTGGTGGATGGTGGAGGGGTCTGGAGAGGACACATGTCTGAGAGGTGGATGGTGGAGGGGTCTGGAGAGGACACATGTCAGACTGGTGGATGGTGGAGGGGTCTGGAGAGGACACATGTCAGACTGGTGGATGGTGGAGGGGTCTGGAGAGGACACATGTCAGACTGGTGGATGGTGGAGGAATCTGGAGAGGACACATGTCAGACTGGTGGATGGTGGAGGGGTCTGGAGAGGACATGTCAGACTGGTGGATGGTGGAGGGGTCTGGAGAGGACACATGTCAGACTGGTGGATGGTGGAGGAATCTGGAGAGGACACATGTCTGACTGGTGGATGGTGGAGGGGTCTGGAGAGGACACATGTCTGACTGGTGGATGGTGGAGGGTCTGGAGAGGACACATGTCAGACTGGTGGATGGTGGAGGAATCTGGAGAGGACACATGTCAGACTGGTGGATGGTGGAGGAATCTGGAGAGGACACATGTCAGACTGGTGGATGGTGGAGGGGTCTGGAGAGGACATGTCAGATTGGTGGATGGTGGAGGGGTCTGGAGAGGACACATGTCAGACTGGTGGATGGTGGAGGGGTCTGGGGAGGACACATGTCTGAGAGGTGGATGGTGGAGGGGTCTGGAGAGGACACATGTCAGACTGGTGGATGGTGGAGGGGCTGGAGAGGACACATGTCTGACTGGTGGATGGTGGAGGGTCTGGAGAGGACACATGTCAGACTGGTGGATGGTGGAGGGGTCTGGAGAGGACACATGTCAGACTGGTGGATGGTGGAGGGGTCTGGAGAGGACACATGTCAGACTGGTGGATGGTGGAGGAATCTGGAGAGGACACATGTCAGACTGGTGGATGGTGGAGGAATCTGGAGAGGACACATGTCAGACTGGTGGATGGTGGAGGAATCTGGAGAGGACACATGTCAGACTGGTGGATGGTGGAGGGGTCTGGACAGGACATGTCAGACTGGTGGATGGTGGAGGGGTCTGGAGAGGACACATGTCAGACTGGTGGATGGTGGAGGAATCTGGAGAGGACACATGTCTGACTGGTGGATGGTGGAGGGTCTGGAGAGGACACATGTCAGACTGGTGGATGGTGGAGGGTCTGGAGAGGACACATGTCAGACTGATGGATGGTGGAGGGATCTGGAGAGGACACATGTCAGACTGGTGGATGGGGAGGAATCTGGAGAGGACACATGTCAGACTGGTGGATGGTGGAGGGGTCTGGAGAGGACACATGTCAGACTGGTGGATGGTGGAGGAATCTGGAGAGGACACATGTCAGACTGGTGGATGGTGGAGGGGTCTGGAGAGGACATGTCAGATTGGTGGATGGTGGAGGGGTCTGGAGAGGACACATGTCAGACTGGTGGATGGTGGAGGGGTCTGGAGAGGACACATGTCTGACTGGTGGATGGTGGAGGGTCTGGAGAGGACACATGTCAGACTGGTGGATGGTGGAGGGGTCTGGAGAGGACACATGTCAGACTGGTGGATGGTGGAGGGGTCTGGAGAGGACATGTCAGATTGGTGGATGGTGGAGGGGTCTGGAGAGGACACATGTCAGATTGGTGGATGGTGGAGGAATCTGGAGAGGACATGTCAGACTGGTGGATGGTGGAGGGGTCTGGAGAGGACACATGTCTGAGAGGTGGATGGTGGAGGAATCTGGAGAGGACATGTCAGACTGGTGGATGGTGGAGGGGTCTGGAGAGGACACATGTCTGAGAGGTGGATGGTGGAGGGGTCTGGAGAGGACACATGTCTGACTGGTGGATGGTGGAGGGGTCTGGAGAGGACACATGTCTGAGAGGTGGATGGTGGAGGAATCTGGAGAGGACATGTCAGACTGGTGGATGGTGGAGGGTCTGGAGAGGACACATGTCTGAGAGGTGGATGGTGGAGGGGTCTGGAGAGGACACATGTCTGAGAGGTGGATGGTGGAGGAATCTGGAGAGGTGTTTAAATGCAATGAGGAATCTAGAGATGACAGAAAGGTCTGGAAGGGTCAAGAAGGTCTGATGAACACAAGGAGTCTCTGGAGGGAGAGAGGAATTTAGAGGAATTGTTTGATCTAGAGCAGAGGTCCCCAACTCCAGTCCTCAAGGCACCAACAGTGCAGGTTTTCAGGATTTCCTTAGTATTGCACAGGTGCTAATGTGATCATCTGCACTGGTAATGACTCCAACCCCTGTGCAATACTAAGGAGATCCTGAAAACATGACCTGTTGGTGCCTTGAGGCCTGGAGTTGGGGACCTCTGATCTAGAGGATTCAGGATGAAGACAAAAGGGAGAATGTGGAGAAGAGGAGAAGAGGAGAAGAGGAGAGGACATCCTGGTCTGGAGAAGGAGGACAACAGATGTCTGGAGAGGGGAACAGAGTGAAGGGATAGAAGTGTATGAACAGACCTGACAAGTCTGGAGAGGATCAAAGACAGAGAAGTCAGGAGAGTAACCGGATCATAAAGTTCAGATTGAGGAGGCCCAAGGCACTGGGGATGGGATGGTGTAACTGTGGGTGAGGACATGGCAGTGACTGCAGTCCTCCTCACTGATCTCCAAGGTCCATCATCATTTTTGATGGTGGTTGTTATTCCTGCAGGTATGACATGATGGTGGTTATTCTTGCAGGTATGACATGATGGTGGTTATTCCTGCAGGTATGACATGATGGTGGGTATTCCTGCAGGTATGACATGATGGTGGGTATTCCTGCAGGTATGACATGATGGTGGGTATTCCTGCAGGTATGTCATGATGGTGGTTGTTATTCCTGCAGGTATGACATGATGGTGGGTATTCCTGCAGGTATGACATGATGGTGGGTATTCCTGCAGGTATGACATGATGGTGGGTATTCCTGCAGGTATGATATGATGGTGGTTGTTATTCCTGCAGGTATGACATGATGGTGGTTATTCCTGCAGGTATGACATGATGGTTGTTATTCCTGCAGGTATGACATGATGGTGGTTATTCCTGCAGGTATGATATGATGGTGGTTATTCCTGCAGGTATGACATGATGGTGGGTATTCCTGCAGGTATGACATGATGGTGGTTATTCCTGCAGGTATGACATGATGGTGGGTATTCCTGCAGGTATGATATGATGGTGGGTATTCCTGCAGGTATGACATGATGGTGGGTATTCCTGCAGGTATGATATGATGGTGGTTGTTATTCCTGCAGGTATGACATGATGGTGGTTATTCCTGCAGGTATGATATGATGGTGGTTATTCCTGCAGGTATGACATGATGGTGGTTATTCCTGCAGGTATGACATGATGGTGGTTATTCCTGCAGGTATGACATGGTGGTGGGTATTCCTGTAGGTATGACATGGTGGTTGTTATTCTTGCAGGTATGACATGATGGTGGGTATTCCTGCAGGTATGACATGATGGGGGTATTCCTGCAGGTATGACATGATGGTGGGTATTCCTGCAGGTATGACATGATGGTGGTTATTCCTGCAGGTATGACATGATGGTGGGTATTCCTGCAGGTATGATATGATGGTGGTTGTTATTCCTGCAGGTATGACATGATGGTGGTTATTCTTGCAGGTATGACATGATGGTGGGTATTCCTGCAGGTATGACATGATGGTGGGTATTCCTGCAGGTATGACATGATGGTGGGTATTCCTGCAGGTATGACATGATGGTGGGTATTCCTGCAGGTATGACATGATGGTGGTTATTCCTGCAGGTATGACATGATGGTGGTTATTCCTGCAGGTATGACATGGTGGTGGGTATTCCTGTAGGTATGACATGGTGGTTGTTATTCTTGCAGGTATGACATGATGGTGGGTATTCCTGCAGGTATGACATGATGGTGGGTATTCCTGCAGGTATGACATGATGGTGGGTATTCCTGCAGGTATGACATGATGGTTGTTATTCTTGCAGGTATGACATGATGGTGGGTATTCCTGCAGGTATGACATGATGGTGATTATTCCTGCAGGTATGACATGATGGTGGGTATTCCTGCAGGTATGACATGATGGTGGGTATTCCTGCAGGTATGACATGATGGTGGGTATTCCTGCAGGTATGACATGATGGTGGGTATTCCGGCAGGTATGACATGATGGTGATTATTCCTGCAGGTATGACATGGTGGTTGTTATTCCTGCAGGTATGACATGATGGTGGGTATTCCTGCAGGTATGACATGATGGTGGTTATTCCTGCAGGTATGACATGATGGTGGTTATTCCTGCAGGTATGACATTATGGTGGTTGTGATCTGCTGTATCCCTCCTGTTGACAGGACATATATACTGAGTGGCTTCCAGATAAAGGTGATTTGACCAACAGTTGCGTCTCCCAGTTGTGGCATAAAGCGGCGCAGTGTGTCCAGCTGAGTCTGCAGAAACGTCTAATGCTGCCAATCTCCTGGGACGTATCATGAACATGAAGCACGACCAACACGACCAATGCAGCCGACATACTGCCACATCACAAGGCATTCACTGATCTCATATATACATACTGCCAACATCACAAGGCATTCACTGATCTCATATATACATACTGCCAGGCTCAGGAGAAGACACTTAGTTTTGGGTATCGGAGTTTGATATGGACAGTGAGATCGAGTTACCTGATCCCAATTCCTCAGATGACCATAGTGAGGTCACACAGGCGGCTAAAAGTCTCCTCACTGCCGACATGCAGGAGTCATCTCCATAAGGAGAGTAACTATTCCCTTTACCTCGTTATAGTCCCTCATACGTCTGCTGATTGGGGCTCTGATCTGTCATAAATCCTAAGTCATACTGAAAGCTCGTTAGAGGGCAGTTTTGCCTATTAGGATTGCTACTTTCAATAGGTGGCATCAGAGTTCGTCCACATCCTCCCTGAAGACACAATGTGCGCAGGGACCTTGTACCTGGACCTTCTGCAGGATCCGTCTAATGGGGAAGAAGTTGGATGTAGAAAGCGAGCGCCATAGAGCGGAGCGTGCGGCACAGCTGTGTCAGTCCTCAGATGGAGATATCAAGTTTGTCAGCTCCCCATTCAGTGTCCTCACTTCAAAGGACCTGTCCCACCTAGTCGCCACAGGCAGCGCAGCAGCCGGCATTGTCTGAGGACCTCAGAGGATTGTATGAACCTTCAAAGCATCAATGACAGCTGCAACTTGAGAATGGCCGAGCATTGTCTCTGTGTCCGTCATGTTATAGGGAATAGATGAAAAATGCAAGAAATATAATAAAGATCTGCATGCAATACAACATAAAGAAATAGCAAAGTGCCCCTTACCTTCACTGCCAGCAGCAGAGACCCAGGAGACCCCAATACACAGCAAGCAAACCAGCCCGGCCGCCTGTGCCATTGGAGCACAATCTACCCCTGCCTGTCTCCACACAAGAGGATCTCTGTGCTCCAGACGCCAGCAAATCCGACAGCACTTTAAAACCATCTTCTCACATACACATAGGCAGGCAGCAAAGAGGAGGAGGGGGCGGCTGCCTGTCACAGACAAGCAGCCAATTGTGCTGGAGGCTCCGCTCCATCCTCCATCTGCTGCTCACCTGTCAGTCTGTGGGATAATATCTCCACCATGCACTGACCAGCAAGGTAAAGCCATACAAGAAAAAGACATTCAGAGGGGACAGCGGACTCCGAATCCACCGGACAATGGTGCCATGATGTCACAAGTTATGCTCCAAATCCACCGGACAATGGGCCATGATGTCACAAGTTCTGCCCGAACCCACCGGACAATGGCACCATGATGTCACAAGTTCTGCCCCGAATCCACCGGACGATGGTGCCATGATGTCACAAGTTCTGCCCGAACCCACCGGACAATGGTGCCATGATGTCACAAGTTCTCCTTCGAACCCACCGGACAATGGTGCCATGATGTCACAAGTTCTCCTTCGAATCCACCGGACAATGGTGCCATGATGTCACAAGTTCTCCTTCGAATCCACCGGACAATGGTGCCATGATGTCACAAGTTCTCCTTCGAATCCACCGGACAATGGTACCATGATGTCACAAGTTCTGCCCTGTACCCACCGGACGATGGTGCCATGATGTCACAAGTTCTCATGCACAGTTCTCCTCGAATCCACCGGACAGTACCATGGTCACAAGTCTGCCTGTACACCGACATGGGCATGATGTCACAAGTTCTGCCCGAACCACCGGACAATGGCACCATGATGTCACAAGTTCTCCTTCGAATCCACCGGACAATGGTGCCATGATGTCACAAGTTCTCCTTCGAATCCACCGGACAATGGTGCCATGATGTCACAAGTTCTCCTTCGAATCCACCGGACAATGGTACCATGATGTCACAAGTTCTGCCCCGAACCACCGGACGATGGTGCCATGATGTCACAAGTTCTGCCCGAACCCACCGGACAATGGTGCCATGATGTCACAAGTTCTCCTTCGAACCACCGGACAATGGTGCCATGATGTCACAAGTTCTCCTTCGAATCCACCGGACAATGGTGCCATGATGTCACAAGTTCTCCTTCGAATCCACCGGACAATGGTGCCATGATGTCACAAGTTCTCCCTTTGAATCCACCGGACAATGTACCATGATGTCACAAGTTCTGCCCTGTACCACCGGACATGGCACCAGATGTCACAAGTTCTCCTTCGAATCCACCGGACGATGGTGCCATGATGTCACAAGTACAGCAGACAATCAATGATCAAAAATCCTCCATCCCAGATTGTTAGTCCTATTTGCTCCAACAGGTAAAGCCAATAGAAAGGAACCATGAAAAAAAAATTAAACATCAGAACCTGCATGGAAACCTTAAGTGAAAATAAAGCATTGTGGGAGTTCAGGCTTGTGTCCTGTCTGCTCACCTGTCAGGTATAACCCTGCAGTAAACCACTCACCTGTCAGGTATAACCCTGCAGTAAACCACTCACCTGTCAGGTATAACCCTGCAGTAAACCACTCACCTGTCAAGGTACCTTTACACGCCGCTACAGTATGGTGGAAACAACTGGGTGCTTCACGTGCACGAGCACGCACAAACGGTGGAAAACGGTACCCGCATCGCCTTTACACGCCGCTATAAGGTGCTTTACAGAAGGTTTAGGGTATGTGCACATCAGTCGTTTCTGCATCTGTGCAGAACGACCGGGCGATTTCCCCGGCGTGTTCCTTAGCGTTTTCCAGACTGGTCTTTGCTGCACTTGTTCAGCTGGACCCGCTGGAAAAACGCTGAAAAGAAGTCGCTTGCTCTATCTTTGACAACCGGTCGGAAACCGGTGAATAAACTGAAATCGTCAAGACAAAAAACGTTGTCATGTACACAGCGTTTTCTAAACTCCATTGACTAGCATGTTAATCCTACCGGTGGGTAGGATTAACATAAATTACCATAAAACTCAGCGGGAACCGCCGACGGAAACCGGTCAAAACCAGCCCACAAAACGTCAGATGTGCACATACCCTAAAGCTACCTCTGGATGCACCGCCGGGTGCTCAAGTTACCTTCTGCAGAGCACCGTCCCTCGTTTACACGCCGCTACAGAAGGTAATATGGGAGGACCTGGTGCAGCAGGGACAGCACATAGGCGTGCCAGAGTTGTGGATTACGAGACGCTCATATAGGACAATGCAATAACATCATGATTGGGCAGGCATCGCAGGAGGCTGCCTAATACATGACGCTCGAGCAATTGTGTAGTGTGACTGCTCAGCTCCTTAAATATGCCGCCCTGTGCAGCGACTACCAATCGTAATGCAGGAGCTGCCTCCAATGATCGCTGAAGAGGGGCGGTTTCCCGAAGCCTGTGTCACGCCCCAGGTAGATAGCAAGGTGTCGAAACAACCCTCTTGTTCCTTATTTACACACCGATACAGACCGCTACCATCGTCTTGAAATCAACCTGTTTTAGGGCAGTGCTCTGAAACAGGTGCCGCAAGTGACGAGTGGAAACAACCGTCTTTACACGCCGCTACCTCGGGTTGATTTGGCGGTGCAAGATACATTTGTCTCATCTACCCGGTTGTTTCCACCATCCAGTAGCGGCGTGTAAAGGAACCATCAGGTATAACCCTGCAGTAATCCGCTTACTTGTCATGTATAACTCTGCAGTAAACCTCTCAGGTATAACCCTGCAGTAAACCGCTTACCTGTCATGTATAACCCTGCAGTAAACCACTCACTTGTCAGGTATAACCCTGCAGTAAACCACTCGCCTTTTATGTATAGCCCTATAGTAAACCTCTCACCTGTCAGGTATAGCCCTGCAGTAAACCACTCACCTGTCAGGTATAACCCTGCAGTAAACTGCTCAACCGTCAGATATAACCCTTCAGTAAAACCGCTCACCTGTCAGGTATAACCCTATACTAAAACTGCTCACCTGTCAGGTATAACCCTGCAGTAAATCTACTCACCTGTAAGTATAGCCCTGCAGTAAACCGCTCACATGTCAGGTATAGCACTGGAGTAAACTGCTCACCTATTAGGTATTACCCTGCAGTAAAACCGCTCACCAGTGAGGTAAAACCGTACAGTAAATCCGCTCACATGTCAGGTATATGTGAGGTAGCGACCCTGGGAACTCGCTTGCAGCATAATGAAATGACATCACCGTTATATTTTAACGTATAACATAATACCGTACCTTATTACATGCCATAAACTACAGGTAACACCCACCATACGCTTTACATTTCACATAACACCCGGTACACTTGTAGCAAGAAGATCTCTACATAGTACACAGGGTCAGCTTCAGATTAACGGGTCAGATTAAAGTGTAAAAATGTGAATAAAGAGTTGAACATATGTTTCAGTGTTAAGAAATGTGAATAGAACCTGGTAAACATAGTGTACAGAAGGGTGGAAGAACTGGACTAACCCCCATGCACATTAAGTTAGGGAAAGAATGTGCCTGGGGTGGTAAGAGTGAAGCCAGGCCTCCTAAGCCAAGACACCCGTAGGGAAAATGTTTATTTTGTACCTACAGAGACTGTCCTGTAAGAACTTTTGAATTTTCTTGAACTATTTGCTTTTAAAAATGGACCATAAAACACCACTGGACTGGTTGTGGCAGAAACTGCTTGTAAATATTCACCAGCCCTGGTGGAAAAAGGACTAATCACCGGAGAGACTGCTTTTTAAACTCTTTTGGACTAATTTTCATTATTTTATTGGTTTTTGTACTTTTTACTTTTAAGACTCTGTATATATTATTGTCATTCTTTCATTTTGTTTACCTTGTTGAAAAGTTGTCACAGTCTCATAATACTGTCTTTCACTAAGGGGGAATGTGGCACCCCTGGGTCAAAGTGCCACAGTGTCATCACTGCCCACGGGTGTTGGTGTCATGTTATGATCCGATGACCTAGGAGTAACATAAACAGACTTCACAGAAGTAGTTGGCAACTGTACTGACCGCAGTCCCTGACTAAATATCGCAACTAGAAGTATCCGTGGGATGTAACTAACCATGCCCTAGACATCTCAACAGGGCCGGTGAACTAGCTACCCCAAAGATGGAAATAGGAAAGTCTATCTTGCCTCAGAGCAGAGCCCAAAAAGAATGGCAAGCCCCACATGGATATTGACTGGGAAACAGTAGAGGAAAACACACACACAGGCAGATAATAAAGTTTAGCAAAAATTGCCACACTAGCTAGATAGTAAGGACAGGATGAAATACTGTTGCGGTCAGTATTAAAAATAATATCAAAAACCTCCAACAAGCAGATAGTGCCAAAAAATAACCCTGAGTCTGCTAAGACTCGCGCCCTCTATATCTGCAAGAACGTCTGTGAATCAAACTAGAATAAATAGGTTCTAACACCAGCAAAACTGGAATTAGCTGACAACAGTGAATAGCAATTCATAACTAAGAAGAAAACTTAATGAGAGCAGGTAAACAAGTATGCAGACTAGATATCAACCCACAACTCAGAGCAAGACAAGCAATAAGCAGATCCTCAAGCACACAACATGTGTGCCATAAAATAACAAAAGCCCATTCACATAGCTTGCAAGGACTCAGCAGAGCAGGAAGAAACCAGGGAGAGATGTGGACACCTCCAGGAATAATAACAACTGGCAGAGATTGATCAGCTCCAACCACCTGTATGCTCCAATCCGAAGCAAATGCCCAGTCATCAAGATCAGCTAAGGAACTCTCCAAAACACAGCCAGCTGCAACACCAACAACAACCACAGGAGGGATCTCACAACCAGAATTCTTCATCAATGATTTCACAACAGTATCCCCCATCCCCATTGAGGAGTTTTCGCCGAACCCTCACCAGAGCCTCCAGGCTTACAAGGATGAGCCAGATGAAAAGCACGAACTATGTCAGGGCATGGACCTCCGAGGCAAAAATCCAAGAATTATTTTCCTCTCCATAACCCCGCCATTTAACAAGGTACTGGAGCCTCTGTCTTGAAAGACGGAAATCCAAAATCTTCTCAACCTCATACTCCAACTCACCATCAATCAAGACTGGATCCCTCTCAGACAAGACGGCCCCTGCACCAATCTCAGAGGCATCGATCTCCACCTGAAACAGAAGAGAGACATCCGGTTGTCGCAACACAGGAGCAGAAGTAAACATTCTTTTAAGCTTCTGAAAGGTGAAAACAGCCGCAGGAGAGCAATGCTCCACATCAGCGCCCTTCTTAGTCAAATCGGTTAACAGTTTAACAATGCTGGAAAAATTTGCAATGAACCGACGATAAAAATTAGCAAAGCCCAAAAATTTCTGAACACTCTTCATAGATGTTGGCCGAACCCAATCATGAATGGCCTGAACCTTAACCGGATCTATCTCAATAGAAGAAAGCGCCACAATGAAGCCACAAAAAGAAACCTTCTGGACTCCAAAGCAACACTTAGGCTGCCTTCAGACTTGCAGATGCATCTGCAGCGTTTTGCAGATGCATCTGCAAGCATCAGCATGCAGACCGCGGCCCCTATGTTTATAATGGTGCGCACCGCGGTCTGCAAATGCTTGCAGACCGCCGCGCGCACCCATTCACTCCTGTATGTGATCTGTGCGCAGGCGGATGCCTGCGTACAGATCACACACTCCCGCCCGCACCGTGGACGCGAGATGTCGCGTCCCTGGTGCGGACGAAAGTGTGTGATCTGTACGCAGGCATCCGCCTGCGCACAGATCACATATAGGAGTGAATGGGTGCGCGCGGCGGTCTGCAAGCATTTGCAGACCGCGGTGCGCACCATTATAAACATAGGGGCCGCGGTCTGCATGCTGATGCTTCCAGATGCCTCTGCAAGTCTGAAGCCAGCCTTAGACCCCTTAACATACAAAGCATTGTCACGAAGGATCTGAAGGACAGTCCTGACCTGTGCGACATGAGAATCCCAATCATTGCAAAAAATCAAAATATCATCCAAATACACAATCAGGAACTGGTCAATAAACTCCAGAAATATGTCAGGCATAAAGGACTGATTATGTGTCCCACTAAGGTCAATGTTAGTAAACCAACATGCTCCCTTACTCCTAGAAAACAAGTTGGAAATCAAAGGTAGAGGTTATTGAAACTTGACCGTGATCTTATGCAACCACGGAAAACCCAGCACCACCGCATCATGCAGGTTATGCAAAACCAGAAATGGACAATCCTCCTGATGAGCTGGCGCCATGCGCATTGTCAACTGCGTCCAAAACTGAGGTTTGTTCTGCTCAAGAGGTGTAGCATCGATGCCCCTTAAAGGAATAGGGTCCCACAACGGCTGCATAGAGAAGCCACAGCGACTAGCAAACTCAAAATCCATCACATTTAAGGCAGCGCCTGAATCCACAAATGCCATAACAGAAAATGACGACAAGGAACAAAGCAAGGACACAGATAATAAGAGCTTAGGGTGTATAGTACTGACGGTAAAGGAACCAGCAATCCTCTGTGCTTGGGACAGGCAGAGATGACATGAGAAGCGTCACCACTATAATGACACAACCTATTCTGATGTCTAAGTCCTTGTCGGTCAGTGCGATATAGAATCCTATCACACTGCATCGGCTCAGGAATCTGCTCTGAGGATGACAATCCCGAGCGAACCGCTCAACGCTCCCGCAGACGCCGATCAATCTGAACAGCCAGAGACATAGAATTGTTCAGACCCGAAGGCGTGGGAAACCATAACATCCTTAACAGCGTCAGAAAGACCCTTTCTAAAAAGCTCCACCAAAGCATCATCATTCATTTAGTCAGCACAGACCATTTCCTGAATTTCTGACAATTCCGCCGCCTCCTGACCCTGAGACAGGGCCAACAGGGTCTTCTCAGCTTGAGCCACAGAGTTGGATTCATCATAAAGTAAACCCAAGGACTGAAAAAAGGAGTCCACAGTAAGTAAAACCGGATCCCCAAGGATCGCCCCGCAGCAGGGAGATACCTATTTTAACCTGCTGAACTGAATCATCAGAGGACCGAGGTCTCAGAGCAAAAAACAGTTTATAATTATTTCTCACACTCAAAAATGTTGACCTATCACCATAAAACAAATCCGGAGTCTGAACATTATACTCAGAAATTCCCTGCACCCTTGCAGCGAGCTGGTCTAGTTAATGCACACTCATACTGGCACCAGACTCCCCAGTCACCAAAAGAAAAAGAGGGAAGAAAGAAAAAGAACAAACTACAGAAAAAAAATGCCTCAACACCTCTCTCCCCTTCTTCTGAGATGCACGTCACTCATTTTTGTCTTTATGGCCAGTTGTACTGTTATGATCCGATGACCTAGGAGTAACATACACAGACTTCACAGAAGAAGTTGGCAATAGGGATGGGCGAATCTACTCGCAGGACTCGGTACTCTGCGAGTTTCCCAGTGATTACTCGCACGAGTCCAATGCAAATCAATATCAATCCTAGTTTTGTCAGAAACGCTGACAAAACTAGGATTGCCATTGTTTGCATTAGACTCGGCTACTGTGCCAGTGATAGCAGGGAAACTCGCAAAGTAACTGCTGTTACATTGCGAGCGGAGTCCAGCTGTCTTCTCTGTGCAGCTCCAGGGTCCTAGAGCCCGCCTGCTCACAGACATGATGTAGCAGTGCTGAGATGGTTCTCAGTCTGCTCATCCCTGTGCATAAACATCTATATCTATGCACAGGGGATGTAGCAGAGAGGACATCGCGTTTTGGACTGCGTCGGACAGAAGAGGATTTTTTTAATTAAAGATGGAGTCCCTAATGGCTTTTTTTTTATTTCAAATAAACATTTTTCTCTGTGTTGTGTTTTTTTAACCCTTTATTGGAGATTCTTAGTGGCTGGGTCAAACGTGGCCTGACATTAAGAATCTCGAGCTTAATACCAGCTTGTATAGCAAAGCTGGTATTAACCCCTTTATTACCCAGCGTGCTACCGCCACCAGGGCCGCTGGAAGAGCGGGGTTCAGCGCCAGAGGATGGCGCTTCAATGAACGCGCCATCTTCTGGGGCGGCTGCGGGATGCAATTTGCAGCGGGGGGTGCCCAGAAAGCTTGGGCATCCCTGCGCTGCGGATTCCAGCCCCCAGCTGCTTAGCTGTACCTGGCTAGACATAGAAATTGTGCGGAGCCCCACGGATTTTTTTATTTTTTATTATTTCATGAATTTCAGAGTCAGAGTCTCAGAGTCAGAGTCAAAATCTCAGAATTTCATGAAATAATTTTAAAAAAATGCGTGGGGCTCCGCGCAATTTTCTATGTCTAGCCAGGTACAGGTAAGCAGCTGGGGGCTGGAATCCGCAGCGCAGGGATGCCCAAGCTTTCTGGGCACCCCCCGCTGCAAATTGCAGCCCGCAGCCGCCCCAGAAGATGGTGCGTTCATTGAAGCGCCATCCTCTGGCGCTGAACCCCGCTCTTCCAGCGGCCCTGGTAGCAGTGGCATGCTGGGTAATAAAGAGGTTAGGGCCAGCTTTGTATTATCAGCTGGCCCTAAGCCCGAAATTTATGGCAGTCACGCCAATATTAGACATGACCGCCATGAATTTCTATTAAATTGTTTTAAAAAAAACACAACACAAAGAAATTTTTTTATTAGAAATAAAAAAAAAAGCCATTAGGGACTCCATCTTTAATTAAAAAAAATCCTCTTCCGTCCGACGCAGTCCAAAACGCGATGTCCTCTCTGCTACATCCCCTGTGCATAGATATAGATGTCTATGCACAGGGATTGAGCAGACTGAGAACAATCTCAGCTCTGCTACATCATCTCTGTGCACAGACATTCATGTCTGTACACAGGGAATGAGCAGACTGAGAACAATCTCAGCACTGCTACATCAGGCAGCATGCGGGCTCTAGGACCCTGGAGCTGGCAGCCAGCACACAGAGAAGACAGGACTCTTATCTGTGCGAGTTTCCCAGCGATTACAGTTGCAAAGTAAACGAGTCCAATGCAAATAAATGACAAAACTAGGATTGCTTCAGGCTGAAGCTTCCGAGACACATCTGCGATTTGTAAATCTCACACTACTCGCTATTACTCGCTTCCCCATTCATTAACATTGGACTCGCTAGACTCGCAACGAGTAGCGAGTCCCGGGCTCGGACTCGCTAGAGTCAAGCGATTCCGAGTAATTTAGGATTCGCCCATCACTAGTTGGCAACTGTACTGACCGGAGTCCCTGACTAAATACCGCAACTAGAAGTAGCCGTGGGATGTGACTAACCATGCCCTAGACACCTCGACATGGCCGGAGAACTAGCTACCCCTAAAGATGGAAACAGGAAAGTCTATCTTGCCTCAGAGAAGAACGCCAAAAGAATAGCAGGCCCCCCACGGATATTGACTGGGAAACAGGAGAGGAAAAACACACACAGGCAGATAATAGAGTTTAGCAAAAGAGGCCACACTAGCTAGATAGTAAGGACAGGATGGAATACTATTGCAGTCAGCATTAAAAATACTATCAAAAACCTCCAACAGCAGATAGTACCAAAAAATAACCCTGAGTCACTAAGACTCGCGCCCTCTATATCTGCAGGAGCTTCTGTGAATCAAACTAGAATAAATAGGTTCTAACACCAGCAGAACTGGAAGCCACAGACAACAGTGAATAGCGGTTCATACCTAGGAAGAAAACTTCCTAACTGAGAGCAGGTAAACAAATAAAAGGCAGTAATTCTGATATTATTTAGGAGTGCTCAGTGAAGAGACGGCAGATACCAATAATTAAAGTAGACCTGTTTATTCTGGCTTGTCCACTACGTGCGTTTCAACAGCGGCCTGCTGTCTTCCTCAGGTGGGAGTTCCCACAACATGTGTGACACAAAATAACAAAAACCCATTCACTTAGCTTGCAAGGATTCAGCAAAGCAGGAAGAAACCATGGAGAGATGTGGACAACTCCAGGAATAATTACAACTGGCAGAGATTGATCAGCTCCAACCACCTACATGCTCCAATCCGAAGCAGACGGCCAATCATCAAGATCAGCTGAGGAACTCTCCAAAACACAGCCAGCTGCAACACCAACAACAACCACAGGAGGGATCTCACAACCAGAATTCTTCATCAATGAATTCACAACAGTGTCACAAGAGAGCAACAAAGGGTATTCTCATCAGGCAACACACACACACAACACCAACACTCCAGCCCAGAAGGGGGAGACCAAGCCCGGGTTCAGGGTGAGCTCTCCTATATATTCTGGTCTGCGGAGGAGGAAGTTAGTTCAGTTCCTGGGAGGACTGTGAAGAGGACCTGAGTGTAAAGTAGCAGTACTAATGACTCACCGTTGCTGGGTTCTCAGGTCTCAGGCGTAGCTTCCCTCGTCACGGTTCTGCGCCTGAGGCTGTGGGGCCTGGTGGTCAGATCAAAAGGGGATGAACGGATGGGGGTAATTCTTATTGTCATGACGCCACCTGCAGGAATCTGGTGATAGCACCGGCGCTGCTTGGGCCTCCGGGGGATGTACGGCAGCTAGATGGGACGCTCCCCACAGGATGAGCGGGAGTCCCCGGGGTCGGGAGCTGCACTTGGTGGAATACGGCAGCTCTGTAGTTTAGAATGTGCAGAGTTAATAACCGTTCGAAGGAAAGCTCAGACACCAGATTCCTCTGTAACAGGTCTTTTACTATAACCGGTAGGATGGTACAAGATATACAGTCAACAGGTAACGGACTGGTGTTGGTTCAGAGCTCTGCAGTGTTCCTCCTTTTCTAACTGTCTTTAGCTTGTTGCCGATGTTGCCTTAACGTACCAGGTCAGGGTACTTGTGAGACTTCTGAGTGGTACCTAGCTAATATTAGGCTGAAGGTCCTGTGCCCCAGTGGTGAGTCCCTGCTGGCAAGACAACTAAGTTGCGGCGGTGGTGAGATGCATCCTCAGAAGCGATTCCTTCACCCTGGTTTGCTGAGCGGTGGTGGACGTCTGCTCGCCTCGGAACCAGTAATCTGGTGGTTCTCTGCTTCTCTGTATAATAAGGGGATCCCCTGTTATACCGGTGCTGGTCCAGACCTCCTCTCCTCTTCTCTGTATAATAAGGGGATCCTCTGTTATACCGGTGCTGGTCCAGGCCTCCTCTCCTCTTCCCTGTATAATAAGGGAATCCCCTTTTACACCGGTGCTGGTCCAGACCTCCTCTCCTCTTCTCTGTATAATAAGGGGATCCTCTGTTATACCGGTGCTGGTCCAGTCCTCCTCTCCTCTTCCCTCTATAATAAGGGGATCCTCTGTTTATACCGGTGCTGGTCCAGGCCTCCTCTCCTCTTCTCTGTATAATAAGGGGATCCTCTGTTATACCGGTGCTGGTCCAGACCTCCTCTCCTCTTCCCTGTATAATAAGGGGATCCTCTGTTATACCGGTGCTGGTCCAGGCCTCCTCTCCTCTTCCCTGTATAATAAGGGGACCCTCTGTTATACCGGTGCTGGTCCAGGCCTCCTCTCCTCTTCCCTCTATAATAAGGGGATCCTCTGTTATACCGGTGCTGGTCCAGGCCTCCTCTCCACTTCTCTGTATAATAAGGGGATCCTCTGTTATACAGGTGCTGGTCCAGACCTCCTCTCCTCTTCCCTGTATAATAAGGGGATCCTCTGTTATACCGGTGCTGGTCCAGGCCTCCTCTCCTCTTCCCTGTATAATAAGGGGACCCTCTGTTATACCGGTGCTGGTCCAGGCCTCCTCTCCTCTTCCCTCTATAATAAGGGGATCCTCTGTTATACCGGTGCTGGTCCAGGCCTCCTCTCCTCTTCCCTGTATAATAAGGGGATCCTCTGTTATACCGGTGCTGGTCCAGACCTCCTCTCCTCTTCCCTGTATAATAAGGGAATCCCCTGTTATACCTGTGCTGGTCCAGGCCTCCTCTCCTCTTCCCTCTATAATAAGGGGATCCTCTGTTATACCGGTGCTGGTCCAGGCCTCCTCTCCACTTCTCTGTATAATAAGGGGATCCCCTGTTATACCGGTGCTGGTCCAGACCTCCTCTCCTCTTCTCTGTATAATAAGGGGATCCTCTGTTATACCGGTGCTGGTCCAGTCCTCCTCTCCTCTTCTCTGTATAATAAGGGGACCCTCTGTTATACCGGTGCTGGTCCAGGCCTCCTCTCCTCTTCTCTGTATAATAAGGGGATCCTCTGTTATACCGGTGCTGGTCCAGGCCTCCTCTCCTCTTCCCTCTATAATAAGGGGATCCTCTGTTATACCGGTGCTGGTCCAGGCCTCCTCTCCTCTTCCCTGTATAATAAGGGAATCCCCTGTTATACCGGTGCTGGTCCAGACCTCTTCTGCTCTTCCCTCTATAATAAGGGATCCTCTGTTATACCGGTGCTGGTCCAGGCCTCCTCTCCTCTTCCGTGTATAATAAGGGGATCCTCTGTTATACCGGTGCTGGTCCAGACCTCCTCTCCTCTTCTCTGTATAATAAGGGGATCCTCTGTTATACCGGTGCTGGTCCAGACCTCCTCTCCTCTTCTCTGTATAATAAAGGGATCCTCTGTTATACCGGTGCTGGTCCAGACCTCCTCTCCTCTTCTCTGTATAATAAGGGGATCCTCTGTTACACCGGTGCTGGTCCAGACCTCCTCTCCTCTTCCCTGTATAATAAGGGGATCCTCTGTTACACCGGTGCTGGTCCAGGCCTCCTCTACTCTTCTCTGTATAATAAGGGGATCCTCTGTTACACCGGTGCTGGTTCAGACCTTCTCTCCTCTTCCCTCTATAATAAGGGGATCCTCTGTTATACCGGTGCTGGTCCAGGCCTCCTCTCCTCTTTTCTGTATAATAAGGGGATCCTCTGTTATACAGGTGCTGGTCCAGACCTCCTCTCCTCTTCCCTGTATAATAAGGGGATCCTCTGTTATACCGGTGCTGGTCCAGACCTCCTCTCCTCTTCTCTGTATAATAAGGGGATCCTCTGTTATACCGGTGCTGGTCCAGGCCTCCTCTCCTCTTCCCTGTATAATAAGGGGATCCTCTGTTATACCGGTGCTGGTCCAGACCTTCTCTCCTCTTCTCTGTATAATAAGGGGATCCTCTGTTATACCGGTGCTGGTCCAGACCTCCTCTCCTCTTCCCTCTATAATAAGGGGATCCTCTGTTATACCAGTGCTGGTCCAGGCCTCCTCTCCTCTTCTCTGTATAATAAGGGGATCCTCTGTTATACCAGTGGTGGTCCAGACCTCCTCTTCTCTGTATAATAAGGGGATCCTCTGTTACACCGGTGCTGGTCCAGGCCTCCTCTCCTGTTCCCTGTATAATAAGGGGATCCCCTGTTATACCGGTGCTGGTCTAGGCCTCCTTTCGTCTTTGGTGTGAAGTCCTGGAATGACAAGGAACATTTCCCCTTAAGGCCCCTTTCACATCAGTGGTAATCGCTGATCGCGGCAGTTGTGGTGAAAAAAATGCAGCTGTCGCAGTTACCGCATGACGGCCGCATTTGCGGTTCACCTGCGGCAAGTGTGGCACCCCATGGGTTAATGTGCCACAATAACATCACATGGGTTCACTCTCCACAACACACTGACAAACACTAGCACCTCTGGGCCAGGAGGGGGAGCACAACCTGCTCTCTTAAATACTCCAGCTCATGAGGAAGTAACTCAGTTCAGCTCGGAGCAGGGCTGTGAAGAGGAGAGAGACTGTAGTGTCAAGAAGCTGCAAGAGGCTTCTGTACAGCCTGCTCACCGATTCCAGGCCTAGTGATGGTCTGAGGAAAGGAGAACTACAAGCAGAGAGACACTTCTGGGAGCTTGAGTGCAACCATTACTCGCCCCAGAAGAGCGCACAGAACGGACACTGGATCCGAGACTGTGACTGACACCCACAGCACAGTGAATCCAGGAGCAGTGGGGTTTCTAGACGCCCACAGTACCAGAGCAAAGCAACACGGCAGGGTCAGCACAGCACAGAGGACTCAAGTTGCCTAGCCAAGTGGTACCAGCAGCAGAACAGAGAGAGAGTGAGACAGTCCCAGCAGCTCAGCTAGACGCAGCAGCGAGGACACACACACAGCGCAGCACGAGGAGGCTGATGACTCGGACAGGGTGGGAGGAAAGCCTAGCCCCAGTACAGACTCCATGGACTATAATCTGCAACAACATCTGCAGTAAAGCTTTGGAAAACAGCAAAACTGTGAGTCTGTGTATTGATTGCAACCTTTGCCCTACATCCAACAGCAGAGAGGTCCCACCTGGAGAGCTACAGGCCTGTCAGCTCTGCACCCGGGCTGGAAGAAAGCTGCAGCATCAGGAGAGAAGGAGAATTGCACCTTTTACTACAAAACGTGAGTGTGTGTCCTTTAACCCTGTCTCCACCATCCACATCCATTATAGACTTTACCATCACTGCCCCGGGGAATACAGTTCTACCCACTGGAACTATTACATCTGCGCTGCCATTACACCATCCCCGGAGGTTCTGCAGCAGCGGCGGCTCCATCACTGGCCACACATAGTGGGTAGCGTCACGATAGACTATTCTCCCCTGTAAATACACCCTTTTATTTGCCAGGGCCTGGGACACGGTCCGGACCAGGACCACCCGTGACTTCCCCAATAGCAGACACGGTCCGGTACCGAGTACCCTCGACACAAGCCCCATGCAATGTCTATGGGGCTTGCGGTAAGTGTGCGGCAAGTGCGGTATAGTTGCGGTTTCGGCACTTGCGGCAGATGCGATCAGTGATTACCGCTGGTGTGAAAGGGCCTAACAGATGTTTTCCATCATTGAAATTCTCTTCCAGCAATGAAAGGTTCTCAGTAAGTTGCAGAGCAGAGTTTCAGCATGATGTAAATGGCAGCTTTCCAGAGAGGAGCCCGTCCTTGGTCACGTACATATGTGATATCCACCGCTGAGCCACATATTAAAAAGAGGATTGTCCACTTAGCAGCTGCAAGTTGGAGAATTCAGGAGCGTTACCTCTGAGCATTGTCATAATCAGCCGACACCAAGCCGCTCATCTCATCCCTGAATCAGTCACTGACTGACAACTTAAAGGAGCACAATGCAAAATGAAGACAGACATTAGGATGCAGATCACAGAGAGAAGAAGGTGTGCAGCCATCGTCCCCGGACTCATTATACCGGAGAGCTCGTAAGGACCAACTCTCCAAAATCCTCAGCACAACATCAGAGTCAGGAATGGAAGGCCTCATCCAGATGCAAATGACGGCAGCGTTCACCAGTGATTGCCCCCATCTCATAGGGTGAATCACATTTACTCATTACTCAGGGAAATGACAGGGGCACAAAGGAGTCGCCATCAGTAATGGGGTGACACAAGAGTGAGAAGCCTGCAGTAATAACAACTGGGGTGACAGGGCCACGTCTCCAACTGTGGGGGCCACGGGTGTGGACACTCCACAAACTTCCATCATGGCACCAATAGAGCGAATCCTTGTTTATTTCATGATAGATTCTCAACAGAATGTGACCAAAGAGCCGCTGGATCCAGCGGGTGATGATCGTCTTATCCGTATTGTTCAGTCATTGCAATAGGGACAACAATTTACAATGTTCTGCACAGTTCATACATTAACATCAGAAGTCTCCGGAAAGCTTTCCTGGCATTGCCTCTAACTGAGACGTCTCCACCTGGCACAGCTGGACGGTGACACCGCAGGATCCGCTGCCACATTTGGCCTTTCAGCCTTTGGTTGGTGTTTGCCTTCTTCATCTTGCTGTTGGTCACATCTGAGGTTGACTGACACTTTCCCATAATGTGTCCATACATGACTGGGCCCCGGTTCATGCGGTGCCAACAAACTCATCTGTAGCTCCATATACGAGATCCCACTGCAGCTCATCGACGTTTAACTGATGGATGAGGCAAAGGCTGTAAGAAAAAGAGGAGACAGCGGGAATGAAGGAGTGATGCAGGGGCGTATCTAGGGGGGTGCAGGTGGACCTTTTGCCCCGGGAGCCAGTCAGTGGGGGGCATAGCGCCGCTGCCGGATCTAATCTCCTCGCTGGCCGCCGCATATTGTGCATGGCCACGGGCGGCCGCGGAGCTGCGTGCAGTGCACACAACCATCCCCTGCTGCTGGTACGCCCCACCCCCTGGCAGCAGTTAACACTCCCACCCCCCGGGCACGTCGCGCTGTGGCTGACGTGACGTCACCCGGCGCGCCGCACAGACGGAGTCACGGAGAGGAGAAGAAGAGGAGCCGAGGTTAGGAGCTGCTGACGGTGACCGCTGTCTGTGGCCTGCCTCCTCCTGACTCAGACTGAGTCGTCCGGGTGCCGGTCCGTCCTCCTAGGCTAGCTGCGGTGCGCGGCTGTGCCTACAACTCTACTCGTCTCTCCAGACTCCAGTCCTAGTAAAGTAAAAAGTAGCCATAAACAGGCGGGGGTGTGAGAGGGAGGTTAATGGGGGGGGGGATGTTGTCTGTGGGAGTTATGAGGTGTATATGTTATTGTGGAGCCCCAGGCGGGACTGGGGTACTCGGTATCGGACCGGACGGTACTGGGGATGTCACAGGTGGCTTGGTCCGGACCGTGTCCCTGGGCCCTCACAATAAAGATGGGGATTTATTTACAAGGGGATTGTCACGGGTGACGCCACCCACTTGGTGCGGCCAGTGATGGGGCCGCCGCTGCTGTAGAACCTCCGGGGGTGATGGAGTGGCAGCGGAGATGGTATAGTTCCAGTGGGGAGAACTGTATCCCCCGGGGCAGTAAGGAGTAAAGTCTATTGTGTGTGTGGTTGTATCACACTTACTTTGCAGGCTGCAGGGATCTCTCCTCCTGGCTGGTGCTGACAGGCTGGATCTGTATGAGGGGAGCAATGGTCTGCAGGCAGAGACTGACACGAGAGGCAATTCAGGGTTTCCAAAGCTTTACTTTTAGTTGTTCTCCTTCAGCAAGTTACAAATCATTCTTAGTTCTTACAGCACAGTTACAGCTCTTAACATTCGGGTGCTTCCTCCCTTCTGCAGCCAGGCCTCTCTCTCCTGTGACCCCTCACACAGTCTGTTAATGTCCCTTTCCGGGCTATTGCTTCTCTTTCTCTGTGTTGTGCGACACTGGACAGTATGGCGGTGACTCGGGCTTCTGTGAGTCCTAGTCTGTCTCTTAGCTGCCTGTCCTTTGGGTTAGGGATCTCAGTCTGGAACTCAGACCCCTCGTCGTGTTGTCTGGGGATACCGGGTGAACTACGGTCCCCTCTAGAGCCGACACTCTACTCAGCCCAGCCTCCAGTAGTCCTCAGCACGAGGCTCTACCAGGCTCCTTCTCTCTGTTCCTTCTGGTATTATAGGAGGGACTTCTCCACCTGCAGTGAGTGGCTTCAGCTGCTGTCTAGGGCACGGGTACACAGTCCCTTCTCTGTTTTGTCACACCCCTGGTGGCTTCAGCGTCGGACGGGCTTTCCCCCCCATCTGGCTCGCACTGGCTCAGTCCGGGTCTGCACTCCTCGGCCTTGCACCTCCAGGGATCGTGATGTCCTTCTGTCTTTACTTCTCAGCTACTTCAGCCTACTCCTTTCCTTCACTCTTCCCCCTCTCTATATACTGTCAGTCACCTGACCTCTGGTGTGCCCAACCCACTCCTCTCATCCACCACCCCTCCGATCTCATATAGTCTCTAATCTCAGGGCTGGATGTAACCTCTCTGACACGTGAGTTGTGTGGGCTGTGAGGGTGTTAGTGTTTAACATTGTCCTACCTGCCTGGCTGCAGTTCCCTTTGTGGCCTCCTGGACGCAGGGGCGCCACATTATCTACATCAGGGCAGGTACAGGCACACACTAAGAGGTATAATATTATACCTCATACTGTGTGCCCCCTGCCTGGTGATGTATACATATAAACACCTCACATTGTGCCTTCCTGATGTATACATATATATACCTGAGGTATATATATGTATACATCATCAGGCAGGCACACTATGAGGTGTATATATGTATACATCAGGCAGTGAAACACATAATACACAGAGCACAGCTGAATATAGATGTCCGAGGAAAGCCCCCCCCCCCCCCCCCCGGTCCTCACCTACCTTGAGGGGGGGAGCCAGAATAGATCTGTGCCCCGGGCGCCATCAATCCTAGTTACACCACTGGAGTGATGTCAATGAGAAAACGTTTATGGGATGCTCCTCACTTCTCCAGAAAAATGGTGTGACACGGAGTGACCCTCTTCACATGGCGTCTGTGTGACTTCACATTATTATCCGTGTAATGGACACTGCAGAAAATGGTGACTGATCCTTGTCTAAAAACGAATTGTCCCTGGGATTAAAGATACTTAGAGAAAGATTTGGGTCAGCTTCCGATGTCATTCATGAGCAAAGAGGGAGAGCAAAGTAAGCTCTGATGCTCATGTCCTCCTCCTCCTCTCCGTCCAGGGTCCTTCATCCATCTCCCCCTCAGGACGTCTCTGTCCTCCTCCTCCTCTTCCTCTTCTCCGTCCACGAGTCCTTCATCCATCTCCCCCTCAGGACTTCTCTGTCTTCCTCCTCCTCCTCTCCGTCCACAGTCCTTCATCCATCTCCCCCTCAGGACTTCTCTGTCCTCCTCCTCCTCTCCGTCCAGAGTCCTTCATCCATCTCCCCCTCAGGACTTGTCCCCTCTCTCCTGACTTTCCATCCAGCTCCCCCTCCAGACTCCTCCATTTACTTCTCCTCCAGACCTGAGAACAGTTACTATACAGCGGACCCAGTGACGGAAATAGTCTGTAAGTAACAGTTCACACACTGTATGGCCAGCAACGGAAATAGTAAGAAAACAGAGTCCAGAACGTAGCTTTGTGCCGGGCGCTTCGAGACACAAGTCCAAACATTTCAGGGACCGCACCGCAATCATAGACCAGTAAAACTAAGAAACCATAGAGGAGCTCACGTGCAGCAGAGCAGTATGTAATCCACCAGCAGCCGGAACATTCCTTACGGCGCACACTTTGCTGCTGGAACACATGATGACTGCAGACAAGGAATGAAGAGGCGGCCTGGAACTGCTGGAGACAAAGCAAGATTCAGAAGATGCAGTGCAGAGCCAGAGCAGGAGCAAAATACTCAAGAAAAGCCTGAAAGTCAGAAAGGAGCTTAAATAAGAAGGACAGAAAGGAACACATGGTCATGGTGAGACAGCAGACACCATCTTGGATAAGGGCAAAGACACACAGGAGGTAACATGGAAATGCCGGGATCCTGACACCAGACGGTATCTTCGGCAGATGTATTGGGCCCAAGGTGACTGTCTCTCCTTCTCCTCACTGTGTATCTGGACTGCTGCAGCTTATGAATAGTAATAAGCCAGAAGCAGAGACCTGTGATGTCACCTGCAGGGCGGGGCTGATCTCCTGTAATCACCATTGTATAATGCAGGGAAGGAGAACACAGCACATAGACAGGATCACATGCACAGGAAAAGAGAACTCATGGGTGAGAAAACAATATATGGGTGAGAGCACACAAAGGGAAAGAGAAGAGCACATGGGGAGAGATCCCACAGGAGGAAAAGAGATCCCACAGGAGGAAAAGAGATCCCACAAGGGGAAAAGAGATCCCACAGGAGGAAAAGAGATCCCACAGGAGGAAAAGAGATCTTACAAAAGAAAAAGAGATCCCACAGGAGGAAAAGAGATCCCACAGGAGGAAAAGAGATCTTACAAAAGAAAAAGAGATCTTACAAAAGGAAAAGAGATCACACAGGAGGAAAAGAGATCGCACAAGAGGAAAAGAGATCCTACAGGAGGAAAAGAGATCCCACAGGAGGAAAAGAGATCCCACAGGAGGAAAAGAGATCCTACAGGAGGAAAATAGATCCCACAAGAGGAAAAGAGATCCCACAAGAGGAAAAGAGATCTTACAAAAGGAAAAGAGATCCCACAAGAGGAAAAGAGATCCCACAGGAGGAAAAGAGATCCCACAAGGGGAAAATAGATCCCACTGGGCGGATAAGAGATTGCACTGGGGGGGGGGAAAGACATTGCTCTGGGGGGGAATGAGATTGCACTGGGGGGGAGGGGAGAGATTGCACTGGGGGGAGGGGAGAGATTGCACTGGGGGGGAAAGAGATTACACTGGGGGGAAAAGAGATTACACTGGGGGGAAAAGAGATTGCACTAGGGGGGGGGGGAAGGGATCGTACTGGGGGGAATGAGATTGCACTGGGGGGGAGGGGAGAGATTGCACTGGGGGGGAGGGGAGAGATTGCACTGGGGGGGGAAGGGATCGTACTGGGGGGATAAGAGATTGCACTGGGGGGAAAAGAGATTGCACTAGGGGGGGGGGGAAGGGATCGTACTGGGGGGATAAGAGATTGCACTGGGAGGGAAAAGAGATCGCACTGGGGGGGAAAGAGATCTCACGGGGGGGAAAAGAGATTGCACTGGGGGAAAAGAGATCGCACAGGGTGAAAAGACATTGCACGGGGAGGAGACAGTGCACACGGGGAGGAAAAAAGCACACGGATGGAGAAGAATACATAGGGGAGAAAGGCACATGAGAAGAGCGCACAGAGAGCACATACGGGAGAAAAGAGTGCAAAGGGGGAGAAGAGGGTACAGGGGAGAAGAGCACATGGGGTGGAGAAGAGCACACAGGGAAGAAAAACACAGGGGGGAGAAGAGTGCACAGTGGAGAGAGAGACAGCGCACAGGGGGAAATAAGTAGCACAGGAGGGGAGAAGGCAGTGCACAGGAGGGAGAGAGACAGCACACAAGGGGAGAAGAGCGCACAGTAGGTGAAGAGAGCACATAGTGGAGAAAAGAGTGCAAAGGGGGAGAAGAGGGTACATGGGAGAAGAGCACATGGGGTGGAGAAGAGCACACAGGGGAGATAAAAACACAGGGGGAGAAGAGCGCACAGTGGTGAGAGAGACAGCGCACAGGGGGAAATAAATAGCACAGGAGGGGAGAAGGCAGTGCACAGGAGGGAGAGAGACAGCACACAAGAGGAGAAGAGCGCACAGAGGAGAGAGACAGCACACAGGGGTAAAACACAGCAAATGGGGGAAAGAGTGCACAGAAGGAGAAGAGAACATGGGGAAAGAGCGCACTGGGGAGAGAGTGCACAAGCGGGGATACTAGCTCTGGCCTTGTTGCCCTGGTTAGTAACTGTTATTAGGTATAACAAAATACAATGGGTTAACAAAGTTTTGCTTCTCTCTGCTGAGGTAAACAGGCTGCAAGTATAATACGAGCGCTCCTGGTGTAATACAGGGGCTATGTGTGAGCACTGGCTGTAATACAAAGGCTATGTGTTGGCTCCTGGTGTTATACAGGGGCTATGTGTGGGCTCCTGGGGTAATACAGGGGCTATGTGTGGGCTCCTGGTGTAATATAGAGGTTATATGAGGCCTACTGTTGTAATATAGGGGGCTATTTGACTGCTGTAATATTGGGGACTGTGTGTGGCCTCCTGCAGTATACTGGGGGCTTTGTGTGACCTTCTGCTGTATACTGGGGGCTGTGTATGAACTCCTGCTGAATACTGGAGGCTGTATGCAGCCTTTGCCTGTATACTGGTGGCTGTGTGGTGTGTGCCCTGCTGTCTATTGGGGAGTTTGTGACCTCCTTCTGTATATTGGGGGCTGTGTGCGACCTCGTGCTGTATACTGGGGCAGTGTGTGGCCTCCTGCTGTATACTTGAGGCTGTATGCAGCCTTTGGCTGTATATTGGGGGCTGTGTGTGGCCTCCTTCTGTATACAGGGGGCTGTGTGACCTCCTGCTGTATACTGGGGGCTGTGTGTGACCTCCTTCTGTATACAGGGGGCTGTGTGACCTCCTGCTGTATACTAGGGGCTGTGTGTGGCCTCCTGCTGTATACTGGGTTCTGTATGGTGTGTGGCCTGCTGTATACTGCGGATTTGTGTGACCTCCTGTTATATACTCGGCGCTGTGTGGCCTCCTGCTGTATACTTGAGGCTGTATGCGGCCTTTGGCTGTATATTGGGGGCTGTGTGTGGCCTCCTTCTGTATACAGGGGGCTGTGTGACCTCCTGCTGTATACTGGGGCTTTGTGTGGCGTCCTGCTGTATATGAGGGGACTGTGTGACCTGCTGTATACTGGGGACTGTGTGCAGGCTCCTGTTGTATACAGGGGGCTGTGTGACCTGCTGTATACTGGGGACTGTGTGCAGGCTCCTGCTGTATACAGGGGACTGTGTGACCTGCTGTATACTGGGGACTGTGTGCAGGCTCCTGTTGTATACAGGGGACTGTGTGACCTGCTGTATACTGGGGACTGTGTGCAGGCTCCTGCTGTATACAGGGGACTGTGTGACCTGCTGTATACTGGGGACTGTGTGCAGGCTCCTGTTGTATACAGGGGACTGTGTCACCTGTGTGGCGCCTCTGCGTACAGGAGGCCACAGAGCGAATTGCAGCCAGGCAGGTAGGACGACAGTTGAACATCAACACCCTCACTGCCCACACAACCCACGTACAGTAGATGGCAGCATCCAGCCCGGAGCCTGGGAACTCTAAGCAGGCGAGGGGTGGTGGATTTAGAGAAGTGGGTTGGGCACACACGTAGTCAGGTGACAGAAGGTAGAAATAGTGAAGGGGGAGGAGGAAGGAGTCAGTAGGCCGAGGTAGGCTGAGCAGTAAAGACTGGATCTCACGTCCTGCCAGTGTGGGTGTAGGAGCGCAGAATCTGAACAGAGCCAGTGTGAGCCGCCGAGAGAAAGCCTATCCGGAGCCAGCACCCCAGGAGTGTGAGGGAAGAGAGGGACGGTGATACCGGGCCCTAGAACTACAGCCGAGACGACCAGACTGCAGGCGGAGTAGCCCTCCTATGATACTTGAAGACACAGTAGACAGAGCCTGGTAGAGCCTCACACGGGAGGACTGCTGAAGGCTAGGCTGAAGTAGAGTGTCGGCTCTAGAGGGGACTGTAGTTTCACCCGGCATCCCCAGACAACAGACGGGGGACCACAGCTTCACGTTAGGGTCCCTACCCCAAAGGACAGGCAGCTCAGTGACGACCAGGAGGACCCACAGGGGCCCGAGTCACCGCCATACTGTCCGGTGATGCACACCAAAGTGAACTAAGAAAGAAAGAGTAAACAGCCCGGGAAGGACACAGAGACAGAGTGAGGGGTCACAGTAAGAACGACTTGGCTGCAGGGAGTAAAGGGAACCCGGAGGGGAAAGTGTGCCCGTGTACTGAACTGAACTGTAAGAACTGTACTGAACTGTAAACTGAACTTGAAAGCTTGAGAAGTAAACACGGTGAACCCTGAACACGACTCCCTTGCATCTCTCTGCCTGAATACTACTCCCTCCATACAGGTTTGCAGCAGCCCTACAACTGGAGACTAGAGCCACAGCGTGCAGGCTCCATCACTGAAGGAGGATTCCTGCAGCATCTGGACAGTAAGTGTACTGCACTCAGCACCAGGCCTGCACACTACACAATAGACTTTCACCATCACTGCCCCGGGGAACACAGTTCTGCCAACGGGAACTATCCCATCTACGCTGCCATTACATCATCCCCGGAGGTTCTGCAGCAGCGGCAGCCCCATTACTGGGCACACACTGTGGGTGGCGTCACGACTGACATTTCCCCTGTAAATATCCCCTATTCCATTGTCAAGCCAGGAACACGGTCCGAACCAGGACCACACGTGACTTCCCCAGCAGCAGACCCGGCCCGGTACCGAGTACCCCATCCCAGTGGGCTCGACACCTGCTGTATACTGGGGACTGTCTGCCGGCTCCTGTTGTATACATGGGGATGTGTGACCTGCTGTATACTGGGGGCTGTGTGACCTGCTGTATACTGGGGACTGTGTGCAGACTCCTGTTGTATACAGGGGGCTGTGTGACCTGCTGTATACAGGGGACTGTGTGACCTGCTGTATACAGGGGACTGTGTGCAGGCTCCTGCTGTATACAGGGGGCTGTGTGACCAGCTGTATACTGGGGACTGTGTGCAGGCTCCTGCGGTATACAGGGGGCTGTGTGACCTGCTGTATACAAGGGACTGTGTGCAGGCTCCTGCTGTATACAGTAGGCTGTGTGACCAGCTGTATACTGGGGGCTGTGTGACCTGCTGTATACTGGGGACTGTGTGCAGGCTCCTGCTGTATACAGGGGGCTGTGTGACCAGCTGTATACTGGGGACTGTGTGCAGGCTCCTGCTGTATACAAGGGGCTGTGTGACCTGCTGTATATTGGGGGCTGTGTGACCTGCTGTATACTGGGGGCTTTGTGACCTGCTGTATACTGCAGGCTGTGTGCAGGCTCCTGCTGTATACAGGGGGCTGTGTGACCTGCTGTATACTGGGGGCTGTGTGACCTGCTGTATACTGCAGGCTGTGTGCAGGCTCCTGCTATATACTGGGGGCTGTGTGACCTGCTGTATACTGGGGGCTGTGTGACCTGCTGTATACTGGGGGCTGTGTGACCTGCTGTATACTGGGGGCTGTGTGACCTGCTGTATACTGGGGGCGGTAACCGGGCATGTGACTGTGACATCACGCCAGGTCCTGTGCATCAGAAGAAGAGAGCTGAAGCACCGCGGGCCTCGTGGAGAGGTGAGAATGAAGATTGTTTTTATTTTTAAAGGCCTGGAAAGAGAGGAACAAAGGGGGCAAAAGAGGGGAACAAAGAGGGGACAAAGAAGGGAGACTTACGAGACAAAGAGGGGGCGAAAGAGGGGACAAAGATGGGGCAAAGAGGGGAGACAGAGGGGGCAAAGAGGGGAGACATAGGGGACAAAGAGGGGGCGAAAGAGGGGACAAAGAGGGAGCAGAGAGAGGAGGGAGAAAGGTGACAGGAGGAGCAGAGAGAGGATCCAGACTGATGCTGCTAAATATCGGGATCGGATGCCTATTTGGCATCTGATTGCAGTCATCAGTTTGGATCCGTTGCTGTCCGAGGGGAGCTGCAAAAAGTCTGATCCCCTTGGACAGCACAAAAATGCTGTGTGAAAGCCGCCTTAGGAGGGAGAGAGGGTGTGGGGGGGGGGAGAGGAGCAGCTCTCAGGGGCCCCTGCAAGATGAGAAGTTCACAGTGGACTCACCGAAGTTTTGACACTTTTTCTACCCCTTGCACCTAGCAGGTGGCTGCAGATTTCCTCAGGAGGTAACACATGCGTCCAATGTTCCTATTTGGATTATACTGTATAAATATTATATGAGTTATCATATAGCTAGGGACTCGTGAGTATAAGGGCCCTTGACGGTGGGTCACGAGCTTACGATATTCTGGCGCCAAAATACCTGACACCTTACATCATTATCTATAGTGTTAACTTGCATCTTTTTATCCATTGCAGTTGGGGTTGTTTTCCTCTAGGGGGCGTCTGTCACAGTGATGCATGTTTTCAGTGCTGAGCGGCCCGCCCGGTCTGGGGGCGTTACCAATAGGCTGCTCAGACACTATGTATCACCTGGATGTGAGTGGCAGAGGCCTAATGGTGTCCATGTGTCTGTATTCACCACCAGCCCCCTCCTTGCTAACATGGCTGGTCGCCTGGTTGCCACAAACCGCCCCCATTTTATAGGTTGCAGGGGACTGTGCACCGGTGTCTGGACACATGTGTTACCTCCTGGGGGAATCTGCAGCCACCTGCTAGGTGCAAAGGGTAGAAAAAAAGTGTCAAAAGTTCACAGTGGGCCTACCCGCCAGACCAGGGCCCCGGGTGCTGACAACTGGCCCTGAACCTCCCCGGACCCCCGTCATACTCACCTGAAGTCTGGCGTCTTCCTCTCTTCTATGTGTTCCACACTGTGGACCGCAAAGGAAGAGGAAGTGAAGGGGCGGAGAGGGGGTTCCTCTTCTATGCGTTTCACATTGTGGAACGTAAAAGCAGCGGAATTGACGGCCCGGATGCGAGGGCAGAGCGGGGTCTGGCGTCCGGCTTCTGAAATTAATGAAAGTACCGCGCCAGTAAGAATTAAGATAATAATACCGGCGCGATACGGACGGGGGTGGCGGTGGGCCCCTAAGCCACCCCTGGGCCCCGGCACTTGCCCGGGTACACTGAGTGCTGACGCCGGCCCTGACACACACACATACACACATATACACACACACACATACAGACACTCAAGGTACCGTTACACACAGAGATGTCTGTGCAGACATTGCTTGCAACTCACTGGTTGCAGTGAAATCATGGACACATTGTTACATTTGTACACGGCAACAAAATAGAACAATGTGTCCATGATTTCACTGCAACCAGTGAGTTGCAAGCAATGTCTGCACAGACATCTCTGTGTGTAACGGTACTTTCACACTCACAAACAACACTCATATTTATATATTAGCTATCCCAAAGCCTCTATATGATGAAATAATGTATTTGACCTTATCTGTTCCCATCTGCATGGATTCCCTGCCTGATCCAGTTACCCCTTTATATTTCATTTCTGGGAAGTCACTGGTGATTATATTTGGTGGCTGCCCACCAACACCTCAGACTAAAAGCCAAGCTGTGAGGTCCATCACATGAGAGATAAGTACCAGGCTGTGAACGAGGTCATTAATGGGTCCACAATATGGCGCTACCTCAAAACTGCTGAACTTTTCATTGCCCAAAAAATAGGTGTGTAACACTCAGAGGTCACATAGGACTGTACCAAAGGATTCATGATCCCTTTATGGCAAACCCAGCCTTAAAAATTGGTTGATGGAAGCCACAGGGTGTGGATGGTAATGGGCCGTAGATCCACTGCAGGATCAGTCTTGTAAGTTTACTAAAATTGTAAAAAAATGTCCAAAAATGATCCCATTTAGAGGCAGAAGGGCAAATGGAAGAAGATGGCGCTTTTTACAGGCCGTGGTGCAAAATGTCGTGTTTGGATACTCCGGGATCGGAAAATTTCAGGCAAATTCAACTGAAAGATGATTCAAGTGTGAACTGCGCACATTAATCTGAACCGTACTGATGGGTAAAGGGTATTAACTTTCTAGTTATCTGATGAGGTTTATGGTTATTTAGCTTCTACTTTGCTGAAATTTACAGCTCTTTTTTGACGTTTCTGATTATTTCGGGAATTTTCTACTTGTTTATTGAATTTTTAAAGTATTTGGTAGAATTTCTGGTTGCTTGGTGGCGTTTCTGGATGATTGATAGCGTAGTTAGACTGGAGAAACTGAGTGAGACGCGTGCAAGATGCTTGGGACTCGGCCGAATCACGGGCCAGGAGCACGTCAGCCCCATACAAACACAAGCAGCTCCTGTACACGGAGACAGTGTCCATGCCGGGTGAGTCATGTGAGAATCGTGAGTATCTCGCACATGTGTCGCTCAGTGTCTTCAGCCTTATATTAAGTTTCTGATTCTTTGCTGAAGTTTCTGGGTTTTTTTGTGCAGTTTCTAGTTATTTGGGGAAGTTTGTGGTTCTTTGTTGGAGTTTTATTTGCAAGTTTTTGTGGTTGTTTGTTAGAAAATTCTGGTCCATAATTCTGGTACACTTGGGTGAAGTTTTGGGGATTTGGTGAAGTTTCTGTTTTGGGGTGAAGCTTCAGGGTTTTGGTTGAGTTTTTGGGATTTTAGTGACGTTTTGGGGTTTGGTGGAAGTTTCAGGGTTTTGAGTGAAGTTTCAGGCATTTGGTGGAGTTTAAGGGTTTTGGTGAAGTTTCTGTGTGAGGTTTTGGGGTATTGGTGGAGTTTCGGGATTTTGGTGAAGTTTCAGGGTTTTGGGTGAAGTTTTGAGCATTTGGTGGAGTTTCGGGGTTTGGGGTAAGTTTCTGGTTTTGGGGGAAGTTTTAGGATTTTGGTGGAGTTTTGGGGTCTTAGTGAACTTTAAGGATTTTGGATGAAATTTCTGGTTTTAGGTAAAGTTTCGAGGTTCTGGTAGAGTTTTGGTGACGTTTTGGGGTTTTTGTGGAGTTTCTGTTATTGGGTGAAGTTTCCTTGAAGTTTTTGGGTTTTGGGTGAAGGTTTGAGATTTTGGTGAAGCTTCGGGGTTTTAGTGGAGTTTCGGTGAAGTTTTGGGCATTTTGGTAAAGTTTCTGTTTTTGGGCGAAGTTTCAGGGTTTTGATGAAGTTTCTGGTTTTAGGTGAAGTTTCAAGGTTTTGGTGGAGATTGGGGACTTTGTGGAGTTTTGGGGTTTTTGTGGAGTTTCTGGTATTGGGTGAAGTTTTCTTGGAAGTTCTTGGGTTTTGGGTGAAGCTTTGGGATTTTGGTGAAGCTTTGGGGTTTTGGTGGAGTTTCGGTGAAGTTTTGGGCATTTTGGTGAAGTTTCTGTTTTTGGGTGAAGTTTCTGGTTTTTGTTGAAGTTTCAAGGTTTTGGTGGAGATTGGGGACTTTGTGGAGTTTTGGGGTTTTGGTGAAGTTTTGGGGTTTTGGTGGAGTTTCGGGGTTTTGGGTGAAGTTATGGGGTTTTGGTGGAGTTTCGGGGTTTTGGGTGAAGTTTTGGGGTTTTGGTGAAGTTTCTGGTTTTGGGTGAAGTTTCAGGGTTTTGATGAAGTTTCTGGTTTTACAGTAGGTGAAGTGTGGTGAATCGGCCACCGAACCTGGCAGCTCCACAGTGCCTCTTGTTAAACTGCCTGAGGATTAAAGAGGAGTCGCAGCTGCCCTGCCTGTGCTGGTTTATTAAAGCACCCCAGTGAGTGTGGTATATGCCTTCTGATCTGCGACCATAAGCACATATAATCTCCTCCACCCCATCACTGCCAGAGGCCCTGAATAACCCCAAGCACAAATGCTGCCACCAGCTTCTCGTTTAATATAAGTCCGGTCCGTGGTCGGGATTATATTGGGTCAGAAACCGACCCAGGTAGCGTTATATGAGCACACGGACGTGGGAATCGTGATCAAGATAAAAAGAGCAACTCAGGATTACATTTATATATTTAATCACCCTAATAGTACACTAGATATTAATATTTACAGTTATTACTGCGTTGTTACAAATATTACAGTCAGTTATGCAAATGAAAGGATAAATGGAATACACAGAATTACACACACATGTGAGCAGTTACCTTAGTGCTGTTGGGGCCACAAGGGACCGCTTGGAGCCACACAGTTACAGGGTATACACTGGCTATGATGAATTAGGGTTCTTCAGACGAATACCAAGATGGAGATGGGGCAGCAGATTTTTATACACTGACCCCTGTCTCCACCCATCTTGCACCTCTGGGATGTCTCATAACTCCCACCCCTCTGAGTGGAGATATAGACATCCAAAACTTATTATCTGCCATAGCTTTGTCTGTGAGCGTCACAGGCGGAAGGCAATGCCCTTATATTTACAGTTATGATTTTATCTTTGCCTGGAAATGAAACATGATCCTCTGCTGGTACCCTACTGGCCAATATCGAGTTTAGGTGGCTTACGATTATCGCACACATATGTATATATATGTACATGACCATCTGAATGTCTAGATTTCATATTTATGCTCGACATCCTCACAGGAGGGACGGCTTAGAAAATATTAAACGTTATAACTCGGCTCCATTTGGTCTGAGTGGAGTGAAAGAATTTCCTTCCAAACCGTGGAAGCAGGAGATTAGTTTTCACACTCTGGTGTCCCTTAATTATCCCTTCAGGAAGCCCTATTGTGTAACCATAATGGGTGCTACCTCAGGTTGATTAGCATATCACAGGTGAGGAAGGGCCATTTGCTGTTCCTAGTTAATTGACATGTTCCTCTTTTAGGAGGCTTATCATCCATGAGTGGATCTAGCAGCTTCTGAGCCAACATGGCTGCTCTGAGCAAGATGATTATTTGTAAGAATATTGCTTTCTTATACAAAATGGCGGCTGGGGAATATTGCTTATTCATCACATGAAGTTTCGGGGTTTCGGTGGAGTCTCATGGTTTTAGGTGAAGTTTCCATGTTTTGTTGGAGTTTCAGGGTTTAGTGTGAAGTTTGAGAGTTTTGAGGCAGTTTTGTGATTTTGGTGAAGTTTCAGCGTTTTAGTGAATTTTTTGAGGTTTGGAGTGAAGTTTCAGGGTTTTGGTGCTGATATTCTGCTCATGTGACCAGGAAAAGTTTCTGGTTTTTGGTGAAGTTTGGGGATTTTCATGGAGTCTTAGTGCTTTGAAATTTCTGTTTTTTTTGGGTGAAGTTTCGGGGTTTTAGTGAAGTTTCAGGGTTTGAGTGAAGTTTCGGGGTTTTTGGGTAAAGTTCTAGTGTTTTGGTGAAGTTTCGGGGTTTTGGTGAAGTTTCAGGGTTTTGGTGAAGTTTCGAGGTTTTGGTGAAGTTTCAGGGGTTTTGGTGAAGTTTCGAGGTTTTGGTGAAGTTTCGAGGTTTTGGTGAAGTTTCGGGGTTTTGGTGAAGTTTCAGAGTTTTGGTGAAGTTTCAGGGGTTTTGGGTGCAGTTTCAGGGTTTTGGTGCTCCCGACATTCTGCTCATGTGACCAGGAATCTACTCATGATGGCTCTTCATCTTCATCTAGAAACCTCCGGCAATGATGGGTGTAAGGACAGCGATTCTTGTCACGGCAGGTAATCAGCAGCTCATTCCAGGCAGCGTCGCTATTATCGCTCGGCCACTTTCAGTCTGTTGTACTCAGCAGGGGCCCTATTGATTTCTGTATTTTGTAGCTGAAACTCCAGAGGCTCCACCTGGAAAACAAGTGGAAAAGGACACGGAGCGAGGATGGGGCCGCAGCTTCTGAGAGATGTTTACAGGCAGAGGACAAATCCAAACCCTCCCGTGTCCTTGAAATCAAACCAAAGATTGGATACAAATCCCTGCAAAGTATTAGAAAGGATCAAGGGTGACATCAGTCACTGTGTAATCTGTGGTGTTACATGGGACTGCAGGTGACATCTACTACATTATCTGTACTCAGAGATATCACTGTGGTCTTACATAGGAGTGCAGGTGACATCTACTACATTATCTGTACTCAGAGATATCACTGTGGTCTTACATAGGACTGCAGGTGACATCTACTACATTATCTGTACTCAGAGATATCACTGTGTAATCTGTGGTGTTACATAGGACTGCAGGTGACATCTACTACATTATCTGTACTCAGACATATCACTGTGTAATCTGTGGTCTTACATAGGACTGCAGGTGACATCTACTACATTATCTGTACTCAGAGATATCACTGTGTAATCTGTGGCGTTACATAGGACTGCAGGTGACATTTACTACATTATCTGTACTCATAGATATCACTGTGGTCTTACATAGGACTGCAGGTGACATCTACTACATTATCTGTACTCAGAGATATCACTGTGTAATCTGTGGTGTTACATAGGACTGCAGGTGACATCTACTACATTATCTGTACTTAGACATATCACTGTGTAATCTGTGGTGTTACATAGGACTGCAGGTGACATCTACTACATTTTCTGTACTCATAGATATCACTGTGGTCTTACATAGGACTGCAAGTGACATCTACTACATTATCTATACTCAGAGATATCACTGTGTAATCTGTGGTCTTACATAGGACTGCAGGTGACATCTACTACATTATCTGTACTCAGAGATATCACTGTGTAATCTGTGGTGTTACATAGGACTGCAGGTGACATCTACTACATTTTCTGTACTCATAGATATCACGGTGTTATCTGTGGTCTTACATAGGACTGCAAGTGACATCTACTACATTATCTATACTCAGAGATATCACTGTGTAATCTGTGGTGTTACATAGGACTGCAGGCGTCATCTACTACATTAATCTGTACTCAGACATATCACTGTGTAATCTGTTGTGTTACATAGGACTGCAGGTGTCATCTACTACATTATCTGTACTCAGATATCACTGTGTTAAGTATTGACACCCCTGCAATTCTGTCAGATAATCCTCAGTTTCTTCCTGAAAATGATTGCAATCACACATTCTTTGCTATTATTATCTTCATTTAATTTGTCTTCAAAGAAAAAACATAAAAATAATTGTCCTAAAGCCAAATTGGATCTAATTCCACCAAACATAAAAAAGGGGGTGGACAAAAGTATTGTCACTGTTAGAAAAATCATGTGATGCTTCTGTAATTTGTGTAATTAACAGCACCTGTAACTTACCTGTGGCACCTAACAGGTGTTGGCAATAACTAAATCACACTTGCAGCCAGTTGACATGGATTAAAGTTGACTCCACCTCTGTCCTGTGTCCTTGTGTGTACCACATTGAGCATGGAGAAAAGAAAGAAGACCAAAGAACTGTCTGAGGACTAGAGAAACCAAATTGTGAGGAAGCATGAGCAATCTCAAGGCTACAAGTCCATCTCCAAAGACCTGAATGTTCCTGTGTCTACCGTGCGCAGTGTCATCAAGAAGTGTAAAGCCCATGGCACTGTGGCTAACCTCCCTAGATGTGGACGGAAAAGAAACATTGACGAGAGATTTCAACGTAAGATTGTGCAGATGGTGGATAAAGAACCTCGACTAACATCCAAACAAGTTCAAGCTGCCCTGCAGTCCGAGGGTGCAACAGTGTCAACCCGTACTATCCGTCACCGTCTGAATGAAAAGGGACTGTATGGTAGGAGACCCAGGAAGACCCCACTTCTTACCCCGAGACATAAAAAAGCCAGGCTGGAGTTTGCCAAAACTTACCTGAGAAAGCCTACAATGTTCTGGAAGAATGTTCTCTGGTCAGATGAGACAGAAGTAGAGATTTATGGGCAAAGGCATCAACATAGAGTTTACAGGAGAAAAAAAGAGGCATTCAAAGAAAAGAACACGCTCCCTACAGTCAGACATGGCGGAGGTTCCCTGATGGTTTGGGGTTGCTTTGCTGCCTCTAGCACTGGACTGCTTGACCGTGTGCATGGCATTATGAAGTCTGAAGACTACCAACACATTGTGCAGCATAATGTAGGGCCCAGTGTGAGAAAGCTGGGTCTCCCTCAGAGGTCATGGGTCCTCCAGCAGGACAATGACCCAAAACACACTTCAAAAAGCTCTAGAAAATGGTGTGAGAGAAAGCACTGGAGACTTCTAAGGTGGCAGCAATGAGTCCAGACCTGAATCCCATAGACACCTGTGGAGAGATCTAACAATGGCAGTCTGGAGAAGACGCCCTTCACATATCAGGGACCTGGAGCAGTTTGCCAAAGAAGAATGGTGTAAAATTCCAGCAGAGCATTGTAAGAAACTCATTGATGGTTACCGGAAGCGGGTGATCACAGTTATTTTGGCTAAAGGTTGTGCAACCAAGTATTAGGCTGAGGGTGCCAATACTTTTGTCCGGCACATTTTTGGAGTTTTGTGTGAAAAGATCAATGTTTTGCTTTTTGCTTCATTCTCTTTTGTGTTTTTTCATTGAAGACAAATTAAATGAAGATAATAATACAAAGAATTTGTGATTGCAATCATTTTCAGGAGGAAACTGAGGATATCAGACTGATGCTCCACTCCTGGCTTATTGACCCACCCTACCGGTGTCCTGTTATGTGAGGGAAGGAGATGTGGACCCACTGAATGTGAGAGCGGCCATCACAGACTCTGCTATTGTGTTGGGCTGACTTGTGCTGGAAATCACAGGATCCGAAAGATCATGAACAACCCAATGTGACCTCGACCTGTGTGTGATGTTATGCTCTAATGATCCCATAAGGACAATGTGTGTATGATCCGCGCTGCCAGACGATGAAGGGACCACCAGGATCTGTCAAGCAATGGTGGCTTTATTGTGACGTGTTTCGGAGGCTTTCCCTGCTCCTTCTTCAAGAGACCAAGCAATAGTCCGAAACCCGTCAAAATAAAGCCACCATTGCTTGACAGATCCTTGTGGTCTCTTCATCGTACAGCAGCGTGGATCATACACACATTGCCCTTTTGGGATCGTTTCTGGCCACCACTGTGCACATTTGGATTGTGGATCCTGCGGCAGATGTCTTATATGCTGCAAACTAGTTGTGTTTCACACAACTACCCCAGGTGAGCAGTGACATCTGTCCCATCATTTCTGTGTTACTAGGATAAGACCCTATATTACGCTTTTGTTTCCTTTCTTATAGTTGATGTTATGCTGTGAAACGTAAACTGTTATGATATGTGTCAGCGATGTCACATGTGAAGAAACTGTGGAAACTGTGAAGTAAGGAACATTTGTTTAATAAGAACTGTTGGTCTCTGTGTCAGTCTGCTAAAAGTTCCGACCTGCATCACACATGGCCTCGCACCCGGCCAGGACCACGCTTTGCATTTAGCATGCCGGAGCATCCGGAGGCAATTCCTTACCTGTTACTTCAGGCCACCCTACAGTGTTCCCCAAACATCTGTCCTGGAACCCTACTTTTCTCTATGAGTTGTCCCAGACCCATAGTACAAATAAAGTCCCATGGCTTCCAGTACCACCTATATGTGATGACACTCAGATCTACCTCTCTGGCCCAAATATCACCTCTGTGTTATCCAGTATCACAGAGGGTCTATCAGCCATATTCTCCTGCTCATCATTGTCCCCCTATCTCACGCACCCTCTGCTCTATTACAATAAATGAGATCACAGTTTTCCTGTGTGGCGCCCCACAACGAGTGCGTCACAGGAGTGTATTGCAGCCCAGACAGCAGCAGCAATATTCTCTGACTAAGCAATGACATGGTTAAAACTCAGAGCTCCATACCCTACATGCACATCAGCATAGAGGGCCAATAAGGTCCTGGTGGGCGGAGTGTAGAGGTAGAGTGTAGTGGAGAAGTTAGAGCAGAGTGAGAGGCAGTCTGCCGAGAAAGAACAAGCTCTGCAATGTAGGAGAAGGAGGAAGCAGAGTGTGGCCAGAGGAACATAGGAGAGGGGGGCCCCTGCACAGTCCCGTGCGGCCCCCAGGCCACAGTCACCCCCGGTTGGGCGCCATTAACCCGCTGCCTCAACAACCGGACTCTGGGCAACTACATGCGGGTCCAAAACACACCCGTGCCCATCTACAACCGGATTACTGGTTCCGAAGCTGGGAGTCGTTTATCCCTGCCATGCAAACCAGGAGTGGAGGGACTGCTTTACAGGAGCACCCCACCACCGCCGCACACACAGAGTCGTCTTGCCAGTGGAGTGCCCACCAAAAGGACCCAAGGCTCCCCACAAATCCAGCCAGAATTCCCCGGTAGGGAAATTGAAGCAGCCTCCTTGTACCCGATCTGGCACCCCAAGGCGACAACAGCAACACAACTAGCTTAGAATGGAGGAACACCGCGGAGCTCTGAGAAACACTGGTCACTGCTGAGTCCACCCGGTCCGTTACCCGTTAACTGTATGCCATGTATCACCTGCTGGTTACAGTAAAGTACCCGTTGCAGAGACTATCAGTGTCCGTGCTTTCTTTAGAACCGTCCATCTCCGCAAGTAGAAGGTAACTGCAGCTGCTTCACAACATCTTGTGCAGCTTCTGGCTCCGGGGACTCCCGCTCAGCCTGTGGGGAGCATGCCATCTTGCTGCATCCCATCCCCCGGAGGCCCAAGCAGCGCCGGTGGACATCACCGGAACACTCACAAGTGGCGTCACGACTTAAACAACCTTTTAAATTTGTTCAGCCAATATTCCTTTGAATCTGGACCACCGGGCCCCACTTCGGCAGGCGCGGTTCCGTGACAGGAGGAAGAAGCTATGCCTGCCCTGTGAAGTCCTGGCCACCGGTCTGGTCCCGACACCTGCACCAGAAGTCCGCTGCCTTATTGTAGCCATCGACTCTGCCTTTTCCTTCAAATTGCATGTCCAAGCTCTTACAACCTGTCACCTCCACCTCAAAAAATATTTCCAGAACCGTCCCATGCTCAACCCTGGATGAAAGAAATATTAGAGCCACCCACATCATCTCCCACCTAGTGCCACCCACATCATCTCCCGCCTAGTGCCACCCAGATCATCTCCCGCCTAGTGCCACCCACATCCTCTCCCGCCTAGTGCCACCGACATCATCTCCCGCTTAGTGCCACCCACATCATCTCCCGCCTAGACCACTGCAATGACCTCTGTGGCCTCTTGTTCACACTCACGCACTTTTACAGTCTGTTCTTTACTCTGCTGCCTAGTCCACCTCTCTCCTCGCTGCTCCTCCACTTCTCCCCTCTGCAAATCCCTTCACTGGCTCTCAATTCCTCCAACGCATTCAATTCAAACTACTAATATTGACCTAGAAAACCGTCCATAATCTGCCTTCTACATATATATTCAAGCATCTCTCCTCATATATTCCTAAATCTAATCTCTGGTGCTCCCAAGACCTCCTTCTTTCTTCCACACTTGTACATGCCTCACCAAGTCACCTTGAAGACTTCTCCCATGTATCCCCGATCCTCTGAAATTTAAATGAACATTATACAGTTGGATTGAAATTCAGCCAATGAGAGCACAGTCTTTTTCCACCAATTGTGAAGTCCCCAATGTCCTCAAATGAGTGCTGGGAGTATATAAGGGGTCCTGTTGATTAACCATGAGTGAATTTTGCTAGATGGCTTCACCCTAGGATCTGTGGATCTGGTTGGAAGGCCATAGAGCCAGCCTAGGCACTCCTGACCCCCGTGTCTCCACAGAGGAGAGCACCCACTGACCCCCGTGTCTCCACAGAGGAGAGCACCCACTGACCCCCGTGTCTCCACAGAGGAGAGCCCCCACTGACCCCCGTGTCTCCACAGAGGAGAGCCCCCACTGACCCCCGTGTCTCCACAGAGGAGAGCACCCACTGACCCCCGTGTCTCCACAGAGGAGAGCACCCACTGACCCCCGTGTCTCCACAGAGGAGAGCACCCACTGACCCCCGTGTCTCCACAGAGGAGAGCACCCATTGACCCCTGTGTCTACACAGAGGAGAGCACCCACTGACCCCCGTGTCTCCACAGAGGACAGCGCCCACTGACCCCCCGTGTCTCCACAGAGGAGAGCACCCACTGACTCCCGTGTCTCCACAGAGGAGAGCATCCACTGACCCCCGTGTCTCCACAGAGAGCTACCACTGACCCTCATGTCTCCACAGAGGAGAGCCCCCACTGACCCCCGTGTCTCCACAGAAGAGAGCGCCCACTGACCCCCGTGTCTCCACAGAGGAGAGCACCCACTGACCCCCGTGTCTCCACATAGGAGAGCACCCACTGACCCCCGTGTCTCCACAGAGGAGAACACCCACTGACCCCCGTGTCTCCACAGAGGAGAGCACCCACTGACCCCCGTGTCTCCACAGAGGAGAGCATCCACTGACCCCCGTGTCTCCACAGAGGAGAGCCCCCACTGACCCCCGTGTATCCACAGAGGAGAGCACCCATTGACCCCCATGTCTCCACAGAGGAGAGCATCCACTGACCCCCGTGTCTCCACAGAGGAGAGCACCCACTGATCCCCGTGTCTCCAAAGAGGAGAGCCCCCACTGACCCCCGTGTCTCCACAGAGGAGAGCCCCCACTGACCCCCGTGTCTCCGGAGGAGAGCACCCACTGACCCCAGTGTCTCCACAGAGGAGATCACCCACTGACCCCCGTGTCTCCACAGAGGAGAGCACCCACTGACCCCCGTGTCTCCACAGAGGAGAGCACCCACTGACCCCGTGTCTCCACAGAGGAGAGCACCCACTGACCCCCGTGTCTCCACATAGGAGAGCCCCCACTGATCCCCGTGTCTCCACAGAGGAGAGCACCCACTGACCCCCGTGTCTCCACAGAGGAGAGCCCCCACTGACCCCCGTGTCTCCACAGAGGAGAGCCCCCACTGACCCCCGTGTCTCCACAGAGGAGAGCACCCACTGACCCCCGTGTCTCCACAGAGGAGAGCCCCCACTGACCCCCGTGTCTCCACAGAGGAGAGCACCCACTGACCCCCGTGTCTCCACAGAGGATAGCACCCACTGACCCCCGTGTCTCCACAGAGGAGAGCACCCACTGACCCCCGTGTCTCCACAGAGGAGAGCCCCCACTGACCCCCGTGTCTCCACAGAGGAGCAGCCCCCACTGACCCCCGTGTCTCCACAGAGAAGAGCCCCCACTGACCCCCGTGTCTCCGGAGGAGAGCACCCACTGACCCCCGTGTCTCCACAGAGGAGAGCACCCACTGACCCCCGTGTCTCCACAGAGGAGAGCACCCACTGACCCCCGTGTCTCCACAGAGGAGAGCCCCCACTGACCCCCGTGTCTCCACAGAGGAGCAGCCCCCACTGACCCCCGTGTCTCCACAGAGAAGAGCACCCACTGACCCCCGTGTCTCCACAGAGGAGAGCCCCCACTGACCCCCGTGTCTCCACAGAGGAGAGCACCCACTGACCCCCATGTCTCCACAGAGGAGAGCCCCCACTGACCCCCGTGTCTCCACAGAGGAGAGCACCCACTGACCCCTGTGTCTCCACAGAGGAGAGCACCCACTGACCCCCGTGTCTCCACAGAGGAGCAGCCCCCACTGACCCCGTGTCTCCACAGAGAAGAGCCCCCACTGACCCCCGTGTCTCCGGAGGAGAGCACCCACTGACCCCCGTGTCTCCACATAGGAGAGCCCCCGCTGACCCCCGTGTCTCCACAGAGGAGAGTACCCACTGACCCCCGTGTCTCCACAGAGGAGAGCACCCACTGACCCCCGTGTCTCCACAGAGGGGAGCACCCACTGACCCCCGTGTCTCCACAGAGGAGAGCCCCCACTGACCCCCCGTGTCTCCACAGAGGAGAGCCCCCACTGACCCCCGTGTCTCCACAGAGGAGAGCACTCACTGACCCCCGTGTCTCCACAGAGGAGAGCCCCCACTGACCCCCGTGTCTCCACAAACTGGTCCACATTTATGTTGTTCATTTGACGAGCTTGTTGAGTGAATGATTAAAATAATTTACTTCTACGGATTTGGATCCTATTATAGCACCAGATTCACCAGATTCTGGAAGTGCCATTTATTCTTCATACAAATGATCCCAATCACACAGCGAAGGAAATTCTCAACTGGTTTCAGAGAAAAAATAAATCTGCTAGAATGGCCGAGCCGATCACCGGAGCTGAATCCAATGGAAAATGTCTGGAAGGAACGAAAGCTCCAAAATCATAGAGGGATCCATGGGATCTGCAGGATGTGAAGAGTGTTTGTGTGGAAGAATGGGGAAAAATCCACCTGAGCAATGCTGGACTAGTGTCTCCATACACCAGGCGCCTGGAGCTTCATCACCAACAAAGGAGAAGAACCAAGGATTAAATACATTTCAGTAACAAGTTGAATACTTTCCCTATTTCATTTCTCATTATTACATATAATTTATGGATGTGACGAATTTGCAACGGAACCTAGCAGCTCTATAGTGCCCCTATGAAACTCAGGACAGTCAGGGAACTGCTTGAAGATAACAAAGGGACTGCAGCCGCTCCGTCAGTGCTGTTTTATTAGGCGCCCCTCAGTGAGTGTGGTATATGATTTCCAGTCCCAGACCAGAAGTACATGTAATAACCTCCACCCGATCACTGATAGAGGCCCTGAATAACACAAGCACCAATTGCTGCTACCCGCTTCTCATTTGATATAAGCTTGGCTTATATTGGGTCAGAAACCAACCCACGTAGCGTAAAATGTTAAATGAACACACAGATGTAGGGATGTCGTGATCGAGTTAAAAGAGCAACCCAAGGTTTAATTTACATATTTAATTACCATAGGGGCACACTAGAATAATATTTACAGGTATTATAAAGATATTACAGATGTTACAGTCAGTTATGCAGATAAAAGATAAATGGAATATAAACAGATTTGCAGACAAATGTGACCAGTGACCGGTTCCTTGATGCTAGTGGCATCGCATGGAGGCATTGTTGGGCCACTGGATCCCCCTGGCTATACTCTGCCATATGATGTAATGGGGGGGTCCTCCTCAGAAGTAATACCAGCAGAGGTCGGGTATTCTTATTCTGTAAGTTGCCGGCCCCTCTCCTGAGCAGGGGCTGTCCTGCAGTTCCCACCCCCTATGTTATGATATGAAATACTCATAAGCTACTGTGGGTCATAACTCTGCCTGGGAGCGTTGTGGGTGGAAGATAATGCTCTCAAATTTTTGGTTATGATTTCAGCTTTCCAACGGTAGGACACACAACTTGTTTGCTGTTTTCGCACTGGCCAATATTAATATTAGGGTAGTTTGGAAGGTCGCATAATTATGCAGAAATAAATGGTATGGTCCTATAGGTGTCATATTTATGATTGTCATATTTAGGGGATTGATGTGTAGTGAAATATTAAGACTTTTCTCCCTGGCTCCGTAGTATGTGCCACAATTCTATGAATCCTCCCGGCACAATGTCTCACCTGTCTCTGCAGATTCACAGGGGGTCTGCCTTTTGTATAATTGTGTGACGACCGTCTGCTGCAGAGACTGAGCTGCTGGTAAGGCGGCACCCCGAGAATCTCCCAGACCCTTTACCCCTATACAGGGATTTAGAATTACAGCAGAACCCAGGAGGTCGCTGCCTACCATGAGCAGCGGACCGGAGCAGGGAGGTCACCAGGAAGGACAAGGCTAGGACAGGGGCATATGTAGGGGGGTGCAGCCGGACCTTTTGCTCCGGGCGCCGCCCAGCGGGGGGCGCCGGCGGCACCCCCCCTCTGCAATTTGAGTGGCGGGGCCGAAATCTGCTCCGTACTGGACACTTTGGTTTCCGTCTGATGTTGCACTTGCTCCCTAGCCTGGGAGAGTGCAGGCTGCTGTCATAGTGACATAGACGGAGTCAGCGGTCCTACTACACAGCAGGAGCAGGGGATCAGTGCAGTCACGCCGCTAGCATCCAAACCAGCCCCTGAGCCCGGCGTGTCCCTGCACACAGCCCTGCTGCGGACATATCTCCAGCTGCTGCACAGCTGGCCTGTATTCACCACGGCGCTGACCAGGTAATGTGGACGTGCTGGGACATGTAGTCCTACCAGGGCTGATCACTTCTAGTGGCTTCATGGCCCCGATCTGCAGGGGTCGTCTACAGCTCAGGTCCAAAACCAAGCTGTGACTGCACCCCCCCCCCGTCTGATAGCACCCCCGACCTCCACTGATAGCACCCCCCCCCCGGCCCTCACCTACTTTTTTGGGGGGGGGGGGAGGGGGGCGCCAAAACAGATCCTTGCCCCGGGCGCCGGAAACCCTATATACACCACTGGGCTGCTAGGAGGTCAGGGAATAGACAAAGTCAGTATCCAAAAGTGTAGTCAGAAGGCAGCATCAAAACCAGGATGGCAGCAAAGGTACAAAATCGTCAGGCGGTAGAAGGGTCAAAATCCAGGCAAAGGTCAGAGTCAATATAATAGAGCATAAACTAGATAGCTGGGAAACCCAAGACTATATCTGGCGGCCTGCAGGACAGGCTCCAGGGTATTTAATGGGTACGGTTCCCTCCCATAGGCTGAAGCTCACAGCCTGATGATCTCATCCGGACCGACCCTAGAACCAGGCCAGATGGTGATGTGCGACTGGCACCAACCACCGCACTTCTGATTAAGGAATGAAGCCTGCGCCTATCAGACCCCTCTACAGGGCCCGCTGTTATGCCACCAACATCACCCACAGGAGAAACACGGCGATGTCCAGCGACAGAGGCCGGTGTGAAAGGAGCAGGTCTGGATGAGGACATGGCCCCCTTATCACCGCCACCACTAGACGAAGGAATCAAGTGCCACCTAGTGGCTGGGGCAATAACAATCACAACAATAACAATGGGGAATAACAATCACCGAGTCCAACAACGATGTGACAAATTGCCTCTGGTCCCAATGCGTCACCTAGCTCCATTTGTTATTGAGCCTTCTTTGTGTGGCAACAGTTGGCCAGGAAATTAATATCCTCAGGTTAATTAACAGATCCAGGAGATTAATTAACCCCATAGGCCATGGAGGGGGTCTCTTTCCTTGGAGTGAGGGGACGATGCTGACAGCTAAATAAAATGGCTGCTATAGGAATATGGCTTGATAAGTCAGAATATATCCCATATTCCTTACAATGGACACCTATGATGCCTGTGTGCATTGGATGAGTTGTTACTGACATCTGGTGAGAAATTCATATTCATTGCTCCTTTAGGGTGAGTGCACAGGACCAGTATTAGTGGTTCAGCTGCAATTTGTATTCAAAACGCTGCATTGTACACAACAAGCACAATGAATAGGACGTCTAGAGCTCTTACTACAAACTGACCTGCGGCACCGCTTTCATAGTCAAAGCACGCGCTGACCGCTAGTGCTATATCACAAATTCCTATATATATATATAGTCCAGAAAATGGACGATGCTGCCCCCTAGTGTTATATCATCACAAGCTCCTATATATAAAGATGAGAGGACGTCGCCCCCTAGTGTTATATCATCACAAGCTCCTATATATAAAGATGAGAGGACGTCGCCCCCTAGTGTTATATCATCACAAGCTCCTATATATAAAGATGAGAGGACGTCGCCCCCTAGTGTTATATCATCATAAGCTCCTATATATAAAGCTGAGAGGACGTCGCCCCCTAGTGTTATATCATCACAAGCTCCTATATATAAAGATGAGAGGACGTCGCCCCCTAGTGTTATATCATCACAAGCTCCTATATATAAAGATGAGAGGACGTCGCCCCCTAGTGTTATATCATCACAAGCTCCTATATATAAAGATGAGAGGACGTCCCCCCTAGTGTTATATCATCATAAGCTCCTATATATAAAGCTGAGAGGACGTCGCCCCCTAGTGTTATATCATCACAAGCTCCTATATATAAAGATGAGAGGACGTCGCCCCCTAGTGTTATATCATCACAAGCTCCTATATATAAAGATGAGAGGACGTCGCCCCCTAGTGTTATATCATCACAAGCTCCTATATATAAAGATGAGAGGACGTCGCCCCCTAGTGTTATATCATCATAAGCTCCTATATATAAAGCTGAGAGGACGTCGCCCCCTAGTGTTATATCATCACAAGCTCCTATATATAAAGATGAGAGGACGTCGCCCCCTAGTGTTATATCATCACAAGCTCCTATATATAAAGATGAGAGGACGTCGCCCCCTAGTGTTATATCATCACAAGCTCCTATATATAAAGATGAGAGGACGTCGCCCCCTAGTGTTATATCATCACAAGCTCCTATATATAAAGCTGAGAGGACGTCGCCCCCTAGTGTTATATCATCACAAGCTCCTATATATAAAGATGAGAGGACGTCGCCCCCTAGTGTTATATCATCACAAGCTCCTATATATAAAGATGAGAGGACGTCGCCCCCTAGTGTTATATCATCATAAGCTCCTATATATAAAGCTGAGAGGACGTCGCCCCCTAGTGTTATATCATCACAAGCTCCTATATATAAAGATGAGAGGACGTCGCCCCCTAGTGTTATATCATCACAAGCTCCTATATATAAAGATGAGAGGACGTCGCCCCCTAGTGTTATATCATCACAAGCTCCTATATATAAAGATGAGAGGACGTCGCCCCCTAGTGTTATATCATCACAAGCTCCTATATATAAAGGTGAGAGGACGTCGCCCCTTAGTGTTATATCATCACAAGCTCCTATATATAAAGATGAGAGGACGTCGCCCCTAGTGTTATATCATCACAAGCTCCTATATATAAAGATGAGAGGACGTCGCCCCTTAGTGTTATATCATCACAAGCTCCTATATATAAAGATGAGAGGACGTCGCCCCTTTAGTGTTATATCATCACAAGCTCCTATATATAAAGATGAGAGGACGTCGCCCCCTAGTGTTATATCATCACAAGCTCCTATATATAAAGATGAGAGGACGTCGCCCCCTAGTGTTATATCATCACAAGCTCCTATATATAAAGATGAGAGGACGTCGCCCCCTAGTGTTATATCATCACAAGCTCCTATATATAAAGATGAGAGGACGTCGCCCCCTAGTGTTATATCATCACAAGCTCCTATATGTAAAGGTGAGAGGACGTCGCCCCCTAGTGTTATATCATCACAAGCTCCTATATATAAAGATGAGACGACGTCGCCCCCTAGTGTTATATCATCACAAGCTCCTATATATAAAGGTGATAGGACGTCGCCCCCTAGTGTTATATCATCACAAGAACCTATATGTAAAGATGAGAGGACGTCGCCCCCTAGTGTTATATCATTGTGCTGTTTCAATCTTGTTTTATAGTTTAATCTGTTATATTGATGCTTGTCTCTGCTGCCACCTGCTGGCCAGACCTTTCAATTCTTTCTGCCTTTCCTTGTCCAGCCTATGGGGGTGTGGCTCCTGCACGTGCTGTTGTCTCTTCCTGTTTTGCCGAGTCATTAGGAGACATCTTTACTGCAGAGAGTTCTATCCTCATGGAGCTAGAGAAGCAAAGTTTTTGACCCACAAGTAGCGACTGCAGAGACAAGCTTCATACAAGACTTCAATGCCATGTTTTGGATCATTCATCTATGGAATAAACCAGCATTGTTTTCATCCTAACGTGTGTACGCTTATCTGAGACGCTGCTCCGGGTCCTGTCTGCCCCTCTTATTGGAAGTACAAAGGTAAGAAAGAACTCTCACCCCATTATACAACCAGCATGCCTTTATCGCCTTTAAGTGGGAACAGAACAGTCAAAAACTTTGCTTAAAAGCTCAGAATAGTCAAAAACTTTGGTTGAAAGCTCCTAGCAGCTAAAAAACTGCCTTACAGCCCAGCATCCAGCTAAAGACCCCCATGTGCCCTGTTCCTCTGTGCATTAATCTGCCCAGCAACAAGCCTTGTGCACCAGTCTGCCTGCATCAGTGCACGTCTGGACAAGCCTAGAGGAAGCTTTCCCACCTGCACATCTTGTATCAGCTCTGCCTGTACTGTTATAAAGAACTGTTTTTATGCACCTGCGGTTTCCTTCTGGCCACATCGCCTCCATAAGCCTGCAGTACACTATACCTCATTACTGCACATCGGCGAACTGCGAACCCCAAGTTTCGTCAAAGCCACCTTTAGTTCCCGCAGAGCCGCACAGCGATTTTCGGACCCCTATTCAAAAGTTGAGTTTTTTAAAGAGACAGTACACCTTTATTCAAATGGCCGAAAAGGACCTCGGACAGGCTCATACTGCTGAAACAGAGCAAATACAACCTGATACCGTCCACGATGAAGCCCAGGAGGCAGACCCCACGTCTCAAGCAGACCAAGTTACCCGACCAAAACGTTCTTACAAACCAACGGTAAAGGCAATTGAAAACTATCACGCTATGAAAGATGAGCTAAGTGAACGCCTGGAAGAACAGTGGGAACGCGTCGCCTCTTACATGTCGAGACTTGAACCCTCGTCAGGCGACGCCGCAAGCTTACAATCTGTTATGGAACGGCTGAACGCCGCCCATAAAGGATACAAGAGACTGTCAACAAGGTACATTGCCCTTCTAAAAGACTTTAATTCTGATGAATCCCTTTCAGACCTCAGTAAGACGCTAGAGACGGACAAAGGGAGAGATGCCAAGGTCCGACACGCCATAAACAAGGCCGAACACCGTATCTCTCACCTGCAAGAAACCAGATCACACCGATCGACCTCATCTAAGCGTTCCTCTCGGGCATCCAGGTCATCATCCTCAAGAAGTTCAACCATGAGTGACAGGATACTAGAGGCCCGCATAATAGCAGAGGAATCCAGGGTGAGACGTTCTTTCACTGAGAGAGAAGCAGAAGAAAAAAGGACAGAAGCAAGGGCAGAGGCAAAAAGGGCAGAAGCAGAGGTGGAAGCAAAAAGGGCAGAAGCGGAGATGGAAGCAAAAAGGGCGGAAGCGGAGATGGAAGCAAAAAGGACCGAAGCAGAAGCGGAGGCTCGAATACAGATCCTTCGGTCACAGATGGAAGAGGAGGTCGCGCTAGCTAAAGTAAGACTACTCGAGCAGGCATTGATCCAAGGTCTTGATCCAGCTAACTCGCCACCACTGGAAACGGATAATCCAGTCTATCGCACCAGAGACTATGTGCTAAACCGGGTACCTGTAGCGACCCCGGTTTACAGTACCGTCCAAGTCAACGACACCAAAACCCCCAACATACTTCTAAAGGTGCCAGTACCCTCGAAGGCGCCCGAGCTAATTAACGACAGTCGCCGAGAGATACCCTCTCAAACACAGTCACCACCACAAGATGGCAACCCAGCGTTTCCTGGCCCACCTTCACAGCTCAAGCGGTATTCTTCAGATTCTTCAAGGGCTAAACCACAGCTCAACCCTGCAGCAGTATCATTCTACCCGGAAACAGCTCATCCATTCACGCCAGGCGGCCCATACGCCCCAGGGGCATCACGAGTCGTCGTGGCAACAAGTGGTGAGAAGTCGGACATGTCCGAGTTTGCCAGGTTCATGGTGAGCAGAGAGCTAATCAGTACTAGTCTTGTGAATTTTGATGATCGTGCAGAGAACTACAGGGCCTGGAAAGCAACCTTCAAGGCAGCCATCGCCAATCTCAACCTAACCGAAGAACAGGAACTCGACCTCCTGATCAAGTGGTTGGGCCCAAGCTCTTCAAGCCGTATCAAGAGCCTCAGAACCGTCTATGTAGGACAAGCAGAAGCAGGTCTCGCCGCCGCATGGCAAAGGCTGGAACGCACCTTTGGCAGCGCGGAAGCAATAGAGAAAGCCCTATTCAAGAGACTGCAGGATTTCCCAAAGATCAACCTTAAAGAAGTCCACAAGCTCCAAGACCTAAGTGATCTGCTCATGGAGCTGGAGCTCGCCAAAAGAGACCCTCGTCTGTCCGGGCTGTGCTATCTGGATTCAGCCCATGGAGTAAACCCAATCGTGGTGAAGCTGCCATACAGTCTGCAGGAGAAATGGGCAACGTCAGTCTCAAGGTACAAAAGAGTGAACGACGTCACCTTTCCCCCATTTATCCACTTCTGCAGATTCATTGACGAGCAGGCCCAGATGAGGAATGACCCCAGCCTCGACTTCCTAGAATCCAACACTTCGGCAGCTGCAGCAACTCCAGCATCAAGGTATGAAAGTGCTATACAAAAACCCAGAGACACTAAGAGAGCTGTGAGTGTTAGAAAGACCGAACTACCATCACCCGCAACGCCCACAGACGAACAGAACACTGTCTCCCCACGAGATAAGTCTTTCAATCGTGAATGTCCCATCCACAAAAAACCACACTCACTGACCAAGTGCAAGGGGTTTAGATCCAAAACCTTACAGGAGCGCAAGAAGATCCTCACTGAGCTTGGGATTTGCTTCAAATGCTGCGCATCACTTGAGCACATGGCCAAGGACTGTAAATCCACAGTCAAGTGTGGGGAGTGCCACAGCGAAAAGCACATTTCAGCCATGCATCCTACTCGGCTAGCTAGAGACACACCGGCTACAGTCACCACCGCTCCCGCTCCAAGTCATGGCGGGGAGCCACAGAATCAGACTGACACCGCCACAACTGTTTCCTGCTCATGCTCAGAGGTATGTGGAGAGGGCCGAATGGAGAAATGTTGTGCCCGAATATGCCTCATCAAGGTTTATCCCGAGGGACGCCCAGAAAAGGCAATGAAGGTGTATGCCATCATAGACGACCAAAGCAACCGGTCCCTGGCAGGAACCAAATTCTTTGAAGCCTTCGGAATTAGTGGACCATCAGAACCCTACACCTTGAACACCTGCTCAGGCCGCATAGAGACTAACGGCAGAAGAGCCCGGGGATTCATTGCTTCTCCTATCAATGGGAAGACTGAAATACCTCTACCAACGCTCGTTGAATGTTACCAAATACCCAGCCACAGGAGTGAAATTCCTACCCCGGAAGCTGCACTTCATCAACCACACCTGAAACACCTCGCGAGCGTTATCCCACCTATAGACAACAACGCGGAGATTCTACTCCTGCTCGGCAGAGACAACCTGAGGGTACACAAGGTGCGACAACAGTGCAACGGACCCGACTATGCACCATACGCCCAGAGACTGGACTTGGGATGGGTAGTCATAGGAAATGTGTGTGTTGATCGATCAGAAATCGACTCCTTCAGGACCTACGTGCACGGAGATGGGTGCACAACCTGCCTAAGACCATTTCCTCATCACCATGAAGTGAAGGAGAAGCCCCCAAACTCAATACAGCTACCCGACGTCGCTTCTTCCCTGCGTACCAACAACTTAGGAAGATCAGTCTTTCACGCAACCTATGGTCTCCGAAGAACCGCGTCAGAGGGAGAGTCCGAGTATGGCACAGACGCGAGAGACTTTGTTGAAAAAGACTTTTACGTAGATGACGGGCTCAAATCACTACCCACCGAGGAAGCAGCCATTGATTTGCTCAAAAGGACCCAAGGTCCAGAGTTCCTGCTGAGACAGTCGGAGGAAGCTGTCCAGGAAAACTTCAGCATCCTAGATCCAGATAACGATCCAGATGTCCGAACTGAAGTCAACACCCTGGCCACCAGTGCAGAGGAAGCTTCCAACCTCGGCTGCCAACGTTTTGAACGTTTCTCCAGCTGGACAAGACTCGTCCGGACTGTCGCCAGGTTAGTGCACATCGCCAGATGCTATCGTACAGACCTAAAAAACAGAGACTGTCATCGCTGGCATGTGTGCCACAAACCCCTTTCTGCTGAGGACATCTCCCATGGTGAGTCCCTCATAATACGCCACCTCCAACAGAGCGAATTCGCCACCGAATGGAACTGTTTACACAACAAACAGCAGATTCCACTAAGAAGCCCTCTCGCCAATCTAAACCCGATTATGGACAGTTTTGGCTTACTTAGAGTCGGCGGTCGTTTAAATCAGGCTCGTTTCGGAGTCGCAGAACAAAATCCTCTCATCATTCCCAACAAACACCACGTTACAGTCTTGCTGATCCGACATCACCATGAAAGGACTGAACACCAAGGCAGGCAGATCACAGAGGGCGCCATACGGTCGGCAGGCCTTTGGATCATTGGAATGAAGAGACGTGTAGCACAAATACTCCATGATTGTGTGCATTGTCGCAAAACGAGAGGAAGGCAACTGTGCCAACAAATGGCTGATCTGCCTGCAGACAGACTTTCTACGGAACCACCTTTCACCTACGTGGGCCTAGACGTGTTCGGACCATGGATGGTATCCTCACGCAGAACGCGTAGCAGCCGAGCAGACAATAAGCGGTGGGCTGTGCTATTCACCTGCATGAGTGTTCGAGCCGTTCACATTGAGGTGTTAGAATCCATGGATACTTCCTGCCTGATCAATGCCTTAAGGAGGTTCTTTGCCATTAGAGGACCAGTAAAGCAGCTGAGGTCCGACCGTGGCAGCAACTTCGTCGGTGCATGTAGAGAGCTGAACATCGACACCAAGCCAATCCAAGACCAGCTAGCAGACAAGGGTTGCACCTGGATCTTCAATTCTCCTCACAGTTCTCACATGGGAGGCTCCTGGGAGAGGATGATCGGGATCTCACGCAACATCCTGAACTCCATGCTAAAGGACGTTAACTCCTCAAGACTCACGCACGAGACTCTAGTCACTCTTTTAGCCGAAGTCTCAGCCATCATCAATTCGAGACCCCTCGTGCCCGTGACAATGGATCCAGAGGTACCAACCATGCTGACTCCCACCATCCTTCTTACTCAAAAAATTGACAACGCGGTAATTCCCAGCGGAGACTTCACTCACGCCAACACCTACCAAAGACACTGGAAACGAGTCCAATATTTGGCCGACTACTTCTGGAATCGATGGAGAAAGGAATACCTCACCGTTCTTCAAGGAAGAAGGAAGTGGCGACATCCCAAGCCGAATATCAAGGAAGGAGACCTGGTCCTTATGAAAGATCAGACCACTGAAAGAACTGACTGGCCTCTGGGACTTGTTACTAAGACACTACCTAGCCAGGACGGCAATGTGCGGAAGGTGGAGCTAAGGGTCTTCAGGAAAGGTGAGACGAAGACCTTTGCAAGGCCGATCCACGAACTCATTCTGCTGTTGCACGCAGAGAGCGCCACTACGGGATGAACGCTTCCTGACCTGAACTTTAGCCGTTTTCTTTTTTCCTCATTTTTGGATTTTAGAATTTTGAATTGTTGTATTTAACATGCCTTTCGTTTTAGGTATTGTTATGGACTAATAGTGGAATCCCCAAAGTGAATTCCAGACGGGGAGTGTGCTGTTTCAATCTTGTTTTATAGTTTAATCTGTTATATTGATGCTTGTCTCTGCTGCCACCTGCTGGCCAGACCTTTCAATTCTTTCTGCCTTTCCTTGTCCAGCCTATGGGGGTGTGGCTCCTGCACGTGCTGTTTGTCTCTTCCTGTTTTGCCGAGTCATTAGGAGACATCTTTACTGCAGAGAGTTCTATCCTCATGGAGCTAGAGAAGCAAAGTTTTTGACCCACAAGCAGCGACTGCAGAGACAAGCTTCATACAAGACTTCAATGCCATGTTTTGGATCATTCATCTATGGAATAAACCAGCATTGTTTTCATCCTAACGTGTGTACGCTTATCTGAGACGCTGCTCCGGGTCCTGTCTGCCCCTCTTATTGGAAGTACAAAGGTAAGAAAGAACTCTCACCCCATTATACAACCAGCATGCCTTTATCGCCTTTAAGTGGGAACAGAACAATCATCACAAGCTCCTATATATAAAGATGAGAGGACGTCGCCCCCTAGTGTTATATCATCACAAGCTCCTTTATATAAAGGTAAGAGGACGTCGCCCCCTAGTGTTATATCATCACAAGCTCCTATATATAAAGACTAGCTGTGAACCCGATTCTAAAGAATCGGGTATTCTAGAATCCATATATAGTTTATTTACTAATATTTAGGGGAGTGCGGTGAAATTAATTGTGTGTATACAGGTGGCTCAGTGGTTAGCACTGCGCGGTGGTTTAGTGGTTAGCAAAGTATGGTCGCTTAGTGTTTAGCAGTGTACGGTGGCTCAGTGGTTAGCGCTGTATACGGTGGGTTAGTAGTTAGCAGGGAGTATGGTGGGTCAGTGGTTAGCAGAGTATACGATGGCTCAGTGGTTAGCACTGCATGGGGACTCAGTGGTTAGCACTGCGCGGTGGCTCAGTGGTTAGCACTGCGCGGTGGCTCAGTGGTTAGCAGTGAGTGCGGTGGGCCGAGTGGTCAGCGCAGTGAGGCGGGCAGAGTGGTCAGCGCAATGCAGCGGGCAGAGTGGTCAGCGCAGTGTGGTGGGCAGAGTGGTCAGCAGAGGACAGAGGCACTCTGCCTGTCATACTTAGCAGTGGGTCATCGTCTTCCCCGCCACGGCATTTTCACTCCGCCGTCCCCAGCATCTTGGCTCCACTCATGCAGAGCATTGCTCCTGTGCAGCCTCCTCTCTGCAGAGCATTGCTCCTGTGAAGCCTCCTCTCTGCAGAGCATTGCTCCTGTGCAGCCTCTTCTCGGCAGAGCATTGCTCCTGTGCAGCCTCCTCTCTGCTGAGCATTGCTCCTGTGCAGCCTCCTCTCTGCTGAGTATTGCTTCTGTGCAGCCTCCTCTCTGCTGAGTATTGCTCCTGTGCAGCCTCCTCTCTGCAGAGCATTGCGCCTGTGCAGCCTCCTCCTCTCTGCAGAGCATTGCTCCTGTGCAGCCTCCTCCTCTCTGCAGAGCATTGCTCCTGTGTAGCCTCCTCCTCCTCTCTGCAGAGCATTGCTCCTGTGCAGCCTCCTCCTTTCTGCAGAGCATTGCTCCTGTGCAGCCTCCTCCTCTCTGCAGAGCATTGCTCCTGTGCAGCCTCCTCCTCTCTGCAGAGCATTGCTCCTGTGCAGCCTCCACTCTGCAGAGCATTGCTCCTCTGCAGCCTCCACTCTGCAGAGCATTGCTCCTGTGCAGCCTCCCCTCATGCAGAGCAATGCTCCTGTGCAGCCTCCTCTGTGCAGAGCATTGCTCCTGTGCAGCCTCCTCTCTGCAGATCATTGGTCCTGTGCAGCCTCCTCTCTGCAGAGCATTGCTCCTGTGCAGCCTCCTCTGCAGAGCATTGCTCCTGTGCAGCCTCCTCTCTGCAGAGCATTGCTCCTGTGCAGCCTCCCTCATGCAGAGCAATGCTCCTGTGCAGCCTCTCTTGCAGAGCATTGCTCCTGTGCAGCCTCCTCTCTGCAGACATTGTCCTGTGCAGCCTCCTTCTGAGAGCATGCTCCTGTGCAGCCTCCCTCTGCAGAGCATTGCTCTGTGCAGCCTCCTCTTGCAGAGCATTGTCCTGTGCAGCCTCCCCTCATGCAGAGCAATGCTCCTGTGCAGCCTCCTCTTGCAGAGCATTGCTCCTGGCAGCTCCTCTCTCAGACATTGCTCCTGTGCAACCTCCTTATGAGAGCATTGCTCCTGGCAGCCTCCTCTGCAGAGCAATGCTCCTGTGCAGCCTCCTCTGTGCAGAGCATTGTCCTGTGCAGCCTCCTCTGCAGAGCATGCTCCTGTGCAGCCTCCTCTGTGCAGAGCATTGCTCCTGTGAGCCTCCTCTCTGCAGAATTCTCCTGTGCACTCCTTCTGAGAGCATTGCTCCTGTGCAGCCTCCTCTCTGCAGAGCAATGCTCCTGTGCAGCCTCCTTCGGGCTGCCTCCTCTTGCAGAGCATTGCTCCTGTGCAGCCTCCCCTCTGCAGAGCAATGCTCCTGTGCAGCCTCCCTCTGCAAGCATTGCTCCTGTGCAGCCTCCTCTTGCAGAGCATTGCTCCTGTGCAGCCTCCTCTATGCAGAGCATTGCTCCTGTGCAGCCTCCTCTCTGCAGAGCAATGCTCCTGTGCAGCCTCCTCTTGCAGAGCATTGCTCCTGTGCAGCCTCCTCTCTGCAGAGCATTGCTCCTGTGCAGCCTCCTCTCTGCAGAGCATTGCTCCTGTGCAGCCTCCTCTCTGCAGAGCATGCTCCTGTGCAGCCTCCTCTCTCAGAGCATTGCTCCTGTGCAGCCTCCCCTCATGCAGAGCAATGCTCCTGTGCAGCCTCCCCTCATGCAGAGCAATGCTCCTGTGCAGCCTCCTCTCTGCAGAGCATTGCTCCTGTGCAGCCTCCTCTTGCAGAGCATGCTCCTGTGCAGCCTCCCTCATGCAGAGCAATGCTCCTGTGCAGCCTCCTCTTGCAAGCATTGCTCCTGTGCAGCCTCCTCTCTGCAGGATCATTGCTCTGTGCAGCCTCCTCTATGCAGAGCATTGCTCCTGTGCAGCCTCCTCTCTGCAGAGCATTGTCCTGTGCAGCCTCCTCTCTGCAGAGCATTGCTCCTGTGCAGCTCCTCTCTGCAGAGCATTGCTCCTGTGCAGCCTCCTCTCTGCAGAGCAATGCTCCTGTGCAGCCTCCTCCTCTGCAGAGCATTGCTCCTGTGCAGCCTCCTCTCTGCAGAGCAATGCTCCTGTGCAGCCTCCTCTTGAGAGCATTGCTCCTGTGCAGCCTCCTCTCTCAGAGCATTGCTCTGTGCAGCCTCCTCTTGCAGAGCATTGTCCTGTGCAGCCTTCTGCCTGCTCTGTCAGTTGAGCAATGCTCCTGTGCAGCTCCTCTCTGCAGAGCATTGCTCCTGTGCAGCCTCCTCTCTGCAGATGCATTGCTCCTGTGCAGCCTCCTCTCTGCAGAGCATTGCTCCTGTGCAGCCTCCTCTCTGCAGAGCATTGCTCCTGTGCAGCCTCCTTACTGTAGAGCATTGCTCCTGTGCAGCCTCTTCTCTGCAGAGATTGCTCCTGTGCAGCCTCCTCTCTGCAGAGCATTGCTCCTGTGCAGCCTCTCTCTGCAGAGCATTGCTCCTGTGCAGCCTCTCTCTGCAGAGCATTGCTCCTTGCAGCTCCTCCTTCTGCAGCAATTGCTCCTGTGCAGCCTCCTCTTACTGAGAGCATTGCTCCTGTGCAGCCTCCTCTCTGCAGAGATTGCTCCTGTGCAGCCTCCTCTGCAGAGCATTGTCCTGTGCAGCCTCCTCTCTGCAGAGCATTGCTCCTGTGCAGCCTCTCTCTGCAGAGCATTGCTCCTGTGCAGCCTCCTCTCTGCAGAGCATTGCTCCTGTGCAGCCTCCTCTCTGCGAGTATTGCTCCTGTACAGCCTCCTCTGCAGGCATTGCTCCTTTCAGCCTCCTCCTCTGCAGAGCATTGCTCCTGTGCAGCTCATTCTGTAGAGCATTGCTCTGTGCAGCTCCTCTCTGCAGACATTGCGCCTGTGCAGCCTCTCCTCTCTGCGAGCATTGCTCAGTCAGCTCTCTCTCGAGCATGCTCTGTGCAGCCTCCTCCTTCTGCAGCATTGTCATGTCGCTCTCTCTTGCAGGCATTGCTCTGTGCAGCTCCTCTTGCAGAGCATTGCTCCTGTGCAGCCTCCTCTCTGCAGAGCATTGCTCCTGTGCGGCCTCCTCATGCAGGCAATGCTCCTGTGCAGCCTCCCCTCATGCAGAGCAATGCTCCTGTGCAGCCTCCTCTGTGCAGAGCATTGTTCCTGTGCAGCCTCCCTTATGCAGAGCAATGCTCCTGTGCAGCATCCTCTGTGCAGAGCATTGCTCCTGTGCAGCTCCTCTTGCAGATCATTGCTCCTGTGCAACCTCCTTACTGTAGAGCATTGCTCCTGTGCAGCCTCTTCTCTGCAGAGCAGTGCTCCTGTGCAGCCTCCTTACTGTAGAGTATTGCTCCTGTGCAGCTCCTCTCTGCAGAGTATGCTCTGTGCAGCCTCTTCTGCAGAGCATTGCTCCTGTGCAGCTCCCTCATGCAGAGCAATGCTCTGGGCAGCTCCTCTGCAGAGCATTGCTCCTGTGCAGCCTCTCTCTGCAGGCATTGCTTCTGTGCAGCCTCCTCTCTGCAGAGCAATGTCCTGTGCAGCCTCCCCTCATGCAGAGCAATGCTCCTGTGCAGCCTCCTCATGCGAGCATTGCTCCTGTGCACCTCCCCTCATGCAGAGCAATGCTCCTGTGCAGCCTCTTCTCTGCAGAGCATTGCTCCTGTGCAGCCTCCTCTCACCTGTATCCTGGAGAACAGCTCTTGGGGGCTCAGTCCGGGGGGGTCCTCTGTCACCTCTATGTTCCCTTGTGATCGCAGGATGTCAGAGGCAGAGAATCACTGATGAGGACACGTCTGATGTGAGACAGCAGCATGATGTCTCCTGTGCTGACACTGCAGCAATTAAAGTGCCTGTGATGATGTCACAGTCATGTGATATAGCCCCGCCCATACCAGTGACATCATCTCAGGTCCTGCAAGCCGTGGGGGGGAGGAGAGAGAGAGAGAGAGACTCTGCAAGGACTCGCAAAGGCATTGCGAGTGAGGCAGCCACGGACACGACGACGGAAACAGCGCCGAATATGATGGAAGTGCCTTAAGGTAATTATATATTAATGAGAGGACGTCGCCCCCTAGTGTTATATCATCACAAGCTCCTATATATAAAGATGAGAGGACGTCGCCCCTAGTGTTATATCATCACAAGCTCCTATATATAAAGATGAGAGGACGTCGCCCCCTAGTGTTATATCATCACAAGCTCCTATATATAAAGATGAGAGGACGTCGCCCCCTAGTGTTATATCATCACAAGCTCCTATATATAAAGGTGATAGGACGTCGCCCCCTAGTGTTACATCATTACAAGCTCCTATATAAAGATGAGAGGACGTCGCCCCCTAGTGTTATATCATCACAAGCTCCTATATATAAAGATGAGAGGACGTCGCCCCTAGTGTTATATCATCACAAGCTCCTATATATAAAGATGAGAGGACATCGCCCCCTAGTGTTATATCATCACAAGCTCCTATATATAAAGAGAGGACGTCTCCCCCTAGTGTTATGTCATCACAAGCTCCTATATATAAAGGTGAGAGGACGTCGCCCCCTAGTGTTATATCATCACAAGCTCCTATATATAAAGAGAGGACGTCGCCCCCTAGTGTTATATCATCACAAGCTCCTATATATAAAGATGAGAGGACGTCGCCCCCTAGTGTTATATCATCTCAAGCTCCTATATATAAAGATGAGAGGACATCGCCCCCTAGTGTTATATCATCACAAGCTCCTATATATAAAGAGAGGACGTCGCCCCCTAGTGTTATATCATCACAAGCTCCTATATATAAAGGTGAGAGGACGTCGCCCCCTAGTGTTATATCATTACAAGCTCCTATATAAAGATGAGAGGACGTCGCCCCCTAGTGTTATATCATCACAAGCTCCTATATATAAAGATGAGAGGACGTCGCCCCCTAGTGTTATATCATCACAAGCTCCTATATATAAAGATGAGAGGACATCGCCCCCTAGTGTTATATCATCACAAGCTCCTATATATAAAGAGAGGACGTCGCCCCCTAGTGTTATATCATCACAAGCTCCTATATATAAAGATGAGAGGACGTCGCCCCCTAGTGTTATATCATCGCAAGCTCCTATATATAAAGATGAGAGGACGTCACCCCCTAGTGTTATATCATCACAAGCTCCTATATATAAAGATGAGAGGACGTCGCCCCCTAGTGTTACATCATCACAAGCTCCTATCTAATATATAATTACCTTAAGGCACTTCCATCATATTTGGCGCTGTTTCTGTCGTCGTGTCCGTGGCTGCCTCACTCGCAATGCCTTTGCGAGTCCTTGCAGAGTCTCTCTCTCTCCTCTCCCTCACGGCTTGCAGGACCTGAGATGATGTCACTGTTATGGGCGGGGCTATATCACATGACTGTGACATCATCACAGGCACTTTAATTGCTGCAGTGTCAGCACAGGAGACATCATGCCGCTGTCTCACATCAGACGTGTCTTCATCAGTGATTCTCTGCCTCTGAATCCTGCGAACACAAGGGAACATAGAGGTGACAGAGGACCCCGGACTGAGCCCCCACGAGCTGATCTCCAGGATACAGGTGAGAGGAGGCTGCACAGGAGCAATGCTCTGCAGAGAAGAGGCTGCACAGGATCATTGCTCTGCATGAGGGGAGGCTGCACAGGAGCAATGCTCTGCGTGAGGGGAGGCTGCACAGGAGCAATGCTCTGCAGAGAGGAGGCTGCAAAGGAGCAATGCTCTGCAGAGAGGAGGCTGCACAGGAGCATTGCTCTGCATGAGGGGAGGCTACACAGGAGCATTGCTCTGCAGAGAGGAGGCTGCACAGGAGCATTGCTCTGCAGAGAGGAGGCTGCCCAGGAGCAATGCTCTGCAGAGAGGAGGCTGCACAGGAGCAATGCTCTGCAGAGAGGAGGCTGCACAGGAGCAATGCTCTGCAGAGAGGAGGCTGAACAGGAGCAATGCTCTGCAGAGAGGAGGCTGCACAGGAGCAATACTCTGCAGAGAGGAGGCTGCACAGGAGCAATGCTCTACAGTAAGGAGGCTGCACAGGAGCATTGCTCTGCAGAGAGGAGGCTGCACAGGAGCAATACTCTACAGTAAGGAGGTTGCACAGGAGCAATGATCTGCAGAGAGGAGGCTGCACAGGAGCAATGCTCTGCACAGAGGAGGCTGCACAGGAGCATTGCTCTGCATGAGGGGAGGCTGCACAGGAACAATGCTCTGCACAGAGGAGGCTGCACAGGAGCATTGCTCTGCATGAGGGGAGGCTGCACAGGAGCAATGCTCTGCACAGAGGAGGCTGCACAGGAGCAATGCTCTGCAGAGAGGAGGCTGCACAGGAGCAATGCTCTGCAGAGAGGAGGCTGCACAGGAGCAATGCTCTGCAGAGAGGAGGCTGCACAGGAGCAATGCTCTGCAGAGAGGAGGCTGCACAGGAGCAATGCTCTGCAGAGAGGAGGCTGCACAGGAGCAATGCTCTGCAGAGAGGAGGCTGCACAGGAGCAATGCTCTGCACAGAGGAGGCTGCACAGGAGCAATGCTCTGCAGAGAGGAGGAGGCTGCACACGAGCAATGCTCTGCAGAAAGGAGGAGGCTGCACAGGAGCAATGCTCTGCAGAGAGGAGGAGGCTGCACAGGAGCAATGCTCTGAAGAAAGGAGGAGGCTGCACAGGAGCAATGCTCTGCAGAGAGGAGGAGGAGGCTGCACAGGAGCAATGCTCTGCAGAGAGGAGGAGGAGGCTGCACAGGAGCAATGCTCTGCAGAGAGGAGGAGGCTGCACAGGAGCAATGCTCTGCAGAGAGGAGGAGGAGGCTGCACAGGCGCAATGCTCTGCAGAGAGGAGGCTGCACAGGAGCAATGCTCTACTGTAATGAGGCTGCACAGGAGCAATGCTCTGCAGAGAGGAGGAGGCTGCACAGGAGCAATGCTCTGCAGAGAGGAGGCTGCACAGGAGCAATACTCAGCAGAGAGGAGGCTGCACAGGAGCAATACTCAGCAGAGAGGAGGCTGCACAGGAGCAATGCTCAGCAGAGAGGAGGCTGCACAGGAGCAATGCTCAGCAGAGAGGAGGCTGCACAGGAGCAATGCTCTGCAGAGAGGAGGCTGCACAGGAGCAATGCTCTGCATGAGTGGAGCCAAGATGCTGGGGACGGCGGAGTGAAAATGCCGTGGCGGGGAAGAAGGTGAACCACTGCTAAGTATGACAGGCAGAGTGCCTCTGTCCTCTGCTGACCACTCTGCCCACCGCACTGCGCTGACCACTCTGCCCGCTGCACTGCGCTGACCACTCTGCTGATGAGAGGACGTCGCCCCCTAGTGTTATATCATCACAAGCTCCTATATATAAAGTTGAGAGGACATCGCCCCCTAGTGTTATATCATCACAAGCTCCTATATATAAAGATGAGAGGACGTCGCCCCCTAGTGTTATATCATCACAAGCTCCTATATATAAAGATGAGAGGACATCGCCCCCTAGTGTTATATCATCACAAGCTCCTGTATATAAAGGTGAGAGGGACGTCGCCCCCTAGTGTTATATCATCACAAGCTCCTATATATAAAGGTGAGAGGACGTCACCCCCTAGTGTTATATCAGCACAAGCTCCTATATATAAAGATGAGAGGACGTCGCCCCCTAGTGTTATATCATCACAAGATCCTATATATAAAGATGAGAGGACGTCACCCCCTAGTGTTATATCATCACAAGCTCCTATATATAAAGGTGAGAGGACATCGCCCCCTAGTGTTATATCATCACAAGCTCCTATATATAAAGATGAGAGGACGTCACCCCCTAGTGTTATATCATCACAAGCTCCTATATATAAAGGTGAGAGGACATCGCCCCCTAGTGTTATATCATCACAAGCTCCTATATATAAAGATGAGAGGACGTCGCCCCCTAGTGTTATATCATCACAAGCTCCTATATATAAAGATGAGAGGACGTCGCCCCCTAGTGTTATATTATCAAAAGCTCCTATATATAAAGATGAGAGGACGTCGCCCCTAGTGTTATATCATCACAAGCTCCTATATATAAAGGTGAGAGGACGTCGCCCCCTAGTGTTATATCATCACAAGCTCCTATATATAAAGGTGAGAGGACATCGCCCCCTAGTGTTATATCATCACAAGCTTCTATATATAAAGGTGAGAGGACGTCGCCCCCTAGTGTTATATCATCACAAGCTCCTATATATAAAGGAGAGAGGACGTCACCCCTTAGTGTTATATCATCACAAGCTCCTATATATAAAGATGAGAGGACGTCACCCCCTTGTGTTATATCATCACAAGCTCCTATATATAAAGATGAGAGGACGTCGCCCCCTAGTGTTATATCATCACAAACTCCTATATATAATGATGAGAGTACGTCGCCCCCTAGTGTTATATCATCACAAACTCCTATATATAAAGATGAGAGGACGTCGCCCCCTAGTGTTATATCATCACAAGCTCCTATATATAAAGATGAGAGGACGTCGCCCCCTAGTGTTATATCATCACAAGCTCCTATATATAAAGGTGAAAGGACGTCGCCCCAAGTGTTATATCATCACAAGCTCTTATATATAAAGATGAGAGGACGTCGCCCTCCAGTGTTATATCATCACAAGCTCCTATATATAAAGATGAGAGGACGTCGCCCCCTAGTGTTATATCATCACAAGCTCCTATATATAAAGATGAGAGGACGTCGCCCTCCAGTGTTATATCATCACAAGCTCCTATATATAAAGATGAGAGGATGTCGGCCTCCAGTGTTATATCATCACATAATCCTATATATAATATTGAGAGGACGTCGCCCCCTAGTGTTATATCATCACAAGCTCCTATATATAAAGATGAGAGGACGTCGCCCCCTAGTGTTATATCATCACAAACTCCTATATATAATGATGAGAGTACGTCGCCCCTAGTGTTATATCATCACAAACTCCTATATATAAAGATGAGAGGAGTCGCGCCCCCTAGTGTTATATCATCACAAACTCCTATATATAATGATGAGAGGACGTCACCCCCTAGTGTTATATCATTACAAGCTCCTATATATAAAGGTGATAGGATGTCGCCCCCTAGTGTTATATCATCACATGCTCCTATATATAAAGATGAGAGACGTCGCCCTCCAGTGTTATATCATCACAAGCTCCTATATATAAAGATGAGAGGACGTCGCCCCCTAGTGTTATATCATCACAAGCTCCTATATATAAAGGTGAAAGGACGTCCCCCCTTAGTGTTATATCATCACAAGATCTATATATAAAGATGAGAGGACGTTGCCCCCTATGTGTTATATCATCACAAGCTCCTATATATAAAGTGAGAGGACGTCGCCCCCTAGTGTTATATCATCACAAGCTCCTATATATAAAGGTGAAGGACGTCGCCCCCTAGTGTTATATTCATCACAAGCTCCTATATATAAAGTGAGAGGGACGTCGCCCCCTAGTGTTATATCATCACAAGCTCCTATATATAAAGATGAAGAAGGACGTCCCCCTAGTGTTATATCATCACAAAGCTCCTATATATAAAGATGAGAGGGACGTCACCCCCTAGTGTTATATCATCACAAGCTCCTATATATAAAGGTGATAGGCGTCGCCCCCTAGTGTTATATCATCACAGATCCTATATATAAAGATGAGAGGACGTCGCCCTCCTAGTGTTATATCATCACAAGCTCCTATATATAAAGATGAGAGAGGACGTCACCCCTAGTGTTATATCATCACAAGCTCCTATATATAAAGGTGAGAGGACGTCGCCCCCTAGTGTTATATCATCACAAGCTCCTATATATAAAGGTGAAAGGACGTCGCCCCTAGTGTTATATCATCACAAGCTCCTATATATAAAGGATGAGAGGACGTCGCCCCCTAGTGTTATATCATCACAAGCTCCTATATATAAGATGAGAGGACGTCGCCCCCTAGTGTTATATCATCACAAGCTCCTATATATAAAGGAGAGAGGACGTCCCCCCTAGTGTTATATCATCACAAGCTCCTATATATAAAGGTGATAGGACGTCGCCCCCTAGTGTTATATCATCACAAGCTCCTATATATAAAGGTGATAGGACGTCGCCCCCTAGTGTTATATCATCACAAGCTCCTATATATAAGATGATGAGGACGTCGCCCCCTAGTGTTATATCATCACAAGCTCCTATATATAAAGAGTGAAGAGGACGTCGCCCCTAGTGTTATATCATCACAAGCTCCTATATATAAGTGAGAAGGACGTCGCCCCCTAGTGTTATATCATCACAAGCTCCTATATATAAAGGGATGGACGTCGCCCCTAGTGTTATATCATCACAAGCTCCTATATATAAAGATGAGAGGACGTCGCCCCCTAGTGTTATATCATCACAAGCTCTATATATAAGAGATGAGGGACGTCACCCCCTAGTGTTATATCATCACAAGCTCCTATATATAAAGTGAAGGACGTCGCCCCCTAGTGTTATATCATCACAAGCTCCTATATATAAGGTGATAGGACGTCGCCCCCTAGTGTTATATCATCACAAGCTCCTATATATAAAGATGAGAGGACGTTCGCCCCCTAGTGTTATATCATCACAAGCTCCTATATATAAAGATGAGAGGACGTCCCCCTAGTGTTATATCATACAAGCTCCTATATATAAAGGTGAAGGACGTCCCCCTAGTGTTATATCATCACAAGTCCTATATATAAAGGTGAGAGGACGTCGCCCCCTAGTGTTATATCATCACAAGCTCATCATCACAAGCTCCTATATATAAAGATGAGAGGACGTCGCCCCCTAGTGTTATATCATCACAAGCTCCTAATATAAAGATGAGAGGACGTCGCCCCCTAGTGTTATATCATCACAAGCTCCTATATATAAAGTGAGAGGACGTCGCCCCCTAGTGTTATATCATCACAAGCTCCTATATATAAAGGTGAGAGGACGTCGCCCCCTAGTGTTATATCATCACAAGCTCCTATATATAAAGATGAGAGGACGTCGCCCCCTAGTGTTATATCATCACAAGCTCCTATATATAAAGATGAGAGGACGTCCCCCCTAGTGTTATATCATCACAAGCTCCTATATATAAAGGTGAGAGGACGTCGCCCCCTAGTGTTATATCATCACAAGCTCCTATATATAAAGGATGAGAGGACGTCGCCCCCTAGTGTTATATCATACACAAGTCCTATATATAAGATGAAGGACTCGCCCCCTAGTGTTATATCATCACAAGCTCCTATATATAAGATGAGAGGACGTCGCCCCCTAGTGTTATATCATCACAAGCTCCTATATATAAAGGTGAGAGGACGTCGCCCCCTAGTGTTATATCATCACAAGCTCCTATATATAAAGGTGAGAGGACGTCGCCCCCTAGTGTTATATCATCACAAGCTCCTATAATAAAGATGAGAGGACGTCGCCCCCTAGTGTTATATCATCACAAGCTCCTATATATAAAGTGAGAGGACGTCGCCCCCTAGTGTTATATCATCACAAGCTCCTATATATAAAGGTGAAGGACGTCCCCCTAGTGTTTATCATCACAAGCTCCTATAATATAAAGTGAGAGGACGTCGCCCCCTAGTGTTATATCATCACAAGTCCTATATATAAAGATGAGAGGCGTCCCCCCTAGTGTTATATCATCACAAGTCCTATATATAAAGTGAGAGGACGTCGCCCCCTAGTGTTATATCATCACAAGCTCCTATATAAAGTGAGAGGACGTCGCCCCCTAGTGTTATATCATCACAAGCTCCTATATATAAAGGTGAGAGGACGTCGCCCCCTAGTGTTATATCATCACAAGCTCCTATATATAAAGTAGTGAAGGACGTCGCCCCCTAGTGTTATATCATCACAAGCTCCTATATATAAATGAGAGGACGTCGCCCCCTAGTGTTATATCATCACAAGCTCCTATATATAAAGTGAGAGGACGTCGCCCCCTAGTGTTATATCATCACAAGCTCCTATATATAAAGTGAGAGGACGTCGCCCCCTAGTGTTATATCATCACAAGCTCCTTATATATAAAGATGAGAGGACGTCGCCCCCTAGTGTTATATCATCACAAGCTCCTATATATAAAGTGTAAGGACGTCGCCCCCTAGTGTTATATCATCACAAGTCTCCTATATATAAAGATGAGAGGACGTCGCCCCTAGTGTTATATCATCACAAGCTCCTATATATAAAGATGAGAGGACGTCGCCCCCTAGTGTTATATCATCACAAGCTCTATATATAAAGATGAGAGGAGCGTCCCCCTAGTGTTATATCATCACAAGCTCCTAATATAAAGATGAGAGGACGTCGCCCCCTAGTGTTATATCATCACAAGCTCCATATATATAAGATGGAAGGACGTCGCCCCCTAGTGTTATATCATCACAAGCTCCTATATATAAAGGATGAGAGGACGTCGCCCCCTAGTGTTATATCATCACAAGCTCCTATATATAAAGATGAGAGGACGTCGCCCCCTAGTGTTATATCATCACAAGCTCCTATATATAAAAATGAGAGGACGTCGCCCCCTAGTGTTATATCATCACAAGCTCCTATATATAAAGCTGAGAGGGACGTCGCCCCTAGTGTTATATCATCACCAGCTCCTATATATAAAGATAGAGGACGTCGCCCCCTAGTGTTATAATCATCACAAGCTCCTATATATAAAGGTGAGAGGACGTCGCCCCCTAGTGTTATATCATCACAAGCTCCTATATATAAAGTGAGAGGACGTCGCCCCCTAGTGTTATATCATCACAAGCTCCTATATATAAAGGAGATAGGACGTCGCCCCCTAGTGTTATATCATCACAAGCTCCTATATATAAAGGTGATAGGACGTCGCCCCTAGTGTTATATCATCACAAGCTCCTATATATAAAGGTAGAGGACGTCGCCCCCTAGTGTTATATCATCACAAGCTCCTATATATAAAGATGAGAGGACGTCGCCCCCTAGTGTTATATCATCACAAGCTCCTATATATAAAGATGAGAGGACGTCGCCCCCTAGTGTTTATATCACAAGCTCCTATATATAAAGTGAGAGGACGTCGCCCCCTAGTGTTATTATCATCACAAGCTCCTATATATAAAGATGAGAGGACGTCGCCCCCTAGTGTTATATCATCACAAGCTCCTATATATAAAGATGAGAGGACGTCGCCCCCTAGTGTTATATCATCACAAGCTCCTATATATAAAGTGAGAGGACGTCGCCCCCTGTGTTATATCATCACAAGCTCCTATATATAAAGATGAGAGGACGTCGCCCCTAGTGTTATATCATCACAAGCTCCTAATATAAGTAAGGATGAGGAACGTACCGCCCCCTAGTGTTATATCATCACAAGCTCTATATATAAAAGATGAGAGGACGTCGCCCCCTAGTGTTATATCATCACAAGCTCCTATATATAAAGTGAGAGAGGACGTCGCCCCCTAGTGTTATATCATCACAAGCTCCTATATATAAAGATGAGAGGACGTCGCCCCTAGTGTTATATCATCACAAGCTCCTATATATAAGATGAGAGGACGTCGCCCCCTAGTGTTATATCATCACAAGCTCCTATATAAAAGATGAGAGGACGTCGCCCCCTAGTGTTATATCATCACAAGCTCCTATATATAAAGATGAGAGGACGTCGCCCCTAGTGTTATATCATCACAAGCTCCTATATATAAAGATGAGAGGACGTCGCCCCCTAGTGTTATATCATCACAAGCTCCTATATATAAAGATGAGAGGACGTCGCCCCTAGTGTTATATCATCACAAGCTCCTATTAAATGATGAGGAGTCCCCTAGTGTTATATCATCACAAGCTCCTATATATAAAGATGAGAGGACGTCGCCCCCTAGTGTTATATCATCACAACTCCTATATATAAAGATGAGAGGACGTCGCCCCTAGTGTTATATCATCACAAGCTCCTATATATAAAGATGAGAGGACGTCGCCCCCTAGTGTTATATCATCACAAGCTCCTATATATAAAGATGAGAGGACGTCGCCCCCTAGTGTTATATCATCACAAGCGTGTATATCTACTGGTGAGAGGACTCGACCTGTGTTATATCATCACAAGCTCCTAATATGATAAGTGGAGGATGCCCCTAGTGTTATATATCACATGAGCATGACATTAACTATCGTCCCTCTCCTAGTGTATCATCTCCTTATCATACAGTAATCATCAGTGTATATATTCCAAACACATGCTTGCTGTCAGTTACTGTCACCACCCTATTTACCAGTGCATGTTAAATATAATACTGTGACTGCTGCAATGATCTCCTTGTAACATCAGCTTGAATCACATATGTAATGGTAATATTCCAACACTGCTTGCTGTATTAACGTCAACTCACACCCTATGTATACCAGTGCATGTTATAATATACCTGTGACTGCTGCAATGATCTCCTTGTAACATGTTACTATGCATCACAAGTGTAATGGTAAATATTCAAACTGCTTGCTGTCATTACTGTCACTCAAACCCTATTGTACAGTGATGTTAAATTACCTGTGATGATGCAATGATCTCTTGTAACAGCTCTAATATAAGTGTAATGGTAAATTCACACTGCTTGTGTATCGTCACTCAACTATTGTGAAACAGTGCATGTTAAATCATACAGCTGTATATGATGAATGGATCCCTATGTATATCATCACAGCTTAATACATAAGAGTGTCCTGGTAATATTCAACACATGCTTGCTGTCATCTACTGTACTCAGACCCATTGTACCATGCATGTTAAATATACTGTGACTGCTGCAATGATTCTCCGTTGTAACATCAGCTTGAATCACATAGTGTATATAAGTAATATTCCAACACTGCTTGCTGTCATCTACTGTCACTCAACCATTGTACCAGTGCATGTTAAATATACCTGTGACTGATGCAATGATCTCCTTGTAACATCAGCTTGAATCACATAGTGTAATGGTAATATTCCAACACTGCTTTGCTGTCATCTACTGTCACTCAACCCATTGTACCAGTGCATGTTAAATAACCTTTTGACTGCTGCAATGATCTCCTTGTAACATCAGCTTGAATCACATAGTGTAATGGTAATATTCAAACACTGCTTGCTGTCATCTACTGTCACTCAACCCATTGTACCAGTGCATGTTAAATATACCTGTGACTGCTGCAATGATCTCCTTGTAACATCAGCTTGAATCACATAGTGTAATGGTAATATTCCAACACTGCTTGCTGTCATCTACTGTCACTCAACCCATTGTACCAGTGCATGTTAAATATACCTGTGACTGCTGCAATGATCTCCTTGTAACATCAGCTTGAATCACATAGTGTAATGGTAATATTCCAACACTGCTTGCTGTCATCTACTGTCACTCAACCCATTGTACCAGTGCATGTTAAATATTCCTGTGACTGCTGCAATGATCTCCTTGTAACATCAGCTTGAATCACATAGTGTAATGGTAATATTCCAACACTGCTTGCTGTCATCTACTGTCACTCAACCCATTGTACCAGTGCATGTTAAATATACCTGTGACTGCTGCAATGATCTCCTTGTAACATCAGCTTGAATCACATAGTGTAATGGTAATATTCCAACACTGCTTGCTGTCATCTACTGTCACTCAACCCATTGCACCAGTGCATGTTAAATATACCTGTGACTGCTGCAATGATCTCCTTGTAACATCAGCTTGAATCACATAGTGTAATGGTAATATTCCAACACTGCTTGCTGTCATCTACTGTCACTCAACCCATTGTACCAGTGCATGTTAAATATACCTGTGACTGATGCAATGATCTCCTTGTAACAGCTTGAATCACATAGTGTAATGGTAATATTCCATCTCTGCACTTATTGCAATGTTTCCTGTGTCTTCTGTATGCCTGTATGCATTCCTCACTCACCAGTATATGACAATTTGCCACATTTGTAAATGTTATCTCGTTGGAGGTGTTATAGTGTAGAGGAAGCCTTGTCTAATGTCTGTGGCCTTTCATCCTATTTCACCCCTGCTGTTTCTTGTAGTTGTTAATTACCTGATACCATGTTTCCTCCCACAAGCCCCCTCACCTGAATCTGGTAGTGTGTCCTATAAATTTAGTTCAGTCTTAAGGGGTACACGTGTGGGGGGTCAGACACGTGTGGCATCTCAAAGTGGATGCAGTTATTTCATGGCAGTTAGTCAGGTAAGCCACTCTATTTAACAAAACAAAGTATTCACTGATCTCAGGGAGACCTGTTCAAGAAAACACTGCGGGCAGCCGGCTAAAGTGCTCAACACAGTGAATTCCTAGGCCTATTGCCCCCAGGGAATTTTGAATATGCAAATAAGTCTGTGGAGCCTCGTTTAGGAGTCTCAACACAGGACTAGCCAGATCTTCCTCTAGTGAAGGACCTAGCCATGATAACCACCATATTAAGTGACCCTTTGAGTCAATATCCAGCTCTTTACAAGCTTAAAGATATGACAAGGGAATACCAAGGCCAGGTATCCATCCACAGACAGCTGTTTCAGGGTGTTGCCCCTCATCAGTGTGGAGTAGGATTCTGGCTAGGTGGGAGCAAGGCCTAGTAGACCAACAAAACAAAGTATTCACTGATCTCAGGGAGACCAGTTCAAGAAAACACTGCGGGCAGCCGGCTAAAGCGCTCAACACAGTGAATTCCTAGGCGCATTGCCCCCTGGGAATTTTGAATATGCAAATAGAGTCTTTGGAGCCTCTTTTAGGAGTCTCAACACAGGACTAGCCAGATCTTCCTCTAGTGAAGGACCTAGCCATGATAACCACCATATTAAGTGGCCCTTTGAGTCAATATCCAGCTCCTTACAAGCATTTGCATACTCTATTTAACAGGGAGAGGGGAGGGGAGAAAAAAAAACAAAAAAAAAAAAAACCTTTTTAACTTCTTTTCCTTTCCCCATCACCATGTCCTTTACTTCAATATCTATTGTTCTATGCGCTCTTGCTCTTTACCTTCACCGCCCCATCACCCCTCCATCACCACTCATCCACATCAGCCCCTCTCTCCTCCCCTATGTACAGCTCCCATGCCATCTTCAGTTTACTGAAGACTCTCAGCCCACCATATTCTAACATTTGTCGTCATAAACAAAGTCCAAAATCCAAAAAACTATCTGCTCTTCCTCTTTTTGCTGCTGCTCCTCTCAGGTGATATCTCTCCCAACCCTGGTCCACCCTCTAACTTCAACCCCTCTCCCAGCACACATAGAAACCCCACTAACCTCATTACCATCACTTGCACACCTTCATCTTCCTCTTTTAACTGCGCTCTCTGGAATCCACGGTCTGTATGCAACAAACTTCCCTTCATTCACAATTACTTCCTTACCAACTCTCTAAACCTGCTGGCCCTCACAGAAACCTGGATCCAGGATTCAGACCCTGCTTCCCCTGCTGCTATTTCTTACGGCGGCTTACACTTCTCTCACTCCCCTAGACCTGGGAACAGACGCGGCGGTGGAGTTGGCTTCCTCCTGTCCCCACAATGTACTTTCCAGGTCATTCCTCCAGCCCCATCACTCTCATTCCCTTCTTTTGAGGTCCATACCATTAGGCTATTCCATCCCCTCCACCTCAAAGTAGCAGTGGTATACCGCCCCCCAGGGTCACCCACCCAGTTCCTCGACCATTTCTCCGCTTGGCTCCCGCATTTCATGTCCTCAGATTTACCAACCCTTATTCTGGGAGACTTTAACATTCCTATAAACAGCCCCATCTCCCCATCTGCATCCCAGCTCCTATCTCTAACTACCTCTCTTGGCCTATCACAGCTCTCAACCTCTGAGACGCACGAAAATGGTAACACCCTTGACCTGGTCTTTACCCGGCTCTGCCCATCCTCCCTCTTGGATAACTCACCTCTACTCTCTGACCACAACATTCTCTCCTTCTCACTCACTAACCCTCGGCCAACACAGCCCAAGCCTACCTATCACACATCCAGAAATCTACAGGCCATTAACCCTCAAGCACTCACAGATTCCCTCATCTCATCACTGTCCCCAATCTCTTCAATCTCCTGTCCAGATCAGGCAGTAAATCACTACAATGACTCTCTCAGAAGCTCCCTGGACCAAGTAGCGCCTCTCACCCTCAGAACCTCCAAACAGAGAACAAAACAGCCCTGGCTCACACCACAAACTCGATTCCTCCAGTGATGCTCTAGGAGTGCTGAACGGCTATGGAGGAAAACTCGCTCACCAGGAGACTTTATCCACTATAAATTCATGTTCAAAACCTACAACTTTGCCCTTCACCTCGCCAAACAGACCTACTTCAACACCCTGGTCTCCTCACTATCCAACAATCCAAAAAAACTCTTTGACACCTTTCACTCTCTCCTCAGTCCTAAAGTGCAGGCCCCCATCACTGACCTCTGTGCTGATGATCTGGCTTCCTACTTCATGGAGAAAATAGACAACATCCGCCAGGAAATCAGCTCTCAGCCTCCAAGCGCTGCCACCCCCATTCTTCCCCACATCTCCTCTGGCTCACTCTCCACATTTGACCCAGTCACAGAAGAAGAAGTCTCCAGGCTCCTTTCTTCCTCTTGTCCCACTACATGCACCTCTGACCCCATTCCCTCACACCTGCTCCAGTCCCTCTCTCCAGTCGTCACCACTCACTTAACCACAATCTTCAATCTCTCCCTCTCTTCTGGCATCTTCCCCTCCTCCTTCAAACACTCGATCATTACTCCATTATTAAAGAAAACCACTCTCGACCCAACCTGCACAAATAACTACAGACCAGTCTCCAATCTCCCCTTCATCTCTAAACTCCTGGAGCGCCTGGTCTATTCCCGCCTCACCCGTTACCTCTCCGCTCACTCTCTTCTAGATCCATTACAGTCTGGTTTCCGCCCCCTTCACTCTACAGAAACTGCCCTCATCAAAGTGACCAATGACCTTCTGACAGCAAAACGTAATGGTGACCGCTCTCTGCTTATTCTCCTTGATCTCTCTGCAGCTTTTGACACTGTCGACCATCAGCTCCTACTCTCTATGCTGCACTCCATTGGCATAAAGGACACCGCTTTCTCCTGGCTCTCCTCCTATCTTTCTGACCGCTCTTTCAGTGTATCTTTTGCTGGCTCCACTTCTTCCCCTCTTCCCCTCACTATTGGGGTCCCTCAGGGGTCAGTCCTTGGTCCTCTCCTCTTCTCTCTCTACACGGCCCCGATTGGACAGACCATCAGCAGATTTGGCTTCCAGTACCATCTTTATGCTGATGACACACAACTATACACTTCAGCCCCTGACCTTACCCCTGCGGTATTAAAGAACACCAATGACTGTCTAGCTGCAGTTTCCAATATCATGTCCACTCTCTATTTGAAACTAAACCTTTCCAAAACTGAACTTCTTCTGCTCCCCCCATCCACTAACCTCCCTAAATCGGACATATCTCTCTCAGTTTGCGGCACCACGATAACGCCTAGGCAGCAGGCTCGCTGTGTAATGTTTGACACCGATCTCTCCTTCTCCTCCCACACACAATCTCTCGTCCGCTCCTGTCGCTTACACCTGAAGAATATCTCTAGAGTCTGGAAACAACAAAAACCCTCACCGTGGCCCTAATCCATTCCCGCCTTGACTATTGCAACTCTCTATTAAGCGGCCTCCCACTCACCAGACTTTCTCCTCTCAGTCCATCCTTAATGCAGCAGCCAGGATCACCCATCTGGCCAATCGTTACTCAGATGCCTCTGCTCTGTGCCAGTCATTGCACTGGCTGCCCGTATATTACAGGATCAAATTCAAATTGCTTGTTCTCACCCACAAAGCTCTTCACAGTGCAGCACCCCCCTACCTCTCCTCCCTCATCTCTGTCTATCACCCCACCCGTTCTCTACGTTCCTCAAATGACCTTCAACTGACATCTGTACTAATCCGATCCTCCCACTCCCGGCTCCAAGACTATTCCAGAGCTGCACCAAAACTCCGGAATGCTTTACCCCAAGAAATCAGGACTATCCACAACTTGCATGGCTTCAGTCGATCCCTAAAAACGCATCTTTTTAAGGCGGCCTATCATACTCCCTAATAGAAGTCCTTTGTACTGTAGACAGTGAATGGGCTATCCCTCTGGACATTACTCTTCTACAAACTCCACCAAACCATAAAGGTCTACACAGACTGTATAATGACCATCCATGTAAGCTTAGTCCTATGCCCCATTTCCTCAAGATGCCTGGACCATCAGTGCAATAAGCCCCTGTACCTTGTGCAACTTCTATCCCGTTGTAGATTGTAAGCTCTTTTGAGCAGGGTCACCTTCATTTCTTGATTTATTTATTGTATCTTCTTTTTTACATTGATTCTATGCCTATTGTTTTGTATCCAATTATTGTACTTTATTTGTTCTCTACTGTAATTACTTATTGTATTATATTTTCTGTACTCTAACCCTACATTGTAAAGCGCTGCGGAATATGTTGGCGCTATATAAATAAAGCTTTATTATTATTATTATTATTATTATTATCACAAGCTCCTATATATAAAGATGAGAGGACGTCGCCCCCTAGTGTTATATCATCACAAGCTCCTATATATAAAGGTGAGAGGACGTCGCCCCCTAGTGTTATATCATCACAAGCTCCTATATATATAAAGGTGAGAGGACGTCGCCCCCTAGTGTTATATCATCACAAGCTCCTATATATAAAGGTGAGAGGACGTCGCCCCCTAGTGTTATATCATCACAAGCTCCTATATATAAAGCTGAGAGGACGTCGCCCCCTAGTGTTATATCATCACAAGCTCCTATATATAAAGATGAGAGGACGTCGCCCCCTAGTGTTATATCATCACAAGCTCCTATATATAAAGATGAGAGGACGTCACCCCTAGTGTTATATCATCACAAGCTCCTATATATAAAGATGAGAGGACGTCGCCCCCTAGTGTTATATCATCACAAGCTCCTATATATAAAGGTGAGAGGACGTCGCCCCCTGATGTTATATCATCACAAGCTCCTACATATAAAGATGAGAGGACGTCGCCCCCTAGTGTTATATCATCACAAGCTCCTATATATAAAGATGAGAGGACGTCGCCCCCTAGTGTTATATCATCACAATCTCCTATATATAAAGATGAGAGGACGTCGCCCCCTAGTGTTATAACATCACAAGCTCCTATATATAAAGGTGAGAGGACGTCGCCCCCTAGCGTTATATCATCACAAGCTCCTATATATAAAGATGAGAGGACATCGCCCCCCTAGTGTTTATATCATCACAAGCTCCTATATATAAAGGTGAGAGGACGTCGCCCCCTAGTGTTATATCATCACAAGCTCCTATATATAAAGATGAGAGGACGTCGCCCCCTAGTGTTATATCATCACAAGCTCCTATATATAAAGATGAGAGGACGTCGCCCCCTAGTGTTATATCATCACAAGCTCCTATATATAAAGGTGAGAGGACGTCGCCCCCTAGTGTTATATCATCACAAGCTCCTATATATAAAGATGAGAGGACATCGCCCCCCTAGTGTTATATCATCACAAACTCCTATATATAACGGTGAGAGGACGTCGCCCCCTAGTGTTATATCATCACAAGCTCCTATATATAAAGATGAGAGGACGTTGCCCCCTAGTGTTATATCATCACCAGCTCCTATATATAAAGATGAAAGGATGTCGCCCCCTAGTGTTATATCATCACAAGCTCCTATATATAAAGATGAAAGGATGTCGCCCCCTAGTGTTATATCATCACAAGCTCCTATATATAATGGTGAGAGGACGTCGCCCCCTAGTGTTATATAATCACAAGCTCCTATATATAAAGATGAGAGGGACGTCGCCCCCTAGTGTTATATAATCACAATCTCCTATATGTAAAGATGAGAGGACGTCACCCCCTAGTGTTATATCATCACAAGCTCCTATATATAAAGGTGAGAGGACGTCGCCCCCTAGTGTTATTTCATCACAAGCTCCTATATATAAAGGTGAGAGGACGTCGCCCCCTAGTGTTATATCATCACAAGCTCCTATATATAAAGATGAGAGGACGTCGCCCCCTAGTGTTATATCATCACAAGCTCCTATATATAAAGATGAGAGGACGTCGCCCCCTAGTGTTATATCATCACAAGCTCCTATATATAAAGATGAGAGGACGTCGCCCCCTAGTGTTATATCATCACAAGCTCCTATATATAAAGGTGAGAGGACGTCGCCCCTAGTGTTATATCATCACAAGCTCCTATATATAAAGGTGAGAGGACGTCGCCCCCTAGTGTTATATCATCACAAGCTCCTATATATAAAGGTGAGAGGACGTCGCCCCCTAGTGTTATATCATCACAAGCTCCTATATATAAATCTGAGAGGACGTCGCCCCCTAGTGTTATATCATCACAAGCTCCTATATATAAAGATGAGAGGACGTCGCCCCCTAGTGTTATATCATCACAAGCTCCTATATATAAAGATGAGAGGACATCGCCCCCTAGTGTTATATCATCACAAGCTCCTGTATATAAAGATGAGAGGACGTCGCCCCCCTAGTGTTATAACATCACAAGCTCCTATATATAAAGATGAGAGGACATCGCCCCCTAGTGTTATATCATCACAAGCTCCTATATATAAAGGTGAGAGGACGTCGCCCCATAGTGTTATATCATCACAAACTCCTATATATAACGGTGAGAGGACGTCGCCCCTAGTGTTATATCATCACAACTCCTATATATAAAGATGAGAGGACGTCGCCCCCTAGTGTTATATCATCACCAGCTACTATATATAAAGATGAAAGGATGTCGCCCCCTAGTGTTATATCATCACAAGCTCCTATATATAATGGTGAGAGGACGTCGCCTCCTAGTGTTATATAATCACAAGCTCCTATATATAAAGATGAGAGGACGTCGCCCCCTAGTGTTATATCATCACAATCTCCTATATGTAAAGATGAGAGGACGTCACCCCCTAGTGTTATATCATCACAAGCTCCTTATATAAAGGTGAGAGGACATCGCCCCCTAGTGTTATATCATCACAAGCTCCTATATATAAAGGTGAGAGGACGTCGCCCCCTAGTGTTATATCATCACAAGCTCCTATTTATAAAGATGAGAGGACGTCACCCCCTAGTGTTATATAATCACAACTACTCCTATATATAAAGGTGAGAGGACGTCGCCCCTGGTGTTATATCATCACTAGCTCCTACATATAAAGATGAGAGGACGTCGCCCCCTAGTGTTATATCATCACAAGCTCCTATATATAAAGATGAGAGGACGTCGCCCCCTAGTGTTATATCATCACAAACTCCTATATATAACGGTGAGAGGACGTCGCCCCCTAGTGTTATATCATCACAAGCTCCTATATATAAAGATGAGAGGACGTCGCCCCCTAGTGTTATATCATCACCAGCTCCTATATATAAAGATGAGAGGACATCGCCCCCTAGTGTTATATCATCACAAGCTCCTATATATAAAGATGAAAGGATGTCGCCCCCTAGTGTTATATCATCACAAGCTCCTATATATAATGGTGAGAGGACGTCGCCCCTTAGTGTTATATCATCACAAGCTCCTATATATAAAGGTGAGAGGACGTCGCCCCCTAGTGTTATATCATCACAAGCTCCTATATATAAAGATGAGAGGACGTCGCCCCCTAGTGTTATATAATCACAAGCTTCTATATATAAAGATGAGAGGACGTCGCCCCCTAGTGTTATATAATCACAAGCTCCTATATATAAAGGTGAGAGGACGTCACCCCCTAGTGTTATATCATCACAAGCTCCTATATATAAAGATGAGAGGACGTCGCCCCCTAGTGTTATATCATCACAAGCTCCTATATATAAAGGTGAGAGGACGTCGCCCCCTAGTGTTATATCATCACAAGCTCCTATATATAAAGATGAGAGGACGTCGCCCCCTAGTGTTATATCATCACAAGCTCCTATATATAAAGGTGAGAGGACGTCACCCCCTAGTGTTATATCATCACAAGCTCCTATATATAAAGTTGAGAGGACGTCGCCCCCTAGTGTTATATCATCACAAGCTCCTATATATAAAGGTGAGAGGACGTCGCCCCCTAGTGTTATATCATCACAAGCTCCTATATATAAAGATGAGAGGACGTCGCCCCCTAGTGTTATATCATCACAATCTCCTATATGTAAAGATGAGAGGACGTCGCCCCCTAGTGTTATATCATCACAAGCTCCTATATATAAAGATGAGAGGACGTCGCCCCCTAGTGTTATATCATCACAAGCTCCTATATATAAAGATGAGAGGACGTCGTCCCCTAGTGTTATATCATCACTGCAACTAAGGCTGGCTTCACACCACGGCAGAGTCCAGGCCAGGGCTGTCAGGTGTAAAACCAGACAGCCCTGGACCGGATTTTGGCCCTATAGTATCCTATGTGGCCGGATGGAGCTGGATTGCAGCTATCTGCCATCTGGTTTCCATCTCTCCGGAAGAATCCTGGAGAAATCGGATCTTTCTCAACCGACACAAAAATGTTTCTTGCAACGTTTTTGCATCCGGGGAGAAAAATCTCCCCAAATTGCCGTATCCCGGATTCTCCCAGATTCCCCCGGACGGGTCAATCCGGCGCTGCCTAACATGGGAGCCTATGGGGCCAGATTTTCCCGGTCTGGGAGCATCCGGGAACCGGACACCGGCGGCTTCACGTCGCTGTTAATTCAGGAGCGCGGCTAGCTCCCCGCGAGTCGTGGTCCTGATTCATCAGCAGCTGCAGCTGTGTTCTGCTGGACACCAGACCGGAGGGCACATTTGGCCCTCCAGTTCTGTGTGCTGATCTGGTCCAGGGCTGTCTAGCCCCGGATTGGACTCTGCCATGGTGTGAAGCCAGCCTAAACATAATGAAACAACATGTGAGGTGTGGCCTTATAAGATGGACATTATTTATATGGGTGTAGCTTCACGTTGCTGGTTCTCTCTGTTGGAATCAGGTCCTGCTGTTTGTTTGCCATGCACATGCTAGATAAGGGACTGTCCCAATGAGGTCACCTTGTTGCGGTGGGACAGCTTGCACATTTTTTATTCAACATAAAGTCACCAGGTACCCTATTTATTATTTTTATGCACTATAGCATTTTACTTATACTTATTTTTAGGGTATTTGCTCCTTTTTACCATATCTGCACAGCCTGCCTAGCAGGAGTCCTCTGTAGAGCCACATGTGTCAGCTGAGCCTGGGAAGTCTTCCACCTTCTTTAGCCATCTTCTCTCTTATGAGGACGGCCTCACATTGGGCCACTTCATCCTGTAACAACTATCTCTATCTTACAGGAGTGAATAGCAGATGGCGGCATCTTGTGGCCCTAAACTATACTGCATCCAAAATTCTTAAAACACTTTAATATACACATTACAACATCTTTTGGGTACTGTAGGACCAGACCTGTATTTGACCTTCATCCTGACCTAGGCACTATAAGTGTTCGCACAAATAAAGAAAATATAAAACAATGGAAGCGCCCATAGGGTGATACCGTCTGAATAATTGTCACGGTCCCCCCAATCTATTGGACTCAGTGAAGTTGTGTGAGACACAACAATCTTCTGTGGACGGTGTGGTTCTTGGTCAGTGCGGTTAGAGAAGTCCGGCTCCAATCCTCCTTCTTGGATCTTTTCCGCACATATAAAGGACTCTCTGGCTCTATATACTCCACCTGGCTGTTTGGTGGAGGCCATGACTCAGGCTATCCGCATAGATCGCAGGATGCGGGAGGGATGCAAGGTTCAACAAGAGGTCCCATTTTGTCCATCCGGCCCGGTTCGTTTTCCGGAGATGGACCCTATGGAGGTTGGAGCAGCCAGTTCAAGGGTCAATGAGAAGAGATGCCGTCGGGAACTTGGACTTTGTCCCTATAGTGGCCAAGCTGCTCATTTCTTAAAGGATTGCTTGACAAGGCCTGCAGGAAACAAGCTGTCGGGAAAGGCCTAAGCCTGGGTGATTGTCGAGGAGGTGACCCGGACTTCCAGGTCCCCTTTTACTCCTCCGATAAACTATTGTTCAATGCTGAACTTCTCTTTCAAAATCAGTGTCTGTCAATATTTGGCTTTATTGACTGTGAATCGGGGCTAATTTCATTGATTGGGGACTGGCCCTGAAGTTAGAATTAGCGACAGTTTAGTAATTGTGGCCATTGATGGGACTCTGTTGCTCAAGAATTTGGTTTAGTTTGTTACGGTGGAGTTCACACTCGGGGGGGTCCCTTCACACACAATCTCCTGCTATGTTGTGGACAATTTACCTGCTGGGATTGTGTTGGGTATTCCTTGGCTGTGTATGATCCAATCATTGACTAGAATCTAAAAGATATTGTCATATGGGGTCTCTATTGTGTTGCAAACTGTCTTAAATCTGTGCATGTTGTCAGTCTGGAGGATCTTCCGGAATACAGGAAAGACTTTAGCTGAGATCTTCCCTCCTCATCGTCCCTATGATTGTGCTATTAATCTCCTTCTCGATGTCCAATTGCCCAGGGCTGGCTTGTATAACTTGTCTGGTCCTGAGCACAGCCATGAAGGTTTATATTGCTGAAAGTGCACGTACAGGTCATATCCGGCCTTCCTCAATGACAGTAGATGCCAGTTCCTTTTTTGTTAGGAAAGATGGATGTCTTCGTCCCTGCCTTGATTTCCATGAACTAAACAAAATACCTGTTCAAGGACACTTATCTGCTCCCCCTCATCCACAATCTATTGTATCTAATCAGCTTTCAGGGGCCAAATGGTTTTCAAAACTGGATCTCAGAGGGGCACATGATCTGATTCTGGAGGGCCTTCTGCAAACAATTGGGGATTGATTTTTCCTTCTCCTCTGCTTATCACCCTGAATCTAACGGGCGGATGGAGAGAACAGATCTTGAGACGTTTTGTCACTGTAATGGTGTATACCTTTCTATGTCCTGTATTCATGCCATTTACTGTATTGTAATGTAACCTGTGTCCCTCCCCTAACCTGTACTCATGGTGTAACAAACCTGTCAATCCCCCATGTACTATGCCTGGTGGCAGATTGTGTATTTGCTCCTCTCAGCAGGGGACGCAGCCAATATACAAATTACTAGACAGAATGGAGCCAGAAGTTACTAGAATTTTCTGACTGGAGCAAACCATTCACTAGTAGGTGTGAACCCCCTATACATGGGCTGATCCCAGGAGTCCGGACAATAGACTCATGTTTGGGATCAGTCAGTTAGTTGAATGCAGAGGTGGTAGAGGCTGAGATCTTAGCTGAGGCGAGATGTTGGTGTCTGTGGGATTGTACAGTGTCCTTCCTTGGTTGGATCCAGAGGACTCTATCAGGACTATTTCTTCCGTTAACCTGGTGTCAGGATTGCCGGGTGATGCCCCCGAAACTGTTCCTTGGTTGTGGACTTCTTACAGACTCGGCATGTCTTCATTTGTGCGGTTCCATTTTGCCTGTCCAATAAATCTCATTGGGTTGATCATCGGCCTGGTGTCCCTTCCTGCTCTGTCGTACACCCCGTCACAGTCACCGATCAGCAGGAGAACTGGTCATCATTTCTTCCGCTGGCTGAATTTGCCTTCAACAGTCGGGTTACTCAGTCCACTGGGACCTCGTCTATTTTCTAGACCTCCAGGAAGGAATGAACCAACTCCATGATTCTTTTCTCATTGACCTACTGGATTTTTTGCTCACCCATGGCTATTTTGTTTTTGACCAGATCTTTTACCATCAGGTCTCTGGAGTACCCATGTGGGCACAGTGCGCGGCAACTTTCCCCAACCTATACCTAGGTTGGTGGGAGGAACGGGTGGTGTATGTGATGCCAACCTTTAAGAACCAGGTCCGCGCCTGGCATCGTTATATTGATGATGTGATGTTTCTGTGGGATGGTGACGAAACCTCGTGCAGAGCCTTCATTGAGGACTTGAACCGTACGGGCCTTAACATCTTCCTCACGTTTGATTTTTCTCCAACAGATGCCACTTTCTTGGATCTAAAGATATCTTGTCGGGATGAACGGCTGTTTACAGATCTGTACAGGAAACCAACAGCTACAAACAGCCTTCTTCACTAATCCAGTTTTCACCCGGTCCGTCTGAGAAAGGGGATCCCAATTGGACAGTTCCTGTGGGTAAGACGAAACTGTACCACTGAGGAAGATTTCCTCATACAGGCTCGGGCACTGACCACTCGTTTCTCAGCCCGACATTACCTCAGATGTGTTTTGTCCACAGCCTTTCATAGAGCCCAAGCCAGTTCAGCGTCGACCACAGGATGACTCAGGCTCTCACTATGGATCAGAGGTTGAAGTCTCTCATTGGGGATACGCCCCAATAGCGAGGAGAGAACCGAATCTATCAGACCACCTAGTAAGAAGTCATTTTAAGAGAATATTGGCCAGACTAGACCGGGAGGTGACCCTAAGGGTCTCCTTCCCATGTGGATCCTGCAATATTTGTCGTTTTATGCATCCAAGTCATCAACTTAAACTTTACATCAATTGCAGGACATCCAAGGTAACCTATGGAACCATATGTCCTTGCAATAAGTTATATGTGGGTATGACAGGGCACGAACTAAGAAAACGGATCCAAAAACAAAATATATAAATGATATGTTTCCCTTATATTCATGTGTACCTGTAAGGGTACCTTTAAACGCCGCTACAACATGGTGGAAACAACCGGTAGATGAGACAAATGTATCTTGCACGCCAAATCAACCCGAGGTAGCGACGTGTAAAGATGGTTGTTTCCACCCGTCACTTGCGGCACCTGTTTCTGAGCAGAGCTCTAAAACAGGTTGATTTCAACCCGATGCTAGTGGCCTGTAGCAGCATGTAAATGAGGAACAAGAGGATTGTTTCTACTCCTTGTTATCTACCTGGGGCGTGACACAGGCTCCGGGATACCGCGCCCCTTCAGCGATCATTGGAGGAAGCTCCTGCATGACGATTGGTTGTCGCCGCACAGGGCGGCATATTTAAGGAGCTGACCAGTCACACTACACAATTGCTCGAGCGTCATGTATTACTCAGCCTCCTGCGCTGCCTGGCCAATCATGATGTTCCTGCTTTGTCCTATCAGCGTACGGACGTCTCGTACTCCACAATTGTGGCACGCCTATGTGTTGTCCCTGCTGCACCAGGTCCGCCCATATTAGCTGGTTGTAGTGGTGTGTAAATGAGGTAAGGTGAGCTATAGAAGGTAACTTGTGGCACCCGGCGGTGCATCCAGAGATAGATGTAACCTACTGTAGTGCACCTTATAGCGGCGTGTAAAGACGATGCGGGTACCGTTTGTAACCGTTGCTGCGTGCTCGTACACGTGAGACACCCGGTTGTTTCCACCATGCTGTAGCGGCGTCTAAAGGTACCCTTAGAGTATAAAAACCGGATTACTTTAATCCGGGAACTACCAGTTCTGAGCTCTGTAATACAAATAGAAAACCGGTCAGGGCTAGACCGGTAATTCTGAAGTAATCCGGGCGTAAAAGCCTATCAACAGAGAAACAAAGTTGCAAACAGTCGCGTGGCTCTCATTTAGATCAAAGGAAAATCTATTTTTCTATTTGTATTACAGAGATATAGAGCTCAGAACTGGTTGTTCCCGGATTAAAGTAATCCGGTTTTTATACTCTAACAGGTACACATGAATATAAGGGAAACATATCATTTATAATATAATTTTTACTCATTATGAGAGAACATCTTTTTATTAATATTTTTATTAATATAACACTTACAAATGTTATATCTTATATTTTAACATATCGTATATACAATTTTAAGATATTTTATTAAACACATTACTGCCCCTAGTGGTGTCTACCCTTATAATCCCATGTGTGTTCCTCAGGGCTCTGTGGGTACACCTGGGGTCTTTGGTTATGTAGTATATATGTGTATATACATAATTATCTGTATCTTTGTCGCCATAAAAGTGTGTGGGGTTAGGGTTAGTATATCTGTGTATGTACATACATATCTGTAGCTTTGTCATCATAAAAGTAGTAAGGGCCCGGCAAAATTTCTTGCACAGAGGCCCCAAGCTGTCAAGGTCCGCCCCTGGATAAAACACTTATCAGAAATAGTGAAATTAATACAAGAAAAGCTAGCTTTGTTCCAATTAATTGGCACAGCACTGTACTGTACTTTGGTTTTACAGCCTCCTTGTCACGGGTGGCACGGATGACAGGGTGGAGGCCACGCGCAGACGATCCCAGCGGGTGGCCCACCAGCCATAATGGGGGAGGATGGTCCGTCTCTTTCAGGGGCATTTACCTTCTGTGTAGATGGAGAGAGGGTGTGATGGGATCTCGCTGTTATGGGGGGACGGCTGTGGAGGTCTTGTGCTCGGTCTGGTTTTATCCACCAATATGGTGGGTCACTAGGACCCAGCAGATTCCTTCCACCTTTATAAGGAGGTTCATTACCCTTCCTCGGTGCAGGTGATAGTTCCTTGTGCACTCATTATCCTTGCTCCAGCAGAAGCTGAGGTTGTGGAGGTTGCTGAGTTCTGCTGTCAGATAAGTGTTTCCTTTTCCCTAATGTCTGTCTTCCCTGGTGTTTGTCTTTAGTTGATAGTGGAGGGGTCTAGTGAACCTCTCCATCTGATCCTTAGATAAGATAGTGCTAGGATCAGAGAGGGACGAGGTTCGTGGTCGGCGACAGTTGAGGAGACTGTATAGGGACGTTAGGGCAGACAGGGTCAGCTCTAGGAAGTCTAGGGGTCACCGTCTCCTTCTTGTGCCCTTAGCGTTAGGGACTCCTTATTCCCCCCCCCCGTCGTTATCCTACGCTGGGTGTCTTCCCCACTCCCAGCGTGACATTCCTCTTGCGGATGCCACCCAATCTGGCCAGACCTTCATCCTCTAGCAGACTTTCCTCTGATGCACTCCTCCCATCTTAGGCTGGACCTTGGGCATGGCGCTTCCCCTATTCAAGGCTGACACTCCTTCAGGCCAGGTACGTTTTCTCATGCTTGAACGTCATCCACATTCATGATGGCTTGATCATTTTCTCTCAGGCGCATGTCACCTCAATCTTGGGATCGACACCACACTCCAACATTGTAGGGGTAATTCTTTCTGCATCAGGGTCCCTGTCGGATTGCGGGACAGGGTGGCACAGCAGTCTAGCAGTCTGAGAGCAGGCTCAACTGAGTTCACAACACTAGTTTCCCACGCCATGAACTTGGTTGAACCTGCTGCCAGATTGCTGGCCTGCTGTGCCGCCATGTCCCTAAGTCCAGCAGCGGAGTCATCTGTGCTTTCTGACTAGCTCAGGACTTAGTGACTCAGTGAGTGATGTCACTGCTCCTCCATGGCAGTCAGTGTGATCCCAGAGACTGCAGGATTCTTGTTCCTTTACTGCAGACTCTGGAAGAAGCAGTCCTTCGTGGCACATGTGTCGTTCATGAGACATCGTTGTGGATTACCATCAGAGGGCTGCGAGCTGCTCTTTTGTAGCCTGGGGGGGCAATAACTATGAGCCCCACCACACTCTGAATACCAGTCCCCAGCTGCCTTGATTTACCTTGGCTGGCAATCAAAAATATAGTGAAGGCCACATATTATTTTTTAAATTAATTAATTAATTTAAATATTTAAAAAAATAATGGGCTACCCGGTGTTTTGATTGCCAGCCAAGGTAAAACCAGGCAGCTTGGGGTGGCAGCACGTAGCTGTCCGCTCTATCTGCACTGAGTATCAAAACTACAACCAAGCACTATGTTACATTTTTTAATTATTTATTTTTACACCTTTATAACGGCAGGTTTGTTGCCAATGGTAACCAATCATAATGGGTGACGGGCGCAACAGCCAATCATAGACGTTGTGAATAATCAGTAAGTTAATGAGCGGCCGGGAAGTACCAGCGTGCCGTCATCACTAAGTATATTCTGCTGATTTCATCCCTATTTTGCTTATTTTTACAGTCTCCCTGGCCGCCATTTCATAACTTTAAAGTCCACATTTGGGCTCAAGCTTGGGATAAGTCCGGTCCCAAAGCCGGATCTGCTGAATCCAAACATCGGCGGGTTCTCTCATCCCTCGTGGCAACATTTTGGCCATAATTGTTATGTAGACTTGTGAAACTACTTGAGAAAGGCCCCACCCTGGCTGGATGTGTCCCATCTATCGCTCCTACAGTCCCTATCCCAATTGTACACTTGTGAAAGGTTCATACTATGAATAGAAATGTCTCCTCAGAAACAAAGAAGTCCAGTAGCTTTTCTTTTTGAACTGCAGCAAACATTTGTTCCTTGTATCTTTCTATTTATCTACAGTTGAAACCATTGCGAGAAGCTTGTGGAAGGATCCTGAACGTTTCCCCCAAGTCATTCAGTGGAAGGGGAATGGAACAAATACTAATGAAATGTATGGAAACCTGTGACTGCAGAAAGTAAAACAAATCCCGGAAAACCTTCTCTCTCATTATTCTGCATTTGGTCAATATTAATAATTCTGGTTCATCCAAATTGTCCTAAAACAGGAAAGGTTTATTCTGATTTCATATTAGATAGTGAGAAAAACATAAACCTGTGTCTGTATATACAGTATAGTGGATGGAAAGGTCTGATGTCACCTGTGCCTGCCCATCCATCCATCTATCTATCTATCTAGAGACAAAAAGCTAAATGCGACCAAAAACAACAGTACACTGCAGTAAAAGTATTAAATGCAAGTGCAGTATAAAAAATAGTGTAACAAATACAGGGTACTTAGTCTATCCGTTTTTTTGCGCAAAAAAAGTTATATCAAGCCACGTCACTGACTTCAAAGTGTACCCATCTCTGACGCGGTCCTAACTGTTGTATTAAAAAACCTGACTAGTGTATATACTTACCAGTGAGCAGGAGCCAGCAAGACCTGTGTCTGAGATGGACTGAAGGCAAGAGATGGAGTCTCCGCCCCTCTCTGGGCCCTGCACACATAGAGCCCCGTCGCCTTCAGTCCATCTCAGACACAGGTCTTGCTGGCTCCTGCTCACTGGTAAGTATATACACTAGTCAGGTTTTTTAATACAACAGTTAGGACCGCGTCAGAGATGGGTACACTTTGAAGTCAGTGACGTGGCTTGATATAACTTTTTTTGCGCAAAAAAACGGATAGACTAAGTACCCTGTATTTGTTACACTATTTTTTATACTGCACTTGCATTTAATACTTTTACTGCAGTGTACTGTTGTTTTTGGTCGCATTTAGCTTTTTGTCTCCAAATATGTTGGCGGTGTGAACATGTTCTTATCTATCTATCTAGTGGCGTAACTTGAAGTTCATGGGTCCTGATGCAAAAACTCCAATGGGGCCCCCATTATTGCAAATCTTTAATAGCAATAGTCTTTTTCTACAGGCCAAAGGGACTTTTGGGGCTCACTAGGCTCCAGGGCCTGGGCAAGACTGCAACCTCCGCACCAGTTGTAGTTAGACCCCTTTATCTATCTAATATCCATCCATCCATCTATCCATCTAACCATCCATCCATCCATCCATTCATACATCCATCTATCCATCCATTCATCCATCTGTCCATTCATCCATCCATCCATGCATCATCCACCCATCTATCCACCCATCCTTCTATCCATCCATCCATCCATTCATCCATCCATCTGAGTCGGGCGACAGGTTAGGGGGTACTCGGATACTGGGACAGGTTGCTACTTCAGTGGGGATCATGGCTGGTCGGGTTCCGGTCCCATGCCCTGGACACTCAATGGCTGAGGGGAAAACTATTTGGGATGGGGGATTATTATACGTGACGCCACCTGTGGTACCTGGTAATGAGGTTACCAGTGCTGCGGCCGGCCACTGAGGTGATGATGATGATGCTTTGGGTAGTACAGCCTCTCATAGGCAGAGCTTTACATCAGGGCAGCGGGGTGGATGAGGGGAGTAGTAGTCCTTGCCTCTGTGTAAGTTCTCCAGGCGGCAGCGGTGAATCAGGCACACACACACAATAGTCTCTGTTTCAGTACCTTTTTACTGATGGCGGGTAACAGGTACGGTCCAGGAGGGTAACCAGGTGGCCGGTGCAGTTTCTTACATCCACCTTGGAAAGTTATGAAGCCTCTTGTATTTGTGTGTGCGGTGATTTGGGAAAGTTCTGCCTCAGGCTGAACCTGCCGCTTTCTCTCTCTCAGGATGATACTCCACAATTGATGATGAGGACCTTTCTGTGGGCATCCCCACTCCTTTCCTTGGGTCCCTGGTCCTATGTTTGGTCAGGTTTGGGGTCTTGGTTTCCTGAGCTCCAGGGGGATTAAATCCTCTTGTCTGTCTGGGCTTTCTCTGCTATGACTGGATCAACAGCAGCTTCGGACTCCGGTGTCCGGGTGGGCTAAAGGGCAATTAATTCTGTTCCCCTCTTTCTAGAATTTTCTAACTTTCCACTTGCCTCCGTCCCTTTCTAGGGTACTACAGCTCTGGTGTCAGTCTGTTCTGTTTCTGGGCCTGACTTGGTGCCAGCACCCAGCTCTTCCTCCTTCTTGACTCCTTAACCGTCACTCCTTGACTCCCTCTGACTGACTGACTGACTGACTAACTGGCTCCTCCCCCAGGCCTGGATCTTTATAGGGAATCTTGCTTAAAGCAGCAAGTGGAGTTCCCCCTTCAGGCCTGGGGTGGATAGTGTTGTGTGCTGTGTGTGCCAAGGTGTACATCCTTCCCTGCACCAGTGGGGTCTGTGGCAATACCTGCAGGGGTGCCACGTTCACCCCTAGTTAACTTCAGTCCTCCGGGACTGAAACATTTTTCAATAAACATAACATAACAATAATTTTTACATTAATTTGAACAAAGTCTCAAAATAAAAATTACAAAAACCAGGAAAAAATGGGTAAAACAGGTAACCAGTCCATACAACGCTAGTCCATCCGCTGCAGGCTGTTAAAGAATTTTTTAGCCACCACCAGTCCTGTGGCCATGGTCCATTTTTAATGGTTTGCAAAAAGTTTAATAAGGTTCAAACAGGCAAAAAAGGCTTAAAAGTTCAAAATACACAACAAACACTTACTACAGGTGCCTCGGCGTAGGAGTCCTAGGTACTACAGGGGCCCTGGGGTCACCTATTGGCCAAGATGTTGCTCTCCCTTTGCTCTGTTTCGTTCTTCTAGTGGCAACGTTTTTAACAATTCTATCACTATGTGATTCATTTTCTCACATATTCCATTGGGTTGGGGATGGTAAGGTGTAGTATGAATCTTCTTGCAACCGTACAAGTTACAGAACTCTTGAAACAGTTCAGCTTCAAAGGTAGGACTTTGATCTGTCAATACCTGTTCTGGATACCTGAATGGTCAAGCAGAAACAAGCTCTTGCTGCTGTCTGAGCTGTTAAGTCTTTCACAGGAGCTACCATTAGGAATCTGGAATAGTGCTCCACCATGGTAAGAGCATAGGCATAGCCTGATCTGCTGTGTGTGAGCTTGACATGATCTAAGATTACTAATTCCAATGGCTGTTTAGTGATGATAGGCTGTAGTGGTGCCTTCTGGCTGTTAAGGCCTTTTGTTCTCAATGAGCATGGTCCACAATTTTTTTTTTTTTGGTAAATCAAATTTTTATTTTCAAGAATATAAAGACATACACGTGTCATAACATGTGGTGTACAACCATGAATAATAAACAAAGAGTTATTTGACAAGTAAAGCAGCGTGGAATCAGGCAAATGATTATATAGTACCACATACCTCGCTTAAGAAGTAGAAAATAGATATACAGTGAACTGAAGAAAAAGACTTCTGTGTGTATTGATTTCTATAGACTGGCTTGGGTATATTTCTGGGTATAGACACTCCTGTGAATAGCAAACCAAGCCTACCATAGTGTCTATTTATCTTCTGAATAATTACAGTAAAAAGAAGCATAACAACAATCCCAAACCATAATAACTGGTATAAAAAGTGTAAACTAGTTAAAGAGGGGTGGAAAGAGGGGATAGAAAAGGTGACAATTAGGGTGGGTAGGGAAGGGGTACGGTCTTGAGTTGTATTTTAATTAAAAATATATAGTTTAGGTCTAGGGCTACATGTTGTAACTGGATCTACCGCCTAGGGATTTGGAGATTTGGGTCTATTCAGATAACCAGGAGCGCATGTCTGCAGATTCCCTAAACATTATCCAAGAGGCCCATGTATTGCAGTGTCTTTCCATAGAGCCCACATCTAGGACTGAGAAGGTCATTAATTCTTCTAACCTGCAAATCCGGTTTATCTCTGCGATCAATTCCTGGCGCGTCGGAGTTATCGGACTCTTCCAATGTCTCGCGATCAAATGTCTTGCCGCCGTAAGACAATGCCTCAATATGCTTCTTTTTGAATCTAGGCAATGGCATATGCGAGCAGTTTAATAGGGCTACTTCCGGGGAAAGCAATTCTCCCTCCGGCTCGACCCTGCGATATAAGCCTTCTACCCCCTTCCAAAAGGTCGCTATAAGTGGACAGCCCCACCAAACATGCATATAGGTTCCTTCCCCTCCGCATTCCCTCCAGCATAGAGGCGAAGCTGATGGGTATATTCTATTTAGGTCCACCGGGCACCTGTACCATCTTGCCACCACCCTGTAATTGCGGTCCTGAGCTTCCGCTGAGTGAGATGCCTTGCTAGAGTATACATATATGGTCTCCAACTCTTCAGGGCTGAAGGTCCTGTCCAAGTCTTGTTCCCATCTGCGGACGAAAGAGGGGGTCCCCTGTATATCTCTTGGGGGGTTAGAGAACCATTTATATAGGACAGAAATTGCATGCTCTAGGGTTCCCCTTTCTTGCATCTTTGCTCGAAAACAGTTAGGGGTCTAAATATCTGAGCATGGGGAAGGGATCTGATGTAACTCGACATCCTGGCGAATAATAGCCAAGAGTCTGGTGGAGGAACGCAGTCCTGAAACATCTCCGCGAGGTTTTTTATACCTGTTGAGTGCGTGTAGTTAGATATTGTAGGGTGGGATTCTCTTGAGGTACCCAGGTACGACTCCCTGCTTAACTCCACTGGAAATCTGGAGTTTCCGTATATAGGAGTCAAAGGGCCTGGAACGGACGTGAACCCTAAGTGGGGATTACGATATCTCAAGAAGGATTGTAATTGTGAAGATATAAACGGTATGTCTCGGTTGCTACTCGTAGTACCTCCCCATATAATGGACAAGGGAGGGACATCCGAGCACCCGGACTCAGCTTCCACCCACCGCTTCCTACGTCTTGAGCTAAATAAGGATAGTATGCAGCTCCCCAGGCTAGCTGAATGATACGTTCTAAAGTCTGGCATGCCCAGACCTCCCTTAACAATAGGTTTGCATAAAGTGCTATACGAGATTCTGGACGGTTGTGGGACCATATAAATTTGATTATTTGAGATTTAAGACGGGAGAAGAAAGAGGCCGGTAGCATAACTGGAATTGTTTGGAAGTAATATAGTATTCTTGGCAGGAGGTCCATACCCACTACATGTATTCTACCTAACCATGATATTTTGAGTTTCGTCCATTTGGTGAGGTCTCCTTCTACGCGCTGTAGCAAAGGGAGATAATTGAGTTTATAGAGGTCCGATACCCTACTGGTCAATTGTATTCCCAAATAGGGTATGGAGTCTTCAGACCACTTAAAAGAAAAGTCCTCACGGAGTAATCGGGAGATCACCCGGGGGAGAGAAACGTTCAGCAACACTGACTTGGACAAGTTGATCTTCAAATTACTTAGGGTTCCATATTTCCTGAGTTCAGATAGTATATTTGGGATAGTAATCAATGGGTTGGTGACATAAAGGAGGAGATCATCAGCAAAAAGAGCTAATTTATGCTCCTTCGCTCCCCCTCCCCCCAGTCCCTGGATAGAGGAATTGCGCCGGAGCGAGGAGGCCAAAGGTTCCATACAGAGGATGTATAGAAAGGGGGATAACGGGCAGCCCTGACGTGTGCCATTGCCAATGGCAAAGGGCTCCGACAGGGAGCCGTTGATTCGGAGTCTGGCAGTTGGACCTGAATACAGAGCTAAGATACTGTGTATCATGGAGGCCGGAAGTCCCAGATATCTCAGGGTCTCCTGCATGAACACCCAGTGCACCCTGTCAAAAGCCTTCTCGGCGTCAAGGGACAGGATGCACATGGGTATCCCGCGCCTTCTTGCCCCGTCCACTAGGGCTATCGTTCTGATAGTATTGTCCTTAGCCTCTCGCCCCGGGACAAACCCAACCTGGTCAGGGTGTATCAAATCAGGGAGATGCATTTTCAATCTATTAGCTATTAGTTTGGAGTATATTTTAATATCTACATTTATGAGAGAGATGGGACGGTAGCTCCCGTACTGCATTGCGTCCTTCCCTGGCTTGGGCAAAACTACAATATGGGCAATTAGTGCCTGAGGAGGAAAAGATCCCCCCCCCGCCACCTCGTTACACATTCCCAATAAGCTGGGGCATAAGGCTTTCTGGAAGAGCTTGTAAAAGCTAACCGAGAAGCCATCTGGACCAGGGCATTTCCCCGAGGGCAGAGATGATATGCAATTTTCTAGCTCTATGGTGGAGAAGTCTCCGGCCAGAGAGTCTATGACTGAGGGTGACAGGGTGGGGGTCCCACTCCCCTCGAGGTAGGATCTAATTTTGGAGTTCAGAAGAGGTGTGGGCAAATCATGGAAGTGACCTTTCAAATTATACAAGTCAGTGTAAAACTGTCGGAATCCTGACAAAATGTCTTTAGTCTTATGGAGTACTTTCCCGTTGGATCCCTCATCTGCATTATATTGGGTCTGGTCTCCCTACGATGTAAGGTTCTGGCCAATATTCTCCCCTTTTTGTTCCCCAGATAGAAAAATTTTGAGTTCATTTTGCTCATGAAGGTTCTGTCCCTATCATCCAGTATGGAGAGAAGTTTATGTCTGGCTGTGGTAAGGGCGGAGAAGGTTTCAGGAGCTGCGCTCCTTTGTGCCTAGACTCGAGAGTCGATATTTGCTGGAGAAGGGAGATTACCTCCAGAGCTCTAGCTTTCTTGAGGCGAGTGCCATGAGATATGAACACTCCCCTTAGAACACATTTTAGAGCCTCCCATTTAATGGGGGCAGGGGTAGGGTCAGCTTCATGATTTAGAGCAAAATCGGATATAGTTCTTTCCACTTCTGATTTACAGATGGGGTCTCTAAGTAAATTTTCGTTCAAGCGCCAGGAATATTCCTTGGGGCCGCCAGGACCTAGGCCCAGAGATAGATAAATGGGGGCGTGATCAGATATCAGGATGTTTCCTATCTCCGTCCGCAGATGGGAGTCCAACAGAGAATGAGACACATAAAATCTATCTATCCTGGAATAGCTAGAGTGGACCGAAGAGAAATAAGTATAGTCTCTCCCGTCCGGGTTGAGTATACGCCAGGCATCCACTAGGGACAATCTCTCCCACTGTCTGTTTAGGTAGCGCAAGGATGGCACAGGTCGGCTGGACTTACCCAATGAGACGTCTATCGCAGAATCGGCCGGGTAATTGAGATCCCCTCCAAGGATGATTGGTGTTGTTCCTGCGAAGTCTTGCAGGAGTGATCTAAATTTCGCCCCAAACTGTCGCAGTGCCCTGTTAGGAAAATAGACGTTAGCAATTACATACTGACGTGTGGAAAGGGAAATCTCTAGAAGCAAAAATCTGCCGTCAGGGTCTATATGTTGTCTCAAGATCACAGGATTAAATGACTTGTGAAACCCAATTGAGACTCCCTTGGATTTTGAGTCGGGGTTAGGGCAGTGATACCACTGAGGATATAGGGGGGATTCGCATCTTGGGATTGAATCATGTCTGAAGTGGGTTTCCTGAAGCATTAGGATCTGAGCTCGTCTTTTATGTGCTGCATATAATACCTGACGTCTCTTAGCGGGGACATTCAAACCACGGACATTGAAAGAGCAGAATGTTAAATCAACCATTTGCATTTAGAATCGGTACATTGCTGTGTAGACCAGACCAGAGTAGACCGGGGGGTGGGGAGGACCAGATTTGGGAAGAGAAAGGGATAGAAGAATAGAAGAGGAAGAGTAGAGAAGAAGAAGATGGCTTAAAATACATTCTTATAAACATTTCGGTTTATGTGCAACCTAGGACAGTAAATATACCGCCCAGCACTCTAAGAGGGTTTTGGAAGCCGAGGAGGAGTCCACTCCGACTCCCAAAAGGCCTCCCAATAAATTTGGAAGTTTGAACATTGACCCGCACCGCCGGTCATGTAAACTTTTAGGGAAGGAACATCCGCTCTTCCCCTAATAAGAGATGCAGGGTTCCAAGCATGAGGAGAGTACTAGAAACCTGTTTTCATCAACATATCTGAGCAAATAGAGTCCTTCAGAGTCCACCGTGCTGATGGACACTAGAGATTATTACAGCATATATTCAGGTGTTAGAGTTCGGCAAGCTCCTGTTGCGGCGTCTCTCCTGCCATCTTATCTGAGGAGGTGGAAGAGGGCGTAGTGCTGGCCACTCCGGTAGGTCCACGTGTGGCAAATCAAAAGCTTTCAGCAGAGCGTCCAAGTCACCAATCCTGCGAAAAATTGCTGATCTGCCATCTTTATAAGCCACCAACTGGAATGGAAAGCCCCATCTATAGTTAATGTCGTTCGATTTGAGGAGAGTTAAAAGGGGTCTCAACCCTCGACGCTGCTGCAAGGTGCGTCTGGCCAAATCAGAGAACAAGGTAATCTCTGCCTCCATGAATTGAATAGGGCCCCGCTGTCTTGCCCCTGCATGATAGCCTCCTTAATCGTGAAGTAGTGCACACGGCATATTACATCCCTGGGTCTGAGGTCTCCTGATGGTTTCGGGGCCAGTGCTCTATGTACCCTGTCCATAATTATTTCGGTGCCCAGAGGTTCACCTAGCACCGTATTAAACAAGTCCTGCACCACTTTTCTCAAGTCAATTGGGGATACTGACTCCGGGAGGCCCCTTATGCGGACATTGTTTCTCCTATTGCGGTTCTCAATATCCTCTTGTCCATACATGAAATCCTCCATCATCTCTGAGTGCATCTGCAGCATCTCCCTATGAGCTTGCAACTCATTCAATATGGATTCTTGCACATTCTCCACATCCTCCACTCTTGTGGTGAATTCTGCTTTTAGGGACTGCAGTTCCCGCCTATAGGTGCCCTCCATCCTGCTGGCCAGTCTATCTAGGTCTTGTTTTGTGGGGATAAGTTTAAGCAGTTTACTTATCTCAGAGGTCGGCAGGTTGGCGATGTCCTCCATGTGTGCGGTCTCCTCCTCAGAGTCCTGTTGTAAGGGAGCGTAACGGCTGCCCTGTTCTCTCCTTTCCCGCGCTCCCTGTCCTCTGGGTTGGGAGGACGCCGCCATCTTGGGTCTGGTTTGCTCCCTGCTGGGAGTTTGAGAAGACCGTAGATATCGGTCTATAGTGCTGCTGGAGCCCTGGGCGGGAGTTCCGGAGCTTCCCTGCAGTCTCCCCTGCTTGCCCATGTGCAGAGAACCGGCGGTGAAGGGCTGAAAATCGCTATACTGGGAGCTTCAGGAGCGGAGCGGTGTACAGCAGCTTCCTACTCCGGCATCAGCAAGCCACGCCCCCCGGTCCACAATTTTTACACCATTTTTCTATGATAGATCTCATGCCAATCCAATAGAATCTTTCACGTAGCAGGATTTCCAGCTTTTCCCATCTAAAGAGTCCTGCTCCATTATGGTACGCTTCTAACACCATTTGGACGTCTCTCTTTGGAACCACGATTTGCCATACCATTTGTGTATTCTGGGGTTGATATACCGTCTGCACAATTAACCTTGATAGATGAATAACCTGCTTCTTTCTTTCCACAGGTATTGGGCCTCAGGTGGAGCATTCTCATCAAGACGGGAATCCGGTTGGGTTACCAGCCTCTTCACTAGGCTCACTGCCGGATCACTGTCTTTTGTTTCAATGTTTTTATTGAGTATATAATAATAACAAACAAATTATTACATAAAATTAGAACATAAATCTAGACCATTGTCGGTATCACAAAATATTCCCGTAAAGGGAGGCAACCATCGGTCATCATAGTCCATCACTAGAACATATTTATTGTAGAGAATAAGTGGTAGAACAAACAATAGACATCACTTAACCAAGACCACAACAACATTATAAAATGAATAAGGGGAAAAGGAACAAGTGACGAGGGGAAGAGGGAACAAGGTGAAGATTGGGGACAAGAGAGAAAAGGAAGAGAGAGAAAAGAAGGAAGAGGGGAATAGGGGAATAAGGGCGGGAGTCTTCATCGACCAGCTAAGCAAGTTGAGAGTATTGTTGATATAAGGGTGAGGGAAACCCAGCACGTCAGGGCTTATCTGTTACTGTAGGATAGTCATATAATCAGGTAGGCAATCGAACTGTATTATGTGTAGACTGAATCCATGGGTCCCACCAACCGAGCACCTTTTCACGACGGGCAGCATCGTGAGCTAACAAGAGCTCATGTTGAAGATGCAAGTTAAGTGCTATGGTGAGGTCACTAATGGTCGGCATTCTCACAGATCTCCAGCATCTAGCAATACACAACCTTGCTCCGAGCAAAGTGTTTGCCACAATAGGTCGTAATGGAGAGGGCCAGTCCTGCAAACCCAAGCCCAGGAGGGCCAGAGCTGGGCTCAACCGAAACTGGACCCCCGTCAATGAAATTAGGAGCTGAGCCACAGAGTACCAGAACGTGCCCAAAGGTAGGCAATCCCACCACATGTGAAGGGATGATCCCTTTTCGGAACATCCTCTCCAGCAAGTCTGGGCCTCCGAGGCACAACAACCCCTGAAGCGGGCCAAAGTGATCGGGGTTATGTACCACTCCAACTGGACTTTTTTGATTTGCTCAATATGGTTAACACAGCTTGTATAAGCCGAACTACGGAGCGCAGCATCTTGCCATTGTTCCAGCGTGACGTCAATTTGTAAGACAGATTCCCATTTTACCATATACGGTAGTTTTTCAGAGCTTCTCAGCCGAGCTAATGCACCATGCATAACAGAGACGCCGTGACCACCGGAGGGAGCTGATTTAAAGTACCTCTGCACCACGCCATCAACAGTTGTTAGGTCTACCACAGGCCAAGTCACTGAATTCAAAAAATGTCGTAATTGAAGATATTGGTAAAAAGCTGTTCTGGGGATAGAGTATCTATCTGCAAGTTCTGTAAAAGATTTTATGGTGTTACCGTCCAGGACCTGATGAACAAAAAGGACTCCACCGTCTCTCCAAGGTGTAAGAGAGAGGGACCCCACCAGCGCTTCCACCGCCCGAAGGGAAATGTTGCGGAAAAGGAAGGCTAACAAGGAGCGTGCATGCTGTTGCCAAACCCTCAATAGAGCTGACATAGCCCCAAGAAGGTTAGAATCTGCCGATCGTTGTAGAAGGTTCATCTCGAGTAAAAGTTTAGTGGATCCACGAGGAGCATAATACTTCTCGATTTGCATCCACAAAGGTTGGTGCGCGTCCGCCCACCAAAGACTAGCCATAGAAAGGTGAGTTGCCGCATAATAAGATGCCAGACATGGGACTCCCATGCCCCCCAGTCGCAGAGGAAGAGAGAGCACCCTCATACCGACTCTATGTGGTTTGTGGTTCCAAATAAAACAAGTCAAAAGTGATTGCAAAGTTGCAATCAAACGTTTAGGGACCATCAGCGGTAAGCACCTAAGCACATATAAGATTTTTGGAAGGTACGTCATTTTGACTATATTTATTCTGGCAACCCATGATAGAAACAGCCCTTTATGGGAGGCAAGTCCCTCCCTTATGGTGCGAGTCAGAACCTCGAAGTTATGGTGTACTATCCTGCTGGTGTGTGCAATCCAGACTCCCAGGTACGGAATACCTTTAGGAGACCATTGAAAGGGGAAACGCGCTCTCAGCTCAGCCATCTGCCCCGAAGGGACTTGGATAGGATACAGCAAAGATTTAGATGTATTTAATTTATAGTAGGAGGCTGCCGAAAACTCGTCCAGTAGAGCCATAATCCTTGGAACGGTGACCAGCAAGTTCGTACAAATGAAAATCACATCATCGGCATATAAACCGATTTTGTGTTCTATCTTTCCCACGCAAGAGCCCGAAATCATAGGGTCCTGTCTCACTCTGGCCGCCAAAGGCTCCATTACTAAAGCAAAGATTAGCGGCGACAGAGGACATCCCTGGCGGGTACCATTCGTGATAGGGAAGGAACCCGACAGGAAGCCAGAAGCCCTGACCCTTGCTGTGGGGGAAGTATAGAGAGCTAACACTGCCTTTTTAAAACTGCTAATAATCCCAAAGCTGTCCAAGACCACCTCCAGGTACCCCCAGTGCACCCTATCAAACGCCTTTTCGGCGTCTAACGAAATGAGCGCACTGGGGGCCCCCCTCCTCTCCAAGACCTCTAGTATATCAACAATTCGCCTCGTGCCGTCCGACGCCTGCCGTTCCGGGATGAAACCCACTTGCTCCGGACCGACCAAAGAGGGTAGCACCTCCAAGAGTCTTGACGCCAATAGTTTAGCGTAAATTTTTAAGTCTCCATTCAATAGAGCAATGGGACGAAAATTAGCCGGTACGTTGGGAATCTTCCCAGGTTTCGGTATTGCCGAGATTGTCGCCTCCAGTCCCTCTGGCCGTATCCGTCCCCCTTCCCCCCAGAAGGAGAAGAGAGATAGCAAATGTGGGAGGATTTGCTTCAAAAAGGTCGTATAATAGCGGTACGAGAAACCGTCTGGACCTGGGGCCGAGTTTTTTCTCATAGAGTTGACAACCAAGGCAATCTCGTCCTCTGTGAAAGGCGCGTTTAAACGTGCCAGTTGGGGAGCAGTCAGCTTTGGAAGATGGGCCGGAGCAAGAAAGGATTCCATCGCCGCAGGCGATGGCTGTGGGATGTCAGAATCCTCTTTCAGATTATAAAGTGACGAGTAGTATTCTCTAAATTGGCCCGCAATGTCAATGGGATTTCTAATCTTCTCTCCCCTATTACCTAGGATATGGTCAATCTTCATGGCTTCTCTCTTTTTTTGGATCCTCCTAGCCAACAGCCTACCCGCTATGTCTCCCATACCATAGAAACGGGCCTTTAGTTTTTTCAGGTGGAATTCTGCTTTGTAGAGGAGTAAAGAGCGTAACTCTCGGCGGGTCTCACCTAATTCACATGTCATTTGCTGGGTGGGGGTAGTCTTGTGTTGGGCCTCTAAAACTGCTATCTTTTTTGTGAGAGTCCCCATCTGCTGATTTCTTTCACGTTTGGCCCTGGCTGCCATCTGTATGAAGTGACCCCTAATAACCGCCTTATGGGCGTACCATAAAATTTCTGGGTCAGTATCTTGAGAAGTGTTAGTTAAAAAGTAATGCTCAAGTTGAGACTCAATGTGCGCCACACCAGCAGGAGAGCACAGGAGGTATTCATTCATATTCCACGAAGGAGTCGGGGGAACCTGAAGGGCGTCCTCGACCTGCAACATGATGGGGGCATGGTCAGACCACGTAATATGCCCTATAGAGGCATTTCGACACTTATGAAGAAGAGAGTCTCCCACCAGAAAGTAGTCTAACCGACTATAAGATTGAAATCTAGGTGAGAAATACGTGTAATCCCTCTCTTCCCCATGAGCGTACCGCCAGATATCATGAAGGTGGTGGGTGTATAACAACCCCCCCATCTCACCCCGGCTTAAGGAAGGTCCCGAGCAGTCCAACCTTCTGTGTACCGGGAGACCGGATCACTGTCTTGAGTCTCCTTCCATCCATAGTGAGGCAACGGGTTTAGTGGAACATTGTGACGGTTCTGGTAGATATGTGTTTCTGTCATTTTCCATTTTCTACTTTTATGGAAAGCTGGGAGTTCTACTTCTTCCAAGTCATCCACTTCTTCTTCAAGTCCTTGCAAATGTACTTTAGGGATTCTAGAGAGAGCATCAGCATTGGCATTTTTACGGCCTGCCCGGTACTTGATGGTAAAGTCATAATTGGATAGCCAATCCAGCGTTGCTCTAATGCACCAACTTCGCGGTATCCAAGAGTATTTTAACGAATTGTTGTTTGTGAAGACGGTAAATTTTGAGGCTGCCAGGTAATGCTTAAACCGTTCTGTTATAGCCCAAACCAAGTACAGGAACTCCAACTTAAAGGAACTGTAGTTTTCCGGGTTCCTCTCAGTGGGTCGAAGTTTTATGCTGGCATATACAATTACTCTTTCCTTGCCATCCTTTATCTGGGATAGTACTGCTCCCAAGCCTACATTACTTGTGTCAGTGTACAAGACAAATGATAAGTTATAGTCAGGATAAGCCAGGATTTCCTCACCGGTCAGAGCCTGCTTCATCTTCTGGCAAGAGTCTAATTGCTCCTTTCCCCATTCAAATGGTGGTTCAGAGGACTTCCTCTTCTTAGTTTGACCTAATAGAAGATCTTGTAGAGGTGCTGCCATCTTTGTGTAGCCCTTAATAAATCTTCTGTAGTACCCAACCAAACCTAAGAATTGGTGCACCTCTCTGACGTTGGTTGGCCTCTGCCAGTCCTGGATAGCTGTCACTTTTCCTGGGTCTGGTGCTACTCCATCTGCGCTGACCACATGCCCGAGGTATTGGACTTTTGGTTTCAGCAGGTGACATATAGATGGTTTGAGCTTCATCCCGTACTTTGTTAGAGCTGTAAATACCTCTGCCAGGAGATCTTAGTCTCATTAGTGGCCACTAAAGAATAAGCCTGGCATCCACTTCAAGGACCCTCCACTGCCAGGTCATGACACTATGCCCTAATGGAATTGTGAATGGTGAATGGGTTTATATGTCCATGGATGCGATTAAAAACAATGATCAGGTGTGTGTTAGGCTCTCACAATGGTGTCCATGTGTGGCGACCAGACTAAGGAAGGGAGAAAAGGGGAAAATTATATATAATGGGAGCTCAGTGAAAAAATAGACAATATGTAAATAAGTGTAAGACTGGCATCACCAAAAACGTAGGTGGCAGTACCTACGTTTTTGGTGATGCCAGTCTTACACTTATTTACATATTGTCTATTTTTGACTGACCTCCTGGCAGTGGAGGCTTCTTGAAGTGGATGCCAGGCTTATTCTTTAGTGGCCACTAATGAGACTAAGATCTCCGTTTTCATATTTAGCACAGGGCAGTTTCTGCATTACACACTTGCATTATACCTATTGATCCTCTTTTCTGTAGCGCCACTTATTGATTTACCTTATTCATGAAAATAGTAGTGTCGCGGCAGATAACTATCTCTGTAAGATCAGTATCAGACCAAAATTGTTTATAAAGGACATGTGGGATGGTGGTAACATGTGACCCTGTGTCCAGAAGGGCTGAAGTGGGGATTCCTTCTAGCGTAATGTTGAGGTACGGGCGACCTCCCATGCACCGACTACGCCAGTCATATGGGGCCAAGCGTCTTACTTCTGAGACTTGGCCCCCAGCCTCAGGGATCGCTGGTGTAAAGGACATCCTTCTTGCGAAGTGGCCTGGTTTATTACAGCGAAGAATGACAGGTTGACCTGAAGAATCCGTGTAGTCGATGGCTCTGTTTCGGAATGGTGCGTTGGTTCCCTGAACAGACGCCTTGTTCGTCCCCTCCACGGCGAACATAGACTTCTTCATCCATGGGACATCCACAGGGCAATCAGCTAGCTGGATCTTGCTTGGTGGCTGTGACCCTGGCCGGTCTTGCAAGAGTGTCAGCACATAGTCCAAATTATTGGTTAGCTGCAGCACCTGGTTCTGTAGGTCATCATCAGAGTTTAGTGCTACAGCTTGCCTTACAATCTTTGCAGGGTCTTTAGAATTAGACTCAAAGTCTGTGGGAGAGGTATCAACTTGCCAAGATGAAGTTGAAAGTTCTGCAGACAATGGGTCTTGTAAGGCTAGGGTCACATTTATGTTTTGACCCTAACCTACCGGATTGCACTTTAAACTTAGTACTTTTGCCAGCACCGCATAGCATTACCGCTATGCGGTGCTGGATAACGCTGCCCCTAGTTACCCGATATTTACCTTCCCAACCAGTCACACAGGAAGCTGCTGTGAGTGCGTAACGCTATGTGGTGCTGGGAAAAGTACTAAGTTTAAAGCGCAATCTGGTAGGCTAGGGTCAAAACGTAAATGTGACTCTAGCCTAATACAGTTATAGCACGGTCTTTTAGAGTATTAAGGCGGCGTCACACCTGTCAATATTGCGAGCGACATCGCCGAAAAGTGAAGCATCAGCGATATAGCAAGTTCATCGTGCTGTGTGACAGTGCGACGCAACTGCGATTTATCGCTGGTCGCAGGTTGACAGGTTTACGAGGATGAACATAAACCTGTCAATCTACAACCAGCGATTAGGCTGGATCGCGCAGTCTGACACCGCAATAGCGATGTTGGCGCCGATCCAGCCTATACCGCAGTATTGCTGCGGATCGCTCGCTGCGTTGATCCCAGCCCAGTGAGCGATGGCCCCACTCACATCGCTGCGGCGTCACCAGCAACATATTGCCGTATGACACCAAGGCTGCGATGTTGGAAGTGAGCGCACACCCGCGCATCGCTTCCGACATCGCAGCCTTGGTTGACACGTGTGACGCCACCTTTAAAGTCTACATCAGGATGATGTAAGACCCACATGTGTACCTGCTGGCGGTGAAAGGCTGACCTCAATCCAGCCATAAACTGTTCTGCAAACATTTTATCTTCATCTTCTACACTTCCCGGCTTTACCAGCTTTAAGGACTGGAGTGCCCCTTGTAAACGTAGGGCAAAGTCTCTGATGGTATCTTGCGGTCCCTGTTTGCACTGGTAGAATATCATCCTTAGTTCAGACTGTGTGGGTTTTTCAAAAGCAGCTTTGCGCTTGTCAAATACTTTTGCTACAGAGTCTCTGTCAGCATCGCTCCAAGACTCGACCTCTGGCTCCGCTGCGCCTGTTAATTGTCCCAGCACAACGGTGGCCCGCTGCTTTCCTGTTATTGCATACATGTGCAGCACTGCACATATTTTACGTTTGAAGGCTGCTAAGGTACCGGGCTTACCTTCATAGGTCGGCAACCATTTTGCTCCCGGTATGTACGGCAAGGCTATTGCCATTATGGGGGCCACCGCTCCGGGTGCTGCGGGCTCCTACACCGGCTGAAGAACCGGCCGGTACTTCGTCCTGGACATCGCCACCTGCGGGAACTCGGACTTCGTTGGCATCACTTATGGTGGTGCCCCCCTAGTTTACCGCTGCCAGTCTCTGAGGTAAACTTTGAGGTCGTCTCCGGCATCAGCCACTAGGTACGCAGATTAACAAAGTTCAACTCATCAATCCTCGGGCCCCTCCGGAACCAGCCACTGCACTTCGTCAATCCTCGGCAGAGCGAAGGGGCGGAGCCTATTTTCGTGCTCTTTTTCAGCCGCTCTGTGATGCAGCTTAATTTCTGTGGCAATGGCGGTTCGGTTCACAGTGTGAGGCATGCCAGCACTATGGCACGTGGCCGACATGACTCACATGGGCCCTGAGCCGTACACACAGGGTTAAGTGGTAGTTAGCTCTGTGGTAACAGCTAAAGGGGTTGATGAGACCAATGAGTGGCCTCTAAAAGAGCAGTGTGTTCTAATTGTTACAAGTCCCAGGAGTGGGTGTGTCAGATGTGGGTGTGGCAGGCAAGATAATAGTTGCCTAGGCCTGTGTTTGGGAGAGAGACAAGACATGATCCTCTGAGGGAGAGGACGTGACTCAGAGGGATCCCGTCCCCTTTGGGGGGATGAGGCAGGACGCCTGGCTCTCCATGCCAGAGACACTGGTCCCTCTGAGCCGTATGAAGCCTGTGGCCAGACCGAGAGGTTAGTGGAGCACCTGAGTGTATGGGGGTCCGGGCTGAACTTGAAGGGGGCTCACTCTGTCCATGTTGGTGAAGTACTGTCCGGGATCTCTGCCTGTGGTGGGGGCTTGCAGGCAGCTGGGCATCATGGGGACGGTGAGGAGACCTTGGGAGATGCTTTGACTGCCGTGGAGCTCAGGTGGCTCCGGACCTGGTCTGGGCCTAGAGGGCTGAAGTCCATGCCGGACTGTGCTGGTGTGTGTGGTCTGGGCCTGACAAGACTGATGTCCATAGAAGTCCATGAGGGAACGGCGTCTCTGGCATGGAGAGCCAGGCGTCCTGCCTCATCCCCCCCAAAGGGGACGGGATCCCTCTGAGTCACGTCCTCTCCCTCAGAGGACCATGTCTGGTCTCTCTCCCAAACACAGGCCTAGGCAACTATTATCTTGCCTGCCACACCCATATCTGACACACCCACTCCTGGGACTTGTAACAATTAGAACACACTGCTCTTTTAGAGGCCACTCATTGGTCTCATCAACCCCTTTAGCTGTTACCACAGAGCTAACTACCACTTAACCCTGTGTGTATGGCTCAGGGCCCATGTGAGTCATGTCGGCCAAGTGCCATAGCGACGGCATGCCTCCCAACAGTTTAATAGTTATTATGCTTTGTGGATGTTTATCCATCTGTAACACTTGGAATTTTGTTAATAAAAATTTGAATGGTTAAAAAAAAACAAAAAAAACAACAGTTTAATAGTTAATAAACTCAATAGGCACACTTTACCTGGTATTACCAGACTAGTTGGATCCTATTCGTGACGACATAAATGAGTTGGTCGACAGGGTAGGGGGTGCTCGGATACTGGGACAGGTTGCTACTTCAGTGGGGATCACGGCTGGTCGGGTTCCGGTCCCATGCCCTGGACACTCAATGGCTGAGGGGAAAACTATTTGGGATGGGGGATTATTATACGTGACGCCACCTGTGGTACCTGGTAATGTGGTTACCAGTGCTGCGGCCGGCCACTGAGGTGATGATGATGATGCTTTGGGTAGTACAGCCTCTCATAGGCAGAGCTTTACATCAGGGCAGCGGGGTGGATGAGGGGAGTAGTAGTCCTTGCCTCTGTGTAAGTTCTCCAGGCGGCAGCGGTGAATCAGGCACACACACACACACAATGGTCTCTGTTTCAGTACCTTTTTACTGATGGCGGGTAGCAGATACGGTCCAGGAGGGTAACCAGGTGGCCGGTGCAGTTTCTTACATCCACCTTGGAAAGTTATGAAGCCTCTTGTATTTGTGTGCGGTGATTTGGGAAAGTTCTGCCTCAGGCTGAACCTGCCGCTTTCTCTCTCTCAGGATGATACTCCACAATTGACGATGAGGACCTTTCTGTGGGCATCCCTACTCCTTTCCTCGGGTCCCTGGTCCTATGTTTGGTCAGGTTTGGGGTCTCGGTTTCCTGAGCTCCAGGGGGATTATATCCTCTTGTCTGTCTGGGCTTTCTCTGCTATGACTGGATCAACAGCAGCTTCGGACTCCGGTGTCCGGGTGGCTAAAGGGCAATTAATTCTGTTCCCCTCTTTCTAGAATTTTCTAACTTTCCACTTGCCTCCGTCCCTTTCTAGGGTACTTCAGCTCTGGTGTCAGTCTTTTCTGTTTCTGGGCCTGACTTGGTGCCAGCACCCAGCTCTTCCTCCATCTTGACTCCTCAACCATCACTCCTTGACTCCCTCTGACTGACTGACTAACTAACTGGCTCCTCCCCCGGGCCTGGATCTTTATAGGGAATCTTGCTTAAGCCAGCAAGTGGAGCTCCCCCTTCAGGCCTGGGGTGGAAAGTGTTGTGTGTGCCAAGGTGTACATCCTTCCCTGCACCGGTGGGTCCTGTGGCAATACCTGCAGGGGTGCCACACATTCATCGATCCATTTATCGATCCATTCATCCAAACATCCATCCATTATTCTATCTATCTATCTATCTATCTATCTATCTATCTATCTATCTATCTATTCATCCACCCATCCTCCCATCCATCCATCTATCTATCTATATATTCATCCACCCATCCTCCCATCCATCCATCCATTTTTCTATCCATCCATCCATTATTCTATCTATCTATCTATCTATCTATCTATCTATCTATCTATCTATCCATTCATCCACCCATCCATCCATTCATTATTCTATGAATCCATCCATCCATCCATCCATCCATCTGTCCACCCCTGCATCTGATGTGGCAGTCCATCCATTATTCCATCCATTATTCTATCTATCTATCTATCTATCTATCTATCTATCTATCTATCTATCTATCTATCTATCTATCTATCTATCTATCCATCCATCCATCCATCCATCTGTCCACCCCTGCATCTGATGTGGCAGTCCATCCATTATTCCATCCATTATTCTATCTATCTATCTATCTATCTATCTATCTATCTATCTATCTATCTATCTATCTATCTATCCATCCTCCCATCCATCCATCCATCCATTATTCTATCCATCCATCCATCTGTCCACCCCTGCATCCTTGTGTCAGTCAGTGAGCGGTACTGTGGTCCCTGCTGATGGATGTTGGGCCGTTGTTCTGGTTCCTCCTCCTCCGGTGACACATGTGCACATGCTCATAAGAACACGCGTCTCCAGTAGCCACTTAATTACAATGCAGATGTAATCCGGGGCTGGAGGAAATCAATGTCCACATCTGCATTCCAGGGGCCTCCACGCTGTGTGTGCAGCAGGTGCGGGAAGGGTAAGCCGCCTCCATCCAGCCATTGCCTCCATCCAGCCATTGCGTCTTTGCTCTTCCCTGCTGGCCATATTCTCCATGGCTGCATCCTCCCTCCCTCCCTCCTTCCCTCCTTCCCTCTCTCCTCTGTATTTCCCTGTCTCCTTCCTCCCCAGGATCTCACATGAATCTCTCACTGGCTGCTGATTATTAGTATTCAGTCCATGTCCATCCAGCTTTACAAATGCTCTGCAGCATCACAAGGGATGGCAGCGCAGGAGAGGACGGACCCTGCACCCTCAGCCATGAGGACCATGTGCTAATTAGGAATCTTCTCTCCTCTTTGTGTCTCAGCTATAATTAAAGATGCTGAATCTGAGGTTTGGATGATCCCTGTCTGTTCATCTGCAGATTCCTGCAATCCTGTGACCTGGCCGAGCTCCGGGAGATCCATCAACCATTGCAAAGGAGGAGCTCCCCAGATCCTCGCCATGGAGCCTTGAGATCCCGGTGTCAGGGTAAGTGGATCCTCCTTGTCTGTTGGGTATAGATTGATGTGAAATGTTGGGGGTGGAAAGGTCATAATATGTCAGGTGCAATGTGTGATGGTGGATTGTGGCCTCGATACCCTCCGAATGTGGTGGAGGACAGAGGAGGAGTGGGGCCCTCATGGATGTGACCACACGGGGAATCTGGAAGGGAATGACTGAGGATTGGGCCTCGTCCTGGGGTCGGGGATTCTCCATGGACCTTTCTGGGCCTTCTGTCTTCAAGTGTTGGGTCGTCCTACACACGGGTGATCCTCCACCACCAGGTTGTAGGCACATAGTCCTCTATGATCATCCATCACCTGTAGGCCTGAGCGTTCTGGTGACAGCTGCCATGTGCAGGAGGTGGAGTAATATAGTGTATATATATAGAGAGAGAGACAGAGTATATAGACTGTAAGAATGAGCAGAACCCTGCAGACACTCTGTGCCCAGATCATCATAAGACCAAAATCACCAAAACTAGTCACCGTTCACAATCAGAACTCGTGAGGGACACAGCGGACACCTGAAGAAGATCAGAGACCGGAGATCAGAGACCAGAGATCGAATCCCTGAGATCAGAGACCGGAGATCTAATCCCTGAGATCAGAGGCCGGAGATCAGAGACCGGAGATCTAATCCCTGAGGTCAGAGACCGGAGATCTAATCCCTGAGATCAGAGACTGGAGATCTAATCCCTGAGATCAGAGACCGGAGATCTAATCCCTGAGATCTAATCCCTGAGATCAGAGACCGGAGATCTAATCCCTGAGATCAGAGACCGGAGATCTAATCCCTGAGATCAGAGACCGGAGATCTAATCCCTGAGATCAGAGACCGGAGATCTAATCCCTGAGATCAGAGACCGGAGATCTAATCCCTGAGATCAGAGGCCGGAGATCTAATCCCTGAGATCAGAGGCCGGAGATCTAATCCCTGAGATCAGAGACCGGAGATCTAATCCATGAGATCAGAGACCGGAGATCTAATCCCTGAGATAAGAGACCGGAGATCTAATCCCTGAGATCAGAGACCGGAGATCTAATCCCTGAGATCAGAGACCGGAGATCTAATCCCTGAGATCAGAGACCAGAGATCTAATCCCTGAGATCAGAGACCGGAGATCTAATCCCTGAGATCAGAGACCGGAGATCTAATCCCTGAGATCAAGAGACCGGAGATCTAATCCCTGAGATCAGAGACCGGAGATCTAATCCCTGAGATCAGAGACCGGAGATCTAATCCCTGAGATCAGAGACCGGAGATCTAATCCCTGAGATCAGAGACCGGAGATCTAATCCCTGAGATCAGAGACCGGAGATCTAATCCCTGAGATCAGAGATCGGAGATCTAATCCCTGAGATCAGAGACCGGAGATCTAATCCCTGAGATCAGAGACCGGAGATCTAATCCCTGAGATCAGAGACCGGAGATCTAATCCCTGAGATCAGAGACCGGAGATCTAATCCCTGAGATCAGAGACCGGAGATCTAATCCCTGAGATCAGAGACCGGAGATCTAATCCCTGAGATCAGAGACCGGAGATCTAATCCCTGAGATCAGAGACCGGAGATCAGAGACCGGAGATCAGAGACCGGAGATCAGAGACCGGAGATCAGAGACCGGAGATCTAATCCCTGAGATCAGAGACCGGAGATCTAATCCCTGAGATCAGAGACCGGAGATCTAATCCCTGAGATCAGAGACCGGAGATCTAATCCCTGAGATCAGAGACCGGAGATCTAATCCCTGAGATCAGAGACCGGAGATCTAATCCCTGAGATCAGTGACCGGAGATCTAATCCCTGAGATCAGAGACCGGAGATCTAATCCCTGAGATCAGAGACCGGAGATCTAATCCCTGAGATCAGAGACCGGAGATCAGAGACCGGAGATCAGAGACCGGAGATCAGAGACCGGAGATCTAATCCATGAGATCAGAGACCGGAGATCTAATCCCTGAGATCAGAGACCGGAGATCTAATCCCTGAGATCAGAGACCGGAGATCTAATCCCTGAGATCAGAGACCTGAGATCTAATCCCTGAGATCAGAGACCGGAGATCTAATCCCTGAGATCAGAGACCGGAGATCTAATCCCTGAGATCAGAGACCGGAGATCAGAGACCAGAGATCTAATCCCTGAGATCAGAGACCGGAGATCTAATCCCTGAGATCAGAGACCGGAGATCTAATCCCTGAGATCAGAGACCTGAGATCTAACCCTGAGATCAGAGACCGGAGATCTAATCCCTGAGATCAGAGACCGGAGATTAGAGACCAGAGATCTAATCCCTGACATCAGAGACCGGAGATCTAATCCCTGAGATCAGAGACCGGAGATCTAATCCCTGAGATCAGAGACCTGAGATCTAATCCCTGAGATCAGAGACCTGAGATCTAATCCCTGAGATCAGAGACCTGAGATCTAATCCCTGAGATCAGAGACCGGAGATCTAATCCCTGAGATCAGAGACCGGAGATCTAATCCCTGAGAACGAAAGAGGCGCTCTGATGTGAGCAGAGATCACAGATCGTCATTATCTCTGTGTACAGACCTCTGATGTGAGCAGAGATCACAGATCGGTCATTTCTCTGTGTACAGACCTCTGATGTGAGCAAGATCACGATCGTCATTTCTCTGTGTACAGACCTCTGATGTGTCAGAGATCACAGATCGTCATTATCTCTGTTACCGTTGATCAGAGATAGATCACAGATCGTCATTATCTGTACAGACTCTATGTTTACAGAGATCACAGTCATGTCATTATCTGCTTGTGACCTCTTGTGTAGCAGAGATCACAGATCGGTCATTATCTGTGTACAGACCTCTGATGGCAGAGATCACAGATCGTCATTATCTCTGTGTACAGACCTCTGATGTGAGCAGAGATCACAGATCGTCATTATCTCTGTGACAGACCTCTGATGGAGAAGATCAGCATTTCGTCATACTCGTGTGAGACCATAAGTCAGTCATATCCTGTCACTCTGTGTACAGAATCAATGTTCATATCCGACGGTCCTACCTGTGTAAGACTAGACAGATCCGTCAGATTCTTGTGTAAGACTCAGATGTTGTGAATCCGATCAGCTCTTGTGACAGCCTAATGGAGATACAGGTCGACATTTCTTGTGTACAGACCTCTGAGTGACAGATCAAGATCATCATTACTCTGTGACAGACCTTGATGGGCAGAATCACAGATGGTCATTATCTCTGTGTAGACCCTGATGTGTGCAAGATCAAGATCGTCATTTCTGTGTCAACCTGATGTAAGTCAAGATCGGTCATTATCTGTGTACAGACCTCTGATGTGAGCAGAGATCCAGATCGTCTTATCTTGTAACCTCTGTTGAGCAGATCACAGACGTCATTTCTCTGTACAGACCTCTGATGTAGAGCAAGTCTTATCTCTGTGTACAGACTGATGGTCAGGTCACGATTATACTCTGTGTACAGACCTTGATGTGAGAAGATCAGATCTCTTTTCTCTGTGACAGACTCAGTCAAATCACGAAGTCATTCGTACAGATCGATTCGTACAGACTCTATTTGGTACAGACCTCTATTGTAAGACCGATGTTCTGGACAGACTCTATTCAGACACGCGGTCTATCCGTGTCAACCTCTGTGTACAAGCCGATGTCATATCTGTGTCAATCTGTGTACAGAATCAAGATCGATTATTCTGTGTACAACCTCTGAGTGACAGAGATCACAGTCGTCTTTCTCTGGTACTGATTGTAGTACAGTCGTCTTATTCTGTAGACCTCTGATGTGAGAACACAGATCGTTTATCTCTGTGTCACCTTAGGGTACAGATCCATTCTCTTAACCTTGATTTGAGAGATCACAGATCGTCATTATCTCTGTGTCAGACCTCTGATGTGACAGAGATCACAGATCGGTCATTACTCTGTGTACAGACCCTGATGTGCAGAGTCAAGATCGTCATTATCTCTGTGTAAGACCTTGATGTGAGCAAGATCACAGATCGTATTTCTCTGTTACAGACCTCTGTGACAGAGATCACAGATCAGCATTACTCTGTGTACAACCTCTGATTGAGCAAGATCACAGATCGTCATTTCTCTGTTCAGACCTCTGATGTGTCAGAGATCAAGATCGTCATTATCTCTGTGTCACCTCTGATGTGAGCAGAATCACAGATCGGTCATTATCTCTGTGTACAACCTCTGTGTGGCAGAGATCACAGATCGGTCATTATCTCTGTGACAGACTCTGTGGCAGAGATCACAGATCGTCATTATCCTGTGTACAGACCTCTGATGTGAAGAGATCACAGATCGTCATTATCCTGTGTACAGACCTCGATGTGAAAGATCACGATCTCATTTCTCTGTGTACAGACCTCTGATGTGACAGAGACACAGATCGTCATTTCTTGTGACAGACTGAGTACAGATCACATCGGTCATACCTGTGTACAGAGATCAAGATCACAATCGTCATATCTTGTGACAACCGATGTCAGTACAGACTACTTGGTCAGACCCTATTACAGGTACAGACCTTATGTGTACAGACCTCGATTCGGTACAACGTCTATTCGTACAGACTCGAGCGGTACAATCGATTTCTGGTACAGACCTTATGGTCAGAGTCACGATCGGTCATATTCTGTGTACAGACCTCTGATGTGACAAGATCACAGATCAATTTCTCTGTGTAAGACCTCTGATGTGACAAGATCACAGATCATATCTCTGTGTACAGACCTCTGATGTATCGATATCTCTGTTACAGACTCTGTGTCAGATCACAATCGTCTTTCTCTTGTAAACTCTATGTGACAGAGATCCAATCAGTTTATCTCTGTGTAGACCTCTGGTAGCAGGATCAGTCGTCATTCTTGTGTACAGACTCTGATGTGACAAGACACGATCGTCATTACCTGTGTAAGACCTCTGATGTGACAGGATCACAGATCGGTCATTCTCTGTGTACAGACCTCTGATGTGCAGAGATCAAGATCGGTCATTTCTCTGTTCAGACCTCGATTGCAGAGACACAGATCGGTCATATCTATGGTGTACAGACCTCTGATGTGACAGAGATCACAGATCGGTCATTATCTCTGTGTAAACCTCTGATGTGCAGAGATCACAGATCGGTCATTATCTCTGTGTAAGACCTCTGATGTGACAGAGATCACGACGGTCTATCTCTGTGTACAGACCTCTGATGTGACAAGATCACAATCGCTTATCTCTGTGTACGACCTCTGATGTGACAAGATCACAGATCGGTCATTATCTCTGGTAAGACCTCTGTGTCAGAGATCAAGTCTCATTATCTCTGTGTACGACCTCTGATGTGACAGAGATCACAGATCGTCATTTTCTGTGTACAGACTCGATTGGCGAGATCAAGATCTCTACTCTGTGAACCTGATTGCAGACACGATCGGTCATATCTCGTGTAAGACCTGATTCAAATCACAGATCTCATTTCTGTGACAGACTGTGTACAAGATCACAGATCGTATTCTTGTTACAGACCTCTGATGTCAATAGATCGTCTTCTGTACAGACTCTGATGTGACAATCACTCTTTTTCTTTACACTCTGAGTCAAGATCACAGATCGTCTTCTTCAACTCTGATGTGACAGAGATCACAGATCGTCATTATCTCTGTGTCAGACCTGATGTGAGAGATAAGACGTCTTCGTGTCAGACCTCTGATTCAAGATCAAGATCGTCATTATTGGTACGACCCGATACAGAAAGTGTCATTACTCGTGTCAACCTTTGCAGATCACAGATCGTCAATCTCTGTTACGACTCTAGTCAACACAGACGTCATTATCTCTGTCACTTGATTGCAAGTCACGATCTCATTCTCTTTACACCTATGTACAGATCATCTCATTCTCGTGTACACTCTATGTGCAAAGTGTCTTACTCGTGTAAACCTGATGTCGATCACAGCTCATTTTGGACAACCTCGAGTGGCAGAATCACAGATCGTATTCCGTGTAAACTCTGTGTGACAAGTCAGATCGTCTTATCTTGTTCAACTTGAGTGCAAGATCAGATCGTTTATCTTGTGTACAGACCTCTGATGTGACAGAATCAAGACGTATACTCTGTTCAGACCTGTTGAAAATCACAGTCGTCTATCTTTACAGACCGATGTCAAGATCACGTCGTCATTATTCTGTTACAACCTCTGATGTGCGAGACACAGTCTTTCTCTGTGCAGACTCTATGTCAAATCACAATCGCATATCGTGCAGCTTGATGTGACAAGACCGATCGTCATTACTCTGGTAACCTTGATGACAGAATCGACGATTACTCTGTTCACTTGTGTGCGGAGTCGTCTATCTCTGTTCAACCTCGGTAGCAATCAAGACTATTCTCTTCGACCTTATGTGACGATCAGATCGTCATTACTCTGGTACACCGTGCAGACAGACGTCATATCCGTCAACCTATTCAAATCGATCGTTACTGTCGCGAGTAGCAAGCAAACGTCATTTGTCAGCTAGTGCAAGTATCTTATCCGTTACACTATTGACAGACAATATTCTCTGTGACAGCCTGATGCAGATACGTGTTACTCGGTAACCTGATGGACAATCACAGTCGTCTTTCTTACAACCTCTAGTAATCAAATTCATATCTGTACAGACTTGATGTGCAGAATCACAATGCATTATCTTTAAACCGAGGCAAAAATCGATTCTGACAGCAGTGAAAAACGTCGTCATTTTACAGTCGAGTGACAGACACAGATCGTCATTATCTGTACAGACTCTATGAAAATCACAAGTCATTTCTAAGACTTGATACAAGATCACAGATCGCATCCTGTTACACCGATGAAGCAGAGACTCTCATTCCTGTAGACCTGATGCACAGACGTCTCTCTGTGTACAACTATACAGAGATCAATCGCATATCTGTCGACCTCTGATGTCAGAGTCAAGATCGCATTATCGGTAAGACTTGTGGAAGATCCAGACGTCATTTCTCTGTGTCACTTGATGGGCAGATCACAGATCGTATTATCTGTGTCAGACCTCTTGTACAAGATACAGTCGGTCTATTCTGTAGACCTGATTGACAGATCACGATGTCTATCTCTTACAGATCTGATGGTACAGCAGAGATCACAGATCGGTCATTATCTCTGTGTACAGACCTCTGATGTGTACAGAGATCACAGATCGGTCATTATCTCTGTGTACAGACCTCTGATGTGAGCAGAGATCACAGATCGGTCATTATCTCTGTGTACAGACCTCTGATGTGAGCAGAGATCACAGATCGGTCATTATCTCTGTGTACAGACCTCTGATGTGTGCAGAGATCACAGATCGGTCATTATCTCTGTGTACAGACCTCTGATGTGAGCAGAGATCACAGATCGTCATTATCTCTGTGTACAGACCTCTGATGTGTCAGAGATCACAGATCAGTCATTATCTCTGTGTACAGACCTCTGATGTGAGCAGAGATCACAGATCGGTCATTATCTCTGTGTACAGACCTCTGATGTGTACAGAGATCACAGATCGTCATTATCTCTGTGTACAGACCTCTGATGTGAGCAGAGATCACAGATCGTCATTATCTCTGTGTACAGACCTCTGATGTGTGCAAGATCACAGATCGGTCATTATCTCTGTGTACAGACCTCTGATGTGACAGAGATCACAGATCGGTCATTATCTTGTGTACAGACCTCTGATGTGAGCAGAGATCACAGATCGTCATTATCTCTGTGTACAGACCTCTGATGTGACAGAGATCACAGATCGGTCATTATCTCTGTGTACAGACCTCTGATGTGTAGCAGAGATCACAGATCGGTCATTATCTCTGTGTACAGACCTCTGATGTGAGCAGAGATCACAGATCAGTCATTATCTCTGTGTACAGACCTCTGATGTGAGCAGAGATCACAGATCAGTCATTATCTCTGTGTACAGACCTCTGATGTGACAGAGATCACAGATCAGTCATTATCTCTGTGTACAGACCTCTGATGTGTACAGAGATCACAGATCAGTCATTATCTCTGTGTACAGACCTCTGATGTGAGCAGAGATCACAGATCGTCATTATCTCTGTGTACAGACCTCTGATGTGAGCAGAGATCACAGATCGGTCATTATCTCTGTGTACAGACCTCTGATGTGTAGCAGAGATCACAGATCGGTCATTATCTCGTGTACAGACCTCTGATGTGTACAGAGATCACAGATCGGTCATTATCTCTGTGTACAGACCTCTGATGTGACAGAGATCACAGTCGGTCATTATCTCTGTGTACAGACTCTGATGTGACAGAGATCACAGATCGGTATTATCTCTGTGTACAGACCTCTGATGTGACAGAGATCACAGATCGGTCATTATCTCTGTGTACAGACTCTGATGTGTACAGAGATCACAGATCGGTCATTATCTCTGTGTACAGACCTCTGATGTGAGCAGAGATCACAGATCGGTCATTATCTCTGTGTACAGACCTCTGATGTGACAGAGATCACAGATCGGTCATTATCTCTGTGTACAGACCTCTGATGTGAGCAGAGATCACAGATCGTCTTATCTCTGTGTACAGACCTCTGATGTGTCAGAGATCACAGATCGGTCATTATCTCTGTGTACAGACCTCTGATGTGTCAGAGATCACATCGTCATTTCTCTGTGTACAGACCTTGATGTGAGCAGAGATCACAGATCGTCATTATCTCTGTGTACAGACCTCTGATGTGTGCAGAGATCACAGATCGGTCATTATCTCTGTGTCAGACCTCTGATGTGTACAGAGATCACAGATCGGTCATTATCTCTGTGTACAGACCTCTGATGTGACAGAGATCACAGATCGTCATTATCTCTGTGTACAGACCTCTGATGTGACAGAGATCACAGATCGGTCATTATCTCTGTGTACAGACCTCTGATGTGTGCAGAGATCACAGATCGGTCATTATCTCTGTGTACAGACTCTGATGTGTACAGAGATCACAGATCGGTCATTATCTCTGTGTACAGACCTCTGATGTGAGCATAGATCACAGATCGTCATTATCTCTGTGTACAGACCTCTGATGTGAGCAGAGATCACAGATCGTCATTATCTCTGTGTACAGACCTCTGATGTGTACAGAGATCACAGATCGTCATTATCTCTGTGTACAGACCTCTGATGTGAGCAGAGATCACAGATCGGTCATTATCTCTGTGTACAGACCTTGATGTGTCAGAGATCACAGATCGGTCATTATCTCTGTGTACAGACCTCTGATGTGTAGCAGAGATCACAGATCGGTCATTATCTCTGTGTACAGACCTCTGATGTGAGCAGAGATCACAGATCGTCATTATCTCTGTGTACAGACCTTGATGTGAGCAGAGATCACAGATCGGTCATTATCTCTGTGTACAGACCTCTGATGTGTAGCAGAGATCACAGATCGGTCATTATCTCTGTGTACAGACCTCTGATGTGTACAGAGATCACAGATCGGTCATTATCTCTGTGTACAGACCTCTGATGTGAGCAGAGATCACAGATCGGTCATTATCTCTGTGTACAGACTCTGATGTGACAGAGATCACAGATCGGTCATTATCTCTGTGTACAGACCTCTGATGTGTACAGAGATCACAGATCAGTCATTATCTCTGTGTACAGACCTCTGATGTGAGCAGAGATCACAGATCGTCATTTCTCTGTGTACAGACCTCTGATGTGAGCAGAGATCACAGATCGTCATTATCTCTGTGTACAGACTCTGATGTGAGCAGAGATCACAGATCGGTCATTATTCTGTGTACAGACCTCTGATGTGAGCAGAGATCACAGATCGGTCATTATCTCTGTGTACAGACCTCTGATGTGAGCAGAGATCACAGATCGGTCATTATCTCTGTGTACAGACCTCTGATGTGAGCAGAGATCACAGATCGTCATTATCTCTGTGTACAGACCTCTGATGTGACAGAGATCACAGATCGGTCATTATCTCTGTGTACAGACTCTGATGTGACAGAGATCACAGATCGGTCATTATCTCTGTGTACAGACCTCTGATGTGTACAGAGATCACAGATCGGTCATTATCTCTGTGTACAGACCTCTGATGTGAGCAGAGATCACAGATCGTCATTATCTCTGTGTACAGACCTCTGATGTGACAGAGATCACAGATCGGTCATTATCTCTGTGTACAGACCTCTGATGTGACAGAGATCACAGATCGGTCATTATCTCTGTGTACAGACCTCTGATGTGACAGAGATCACAGATCGGTCATTATCTCTGTGTACAGACCTCTGATGTGTACAGAGATCACAGATCGGTCATTATCTCTGTGTCAGACCTCTGATGTGCAGAGATCACAATCGGTCATTATCTCTGTGTACAGACCTCTGATGTGAGCAGAATCACAGATCGGTCATTATCTCTGTGTACAGACCTTGATTGACAGAGATCACAGATCGTCATTATCTCTGTGTACAGACCTCTGATGTGGCAGAGATCACAGATCGTCATTATCTCTGTGTACAGACCTCTGATGTGAGCAGAGATCACAGATCGGTATTATCTCTGTGTACAGACCTCTGATGTGGCAGAGATCACAGATCGTCATTATCTCTGTGTACAGACCTCTGATGTGACAGAGATCACAGATCGGTCATTATCTCTGTGTACAGACCTCTGATGTGACAGAGATCACAGATCGGTCATTATCTCTGTGTACAGACCTCTGATGTGCAGAGATCACAGATCGGTCATTATCTCTGTGTACAGACCTCTGATGTGAGCAGAGATCACAGATCGGTCATTATCTCTGTGTACAGACCTCTGATGTGACAGAGATCACAGATCGGTCATTATCTCTGTGTACAGACCTCTGATGTGGCAGAGATCACAGATCGGTCATTATCTCTGTGTACAGACCTCTGATGTGAGCAAGATCACAGATCGTCATTATCTCTGTGTACAGACCTCTGATGTGAGCAGAGATCACAGATCGTCATTATCTCTGTGTACAGACCTCTGATGTACAAGATCACAGATCGTCATTATCTCTGTGTACAGACTCTGATGTGGCAGAGATCACAGATGTCATTTTCTGTGTACAGACCTCTGATGTGCAAGATCACAGATCGTCATTATCTCTGTGTACAGACCTCTGATGTGACAGAGATCACAGATCGTCATTATCTTTGTACAGACCTCTGATGTGAGCAGAGATCACAGATCGTCATTATCTCTGTGTCAGACTCTGATGTGACAGAGATCACAGATCGGTCATTATCTCTGTGTACAGACTCTGATGTGTACAGAGATCACAGATCGGTCATTATCTTGTGTACAGACCTCTGATGTGACAGAGATCACAGATCGTCATTATCTCTGTGTACAGACCTCTGATGTGAGCAGAGATCACAGATCGTCATTATCTCTGTGTACAGACCTCTGAGTGTACAGAGATCACAGATCGTCATTATCTCTGTGTACAGACCTCTGATGTGTCAGAGATCACAGATCAGTCATTATCTCTGTGTACAGACCTCTGATGTGACAGAGATCACAGATCGTCATTATTTCTGTTCAGACCTTGATTGACAGAGATCACAGATCGTCATTATCTCTGTGTACAGACCTTGATGTGAGCAGAGATCACAGATCGTCATTATCTCTGTGTACAGCTCTGATGTGCAGAGATCAAGATCGTATTATCTCTGTGTACAGACCTCTATGTGGCAGAGATCACAGATCGTCATTATCTCTGTGTAAGACCTTGATGTGAGCAGAGATCACAGATCGGTCATTACTCTGTGTACAGACTCTGATGTGGCAGAGATCCAGATCGGTCATTATCTCTGTGTACAGACCTCTGATGTGGCAGAGATCACAGATCGTATTATCTCTGTGTACAGACCTCTGATTGCAGAGATCACAATCGTCATTATCTCTGTGTCAGCCTCTGATGTGAGCAGAGATCACAGATCGTCATTATCTCTGTGTACAGACCTCTGATTGACAGAGATCACAGATCGGTCATTATCTCTGTGTACAGACCTCTGATGTGGCAGAGATCACGATCGTCATTATCTCTGTGTACAGACTTGATGTGACAGAGATACAGATCGGTCATTATCTCTGTGTACAGACTTGATGTGCAGAGATCACAGATCGGTCATTATCTCTGTGTACAGACCTCTGATGTGTACAGAGATCACAGATCGGTCATTATCTCTGTGTACAGACCTCTGATGTGAGCAGAGATCACAGATCGGTCATTATCTCTGTGTACAGACCTCTGATGTGTAGCAGAGATCACAGATCGGTCATTATCTCTGTGTACAGACCTCTGATGTGAGCAGAGATCACAGATCGGTCATTATCTCTGTGTACAGACCTCTGATGTGAGCAGAGATCACAGATCGGTCATTATCTCTGTGTACAGACCTCTGATGTGACAGAGATCACAGATCGGTCATTATCTCTGTGTACAGACCTCTGATGTGTAGCAGAGATCACAGATCGGTCATTATCTCTGTGTACAGACCTCTGATGTGAGCAGAGATCACAGATCGGTCATTATCTCTGTGTACAGACCTCTGATGTGAGCAGAGATCACAGATCGGTCATTATCTCTGTGTACAGACTCTGATGTGTGCAGAGATCACAGATCGGTCATTATCTCTGTGTACAGACTCTGATGTGAGCAGAGATCACAGATCGGTATTATCTCTGTGTACAGACCTCTGATGTGAGCAGAGATCACAGATCGGTCATTATCTCTGTGTACAGACCTCTGATGTGAGCAGAGATCACAGATCGGTCATTATCTCTGTGTACGACCTCTGATGTGAGCAAGATCAAGATCGTCATTATCTCTGTGTACAGACCTCTGATGTGTAGCAGAGATCACAGATCGTCATTATCTCTGTGTACAGACTCTGATGTGACAGAGATCACAGATCGTCATTATCTCTGTGTACAGATCTCTGATGTGACAGAGATCACAGATCGGTCATTATCTCTGTGTCAGACCTCTGATGTACATGAGATCACAGATCGGTCATTATCTCTGGTACAGACTCTGATGTGTACAAGATCACAGATCGGTCATTATCTCTGTGTACAGACCTCTGATGTGACAGAGATCACAGATCGGTCATTATCTCTGTGTACAGACTCTCTAGATGTGTACAGAGATCCAGATCAGTCATTATCTCTGGTACAGACCTCTGATGTGTACAGAGATCACAGATCGCATTATCTCTGTGTACAGACTCTGATGTGACAGAGATCACAGATCGGTCATTATCTGCTGTACAGACTCTGATTGAGCAGAGATCACAGATTGGTCATTATCTCTGGAATACAGACCTCTGGATGTGAGCAGAGATCACAGATCAGGTATTATCTCTGTGTACAGACTCTTGATGTGAGCAGAGATCACAGATCGGTCATTATCTCTGTGTACAGACCTCTGATGTGACAGAGATCACAGATCGGTCATTATCTCTGTTACAGACCTCTGATGTGACAGAGATCACAGATCGGTCATTATCTCTGTGTACAGACCTCTGATGTGAGCAGAGATCACAGATCGGTCATTATCTCTGTGTACAGACTCTGATGTGTAGCAGAGATCACAGATCAGTCATTATCTCTGTGTACAGACCTCTGATGTGAGCAGAGATCACAGATCGGTCATTATCTCTGTGTACAGACCTCTGATGTGTGCAGAGATCACAGATCGGTCATTATCTCTGTGTACAGACCTCTGATGTGTGCAGAGATCACAGATCGGTATTATCTTCTGTGTACAGACCTCTGATGTGAGCAGAGATCACAGATCGGTCATTATCTCTGTGTACAGACCTCTGATGTGAGCAGAGATCACAGATCGTCATTATCTCTGTGTACAGACCTCTGATGTGAGCAGAGATCACAGATCGGTCATTATCTCTGTGTACAGACCTCTGATGTGTAGCAGAGATCACAGATCGGTCATTATCTCTGTGTACAGACCTCTGATGTGAGCAGAGATCACAGATCGGTCATTATCTCTGTGTACAGACCTCTGATGTGTAGCAGAGATCACAGATCGGTCATTATCTCTGTGTACAGACCTCTGATGTGTGCAGAGATCACAGATCGGTCCATTATCTCTGTGTACAGACCTCTGATGTGAGCAGAGATCACAGATCGGTCATTATCTCTGTGTACAGACCTCTGATGTGACAGAGATCACAGATCGGTCATTATCTCTGTGTACAGACCTCTGATGTGTGCAGAGATCACAGATCGGTCATTATCTCTGTGTACAGACCTCTGATGTGAGCAGAGATCACAGATCGGTCATTATCTCTGTGTACAGACCTCTGATGTGTAGCAGAGATCACAGATCGGTCATTATCTCTGTGTACAGACTCTGATGTGTGCAGAGATCACAGATCGGTCATTATCTCTGTGTACAGACCTCTGAAAGTGCAGAGATCACAGATCGGTCATTATCTCTGTGTACAGACCTCTGATGTACAGAGATCACAGATCGGTCATTATCTCTGTGTACAGACCTCTGATGTGAGCAGAGATCACAGATCGGTCATTATCTCTGAGGACTGGAGAAGAACAAATGTCCCAATGTTTAAGTTTGGGTAGATCCGGGGATCTGTAGGTCTTTGAGCCTGAGATTACATAAGATCTTTGAACAATTTTTTAAACAATATGTAGCATAATATCTGGGGAATGAAGGGTCACCTAAGGCCCTTTCACATCACGATTTTTTGGGATCCGTGGATCTGTTGTAAAGTGGATCACCACACAACCGATTTAGCCCCCATGTATCCCTATGGGCACAGATTGGTTCTTCTATGTGTGCAGGGATCCGATTGTGTCCGATGATTTCACATCCCCAGAATTTGAGACTGTTCTGATTTTGGGCAAAGTGGACAAAATCGGAGAGTACTGGATCCGATTCAAATACCATGGGGTGTATGCAGATCGGATCTGGGAAAAAACTGGAACGTTTCCCCAATCAAGTGTTAGTGTACTGTGCATGTCTAGCACACTATAACTGGTCTACACACACCGCCTACACACACAGTCTATACACACAGTCTACACACACCGCCTACACACACGCCAACTACACACACCAACTACACACACCAACTACACACACACCATCTACACACACCGCCTACACACGCCGTCTACATACAAGATAGGTTATTAGAGGACTGAGGGGTCTGCAATACCAAGACAGGTTATTAGAGGACTGAGGGGTCTGCAATACCAAGACAGGTTATTAGAGGATTAAGGGGTCTGCAATACCAAGACAGGTTATTAGAGGACTGAGGGGTCTGCAATACCAAGACAAGTTATTAGAGGACTGAGGGGTCTGCAATACCAAGACAGGTTATTAGAGGACTGAGGGGTCTGCAATATCAAGACAGGTTATTAGAGGATTAAGGGGTCTGCAATACCAACACAGGTTATTAGAGGACTGAGGGATCTACAATACCAAGACAGGTTATTAGAGGACTGGGGGGTCTGCAATACCAAGACAGGTTATTAGAGGACTGAGGGGTCTGCAATACCAAGACAGGTTATTAGAGGACTGAGGGGTCTGCAATATCAAGACAGGTTATTAGAGGACTGAGGGGTCTGCAATACCAAGACAGGTTATTAGAGGACGGAGGGGTCTACAATACCAAGACAGGTTATTAGAGGACTGGGGGGTCTGCAATACCAAGACAGGTTATTAGAGGACTGAGGGGTCTGCAATACCAAGACAGGTTATTAGAGGACTGAGGGGTCTGCAATACCAAGACAGGTTATTAGAGGACTGAGGGGTCTGCAATATCAAGACAGGTTATTAGAGGATTGAGGGGTCTGCAATACCAAGACAGGTTATTAGAGGACTGAGGGGTCTGCAATACCAAGACAGGTTATTAGAGGACTGAGGGGTCTGCAATATCAAGACAGGTTATTAGAGGATTGAGGGGTCTGCAATACCAAGACAGGTTATTAGAGGACTGGGGGGTCTGCAATACCAAGACAGGTTATTAGAGGACTGAGGGGTCTGCAATACCAAGACAGGTTATTAGAGGACTGAGGGGTCTGCAATATCAAGACAGGTTATTAGAGGATTGAGGGGTCTGCAATACCAAGACAGGTTATTAGAGGACTGGGGGGTCTGCAATACCAAGACAGGTTATTAGAGGACTGGGGGGTCTGCAATACCAAGACAGGTTATTAGAGGACTGAGGGGTCTGCAATACCAAGACAGGTTATTAGAGGACTGAGGGGTCTGCAATATCAAGACAGGTTATTAGAGGACTGAGGGGTCTGCAATACCAAGACAGGTTATTAGAGGACGGAGGGGTCTACAATACCAAGACAGGTTATTAGAGGACTGGGGGTCTGCAATACCAAGACAGGTTATTAGAGGACTGAGGGGTCTGCAATACCAAGACAGGTTATTAGAGGACTGAGGGGTCTGCAATACCAAGACAGGTTATTAGAGGACTGAGGGGTCTGCAATATCAAGACAGGTTATTAGAGGATTGAGGGGTCTGCAATACCAAGACAGGTTATTAGAGGACTGAGGGGTCTGCAATACCAAGACAGGTTATTAGAGGACTGAGGGGTCTGCAATATCAAGACAGGTTATTAGAGGATTGAGGGGTCTGCAATACCAAGACAGGTTATTAGAGGACTGGGGGGTCTGCAATACCAAGACAGGTTATTAGAGGACTGAGGGGTCTGCAATACCAAGACAGGTTATTAGAGGACTGAGGGGTCTGCAATATCAAGACAGGTTATTAGAGGATTGAGGGGTCTGCAATACCAAGACAGGTTATTAGAGGACTGGGGGGTCTGCAATACCAAGACAGGTTATTAGAGGACTGGGGGGTCTGCAATACCAAGACAGGTTATTAGAGGACTGAGGGGTCTGCAATACCAAGACAGGTTATTAGAGGACTGGGGGGGTCTACAATACCAAGACAGGTTATTAGAGGACTGAGGGGTCTGCAATACCAAGACAGGTTATTAGAGGACTGAGGGGTCTGCAATACCAAGACAGGTTGTTAAACTTGGGGTTATTTAGTTTGGAAAAACGAAGGCTTAGGGGTGATCTTATAATAATGTATAAATATATGAGGGGACAGTACAGAGACCTGCATATTGATCTCTTTACTCTTATGGTACCTTTACACGCCGCCACAACAGGATGGATACCAACGGCAACTTCACGTGCACGAGCACAGCCGAACGGTTACCAACGGGAACCGCACCCTCTTTACACGCCGCCACAAGGTGCGCTACGCCACGCTACATCTACAGCTAGCTACATCGCCGGGTGTCGCAAGTAGCCATCTGTAGCTCAATTACACACCGCTATAACCAGCTACTATGGGCGGACCTGGTGCAGCAGGGACAGCACATAGGCGTGCCACAATTGAGAGTACGAGCCGTCCGTACGCTGATAGGACAAAGCAATAACATCCTGATTGGCCAGGCATCGCAGGAGGCTGAGTAATACAGCACGCTCGAGCGATTGTGTAGTGTGACTCGTCAGCTCCTTAAATATGCCGCCCTATGCAGCGACTACCAATCGTCATGCAGCAGCTTCCACCAATGATCGCACATGGGGCGCGGTAACACGGAGCCAGGGTCACGCCTTAGCTACATTGCAGGCTGTCCCGAGTTCCCTTCCGTAACGTCTTTACACGCCGATACAGCTCGCTACAATCGGCGATGTAGCCATATGTTTATGGGCAGTGCACGGATACAGAGGTATCTGTAGCCGGCTGTGTCGTCCCGTCTTCACACGCCGCTACTACGGGCGATATTGGCGCGACAAGCTACATTTGTAGCCTGTAGCGGGTTGTATCCATCCTGTTGTGGCGGCGTGTAAAGGTACCATTAGGCCTGAGACTGGGACAAGGGGGCGTCCTCTACAGAGACGGGGACAAGGGGGCGTCCTCTACAGAGACGGGGACAAGGGGGCGTCCTCTACAGAGACTGGGACAAGGGGCGTCCTCTACAGAGACAGGGACAAGGGGGCGTCCTCTACAGAGACTGGGACAAGGGGGCGTCCTCTACAGAGACAGGGACAAGGGGGCGTCCTCTACAGAGACGGGGACAAAGGGGCATCCTCTACGTGTGGAGGAAAGTATTAGGTCCCCTGGCACCGCTCCCCAGCTCATCTCTCCCCGGCATCCTCTGCTCCTCTGCCGACCGGGCGTCCGGCATCCAGGGGTGCTGTGTCTTGGAGCCGTCGCCATGTTCCCTTCCTGTCAGCTGACCGCTGGGTTTGCACATGCGCATATTACTATGGTCATTTTCATGAGCCTACTCAGTGGCGCTAGGTGCAATTCTTCCCTGTGACTCTAGGGGCCGGCAAGAACCAACCTGACACTCCCCTCGACCAATAGCTGCTCTTCCTCTGATGGGAGGTGCCTGATTATTAAGTCAGTTTGCTTCTGTCTTGCTGACTGTTGGTCAGGCCTTCTTGTGCTCTGTGTCCTGGAACCCTAGCTGTGCTCTTCCCCGGTAGCACCATTCCTGGCCTCCAGCCTTGTGCCCTGTTATCCCGGAATCCTTAGCTGTGCCGTAGCATAGGCTAACCTTACAAGCCGCCCCCTGGTACTAGCTGCTGTGGTATTTAGACCCCCTGAGTTTGCCCCTGACAATCCCTGTATAGGGGTTGGGTAAACTAGGATCAGCTCACCCAGGGGAGTTCGGTACCACGGCCCAGTGGGTCCACTCAAGGGCGCCTTCCCCCGGAAGCGTGACAGAAAGAAGGTTTAATCATAATCACAGACGCGGATTCTTTACTGTAAGAGCAGTGAGACTATGGAGCTCTCTCCACATGATGGTGTAATGAGGAGTCACTACTAACATAAGAAGGGCCTGGATGCCTTTCTTGAAAACTATAATATTACCAGTTATACATACTAGATTCTTTGATCGGGCGGTGATCCAGGGATCTAGTCTGATTGCCGTACCTGGAGTCAGGAAGGAATTTTTTCCCCCAATGTGGAGCTTAGTGTTGCCACATGGGGTTTTTTTGCCTCCTCTGGATCATCATGTTAGGCTATGGGGGAACTAGATGGACTTAAAGTCTTCAACCTTAAATACTATGTTACTATGTTACACCATCTACAAGATTCAAGATTCAAAGAAGCTTTATTGTCAGGACTAAATACACATCAGTTTTGCCAAAGTAAGTGTACAAAAGGGTATGTAGGAATGTTGGGTATGGGCTGTAGGGAAGGTGGATGGGGGCAGATCCAGGGTGGGGCTATAAGAACAATGGATGGGGGCAGGTACAGGGTGGGGGCTATAGAAGTCCATGGCTTATCATAGTTCTTTTTCTTGCAGTCTATGACATTCGCTCACATACCGCGCTGCTATCTCCACTGCTCTCTCTTCTTCTCCCAGCAGGATAGATGTTTTTTCTTCCTCCCTCATGGTGATGAAATTTGGGGAGAGATGTGAGAGTCTCCTGAAGTGAGTGTCCCTCACTGCTGAGTATTTGGAGCAGTGTAGCAGGAGGTGGCTCCCATCCTCTATGGCCTCCTGATCACAGTGTTGGCACAGTCTTTCCTCCCTGGGCTTGTATCTCTGCCTGTGTCGGCCGGACTTGATGGCCAGACTGTGGGCACTGAGTCTATATCGGCTCAGGATCTTGCGGTCTCTGGGATCCGGGAGTTTTTCTAGATATGGGGCCAGTCTGTAGTCTCTGGGGTCCGGGAGTTTCTCCAGATATGGGCCAGTCTGTAGTCTCTGGGGTCCGGGAGTTTCTCCAGATATGAGGCCAGTCTGTAGTCTCTGGGGTCCGGGAGTTTCTCCAGATATGGGGCCAGTCTGTAGTCTCTGGGGTCCGGGAGTATCTCCAGATACGGGGCCAGTCTGTAGTCTCTGGGGTCCGGGAGTTTCTCCAGATATGGGGCCAGTCTGTAGTCTCTGGGGTCCGGGAGTTTTTCTAGATATGGGGCCAGTCTGTAGTCTCTGGGGTCCGGGAGTTTCTCCAGATATGGGGCCAGTCTGTAGTCTCTGGGGTCCGGGAGTTTCTCCAGATATGGGGCCAGTCTGTAGTCTCTGGGGTCTGGGAGTTTCTCCAAATATGGGGCCAGTCTGTAGTCTCTGGGGTCCGGGAGTTTCTCCACATATGGGGCCAGTCTGTAGTCTCTGGGGTCCGGGAGTTTCTCCAGATATGGGGCCAGTCTGTAGTCTCTGGGGTCCGGGGGTTTCTCCAGATATGGGGCCAGTCTGTAGTCTCTGGGGTCCGGGAGTATCTCCAGATATGGGGCCAGTCTGTAGTCTCTGGGGTCCGGGAGTTTCTCCAGATATGGGGCCAGTCTGTAGTCTCTGGGGTCCGGGAGTTTCTCCAGATATGGGGCCAGTCTGTAGTCTCTGGGGTCCGGGAGTTTCTCCAGATATGGGGCCAGTCTGTAGTCTCTGGGGTCCGGGGAGTTTCTCCAGATATGGGGCCAGTCTGTAGTCTCTGGGGTCCGGGAGTTTCTCCAGATATGGGGCCAGTCTGTAGTCTCTGGGATCCGGGAGTTTCTCCAGATATGGGGCCAGTCTGTAGTCTCTGGGGTCCGGGAGTATCTCCAGATACGGGGCCAGTCTGTATTCTCTGGGGTCCGGGAGTTTCTCCAGATATGGGGCCAGTCTGTAGTCTCTGGGGTCCGGGAGTTTCTCCAGATATGGGGCCAGTCTGTAGTCTCTGGGGTCCGGGAGTTTCTCCAGATATGGGGCCAGTCTGTAGTCTCTGGGGTCCGGGAGTTTCTCCAAATATGGGGCCAGTCTGTAGTCTCTGGGGTCCGGGAGTTTCTCCACATATGGGGCCAGTCTGTAGTCTCTGGGGTCCGGGAGTTTCTCCAGATATGGGGCCAGTCTGTAGTCTCTGGGGTCCGGGGGTTTCTCCAGATATGGGCCAGTCTGTAGTCTCTGGGGTCCGGGAGTTTCTCCACATATGGGGCCAGTCTGTAGTCTCTGGGGTCCGGGAGTTTTCTCCAATATGGGGCCAGTCTGTAGTCTCTGGGGTCCGGGAGTTTCTCCAGATATGGGGCCAGTCTGTAGTCTCTGGGGTCCGGGGGTTTCTCCAGATATGGGGCCAGTCTGTAGTCTCTGGGGTCCGGGGAGTTTCTCCAGATATGGGCCAGTCTGTAGTCTCTGGGGTCCGGGAGTTTCTCCAGATATGAGGCCAGTCTGTAGTCTCTGGGTCCGGGAGTTTCTCCAGATATGGGGCCAGTCTGTAGCTCTGGGGTCCGGGAGTTTCTCCACATATGGGCCAGTCTGTAGTCTCTGGGGTCCGGAGTTTCTCCACATATGGGCCAGTCTGTAGTCTCTGGGGTCCGGAGTTTCTCCACATATGGGGCCAGTCTGTAGTCTCTGGGGTCCGGGAGTTTCTCCAGATATGGGGCCAGTCTGTAGTCTCTGGGGTCCGGGAGTTTCTCCAGATATGGGGCCAGTCTGTAGTCTCTGGGGTCCGGAGTTTCTCCAGATATGGGACCAGTCTGTAGTCTCTGGGGTCCGGGAGTTTCTCCAGATATGGGGCCAGTCTGTAGTCTCTGGGGTCCGGGAGTTTCTCCAGATATGGGGCCAGTCTGTAGTCTCTGGGGTCCGGGAGTTTCTCCAGATATGGGGCCAGTCTGTAGTCTCTGGGGTCCGGGAGTTTCTCCAGATATGGGGCCAGTCTGTAGTCTCTGGGTCCGGGAGTTTCTCCAGATATGGGCCAGTCTGTAGTCTCTGGGTCCGGGAGTTTCTCAGATATGGGGCCAGTCTGTAGTCTCTGGGGTCCGGGAGTTTCTCAGATATGGGGCCAGTCTGTAGTCTCTGGGGTCCGGGAGTTTCTCCAGATATGGGGCCAGTCTGTAGTCTCTGGGGTCCGGGAGTTTCTCCAGATATGGGCCAGTCTGTAGTCTCTGGGGTCCGGGAGTTTCTCCAGATATGGGGCCAGTCTGTAGTCTCTGGGGTCCGGGAGTTTCTCCAGATATGGGGCCAGTCTGTAGTCTCTGGGGTCCGGAGTTTCTCCAGATATGGGGCCAGTCTGTAGTCTCTGGGGTCCGAGAGTTTCTCCAGATATGGGGCCAGTCTGTAGTCTCTGGGGTCCGGGAGTTTCTCCAGATATGGGGCCAGTCTGTAGTCTCTGGGGTCCGGGAGTTTCTCAGATATGGGGCCAGTCTGTAGTCTCTGGGGTCCGGGAGTTTCTCCAGATATGGGGCCAGTCTGTAGTCTCTGGGGTCCGGGAGTTTCTCCAGATATGGGGCCAGTCTGTAGTCTCTGGCGGAGTTCTCCAGAATGGGGAGTCTAGCTGCGAGTTCTCCAGATATGGGGCCATCTGTAGTCTCTGGGGTCCGAGAGTTTCTCCAGATATGGGGCCAGTCTGTAGTCTCTGGGTCCGGGAGTTTCTCCAGATATGGGGCCAGTCTGTAGTCTCTGGGGTCCGGGAGTTTCTCCAGATATGGGGCCAGTCTGTAGTCTCTCTAGACTCCGGTACATGGTCAGTTTCTCTGAGGTGTTTATATCTTTCCTCCAGTCACTGACATACCTCTCCTGGCCCTCCTCTACCATCTTCCTGATTCCGGCTTTTGTCAGGCTGTGATTGGTGTTCTGGTTGTGTTGGGTTTGGCTGGGCTGTTCCGAGGGTCCTGGTTTTCCTGTTTCACCTACATGTATCAGGGCTTTATGGTGATGGGAGCTTGGATTGCTCCTATGCAGATGAGCCCGGAATGACAGCGCCCTCTTTAGAACCGTTAGGTGTAGAGGGAATCTGCCCAGCTCTGCCCGACAGGCACTGTTGGAGGTGCTCCGGTGGACCTGGAGAAGAGACTTGCAGAATTCCAGGTGGAATATTTCTGTTGGGCTGGAGTCCCACCTTGACCAGTCTGGGTCGGTGTGAGGACCCCAGACTTCACTGCCATACAGGAGGATTGGGGCGATGATAGAGTTGAAGATTGTTAACCAGACCGTCACTGGTGGCTTCAGATGGTAGAGTTTCCTTCGGATGGCATAGAAGGTTTTGCAAGCCTTGTCTTTCAGGGTCTCTATGGCTTGTTTGTAGCTCCCTGACCGGTGAATCTCCAGGCCCAGGTAGGTATATTTTTCTGTTCCGGTCTACATACACTGTCCACAGTACGTACACTATATACATACACTTCAGCATCAGATCCAAAGAGTGGTCATAAATGGCTTCATATTGAGATGCAGAATCTCTCTGTCAAGGTCACAAGAGCCAGGGTACTCGGACAATGCGGGGCAACAATGTATAGTTCACGGTGGCGTCCGCAGAAGCCGTGGTCCTGACCAGACATGTGAAAAAAGGGATATTTGCAGGGGATGTAAGAGTTTTTGTCGTGACGCCATCTGAGGTTTCTGGTCAGGGATAACCAAATTGTAGTCCCCAGGGGTAGATGGACAAGCACCTAGTTGACAGCGCGGGCCCCTGGGGTGTAGGTAGTGGTGAAAGGACAATGATGATTGTAATAGCTGAAGGTGCTGGGGGTGCAGAGAGGGGTGGGAAGGACCAGACAACACATAAGGGTCTTGCAGTTCTTACCCTTTTACTTCGTTCTGATGCAGGAATAACCCACCCCGGGTACTGTATTCACCAGGATTGCAGCCTGGCCAGCTCATAGGTAATCTGGGTCCACCTTGCTGTGACACAGGGAATATGGCCTTCCTTGTTGCCCTTTTTCTTCCTGACACTGCAATCTCTTGTCCTCCTAGTGTACTGTGGTTGGCAGTCTTAGTAGGCAGGTGGCTACAGGCCCTCCGAGCGACTGCCTTGCAAGTCGTCTTGGCCCTGTAAAGTTCCTTAGCCTTAGGAGGATCCACTATGGTAGTCACTATACTTACAGCCCAGTGACCTCCAGTTCCTCAGCTGGTCCTGAAGATATCCAATCAAAATGGGGCTGGTACCCCTGTGCCGCTAGTTCCTCTGCCAGGCTTTAACAGCCAGATGCAGATTCGAGCCCTCGGGCCTAGGACCAGCACTTCACTCCACGTGTATTATGGCTCTTCACTAGGTCCCAACCTAGAACTGTTTCCTTTCTTCCCTCTCATTCCTCACCTAACCCATCCCTCCAGCCAGTAGATGGGGACTGCTCTGAATGTAAGTCTCTTCTGCCCAGCATCTCGCTGGCCTCGAGTTTTGATAGTGTTGGGTGTGTGTTGTGGGTCTCAGCAAAGATTTCCCTTCTTACCTATGACCATGACGCCACACCTATTAGATAGGTGCCGTACCATAGTGGTGACTGAAGCACAGGGGCGCCACATCTCCAGTGGGGGCCACAGGGCTCTGTCTTTATCAATGATTTAGATGAAGGAATTGAGGGTAAACTGATGACATTTTCTGATAACACAAAGCTCAGAGGGAAAGCTAATACTAGAGAAGAGGAAAGAGAGAAGCGAGAGAAGATAGAAGAGAAAAGAAAGAGAGAGAATTCAACCAGAGATAAACAGACTGGAACAGAGGCAGAAACTAACAGAATGGTTTATACCAAGGAGAAACTGTATACAAATACTGATCCAATCACAGCCTACTACAGACATTATGGCCTGGACTAAGGTACCGTTATACGTTTCAATGTTGAAATGATTTCGGGGGAGCGTGGTTGTTAGGACATTGTTGGTGAGATGTCACACATCTAGATATCGTGGATGACGCACCAACGATCCAGCGAGCAGCGATCGTTCACACAACCCCGGATGATCCCTGTTCATTGCTGTGAATGGGGGAAGTCGTCATCGTTATCGCGGTGTCACACACAACGATGCAGCAGATTGGCTGATCCAGGATCGTCTGATTAATGAACAAGTTCTCAAATCTGCGATCAACGATCAAATTATTCATTGTTATCAAAACTCGGTGTTACACGCAACGACGTCCTAACGATGTGGTTTCAACGCCTCCAAACCCGTGACGTTTCAGCGATATCGTTCACAATATCTTATCGTGTAACGGTACCTCTAGGCAGATATTATGGTCTGGACGAGGCAGATATTATTGTCTGGACGAGGCAGATATTATTGTCTGGACGAGGCAGATATTATGGTCTGGACGAGGAGGTCCGAGTCACCACCCTTCTCCTAAGCTCCTGAAAAGCCCTAGGCTGAGAGCCCCTACCTCCACCCATGGATCAGGAATCACTGCTACTCCCAAGTATAGGAAACTCTAGTTCAGCACAACAGCACAGCTCACTGCCCTAGAAGAGTCTAAACGTACCATCACACGTGGCAATTTTGCTTGCAATTACACTGGCAATTTGCTGGTTGCAGTGAAATCATGGACACATTGTTACATTTGTACACAGCCACAAAGTAGAACAATGTGTCCATGATTTCACTGCAGCCAGCAAATTGCCAGTGACATTGCAAGCAAAATTGCCGCGTGTGACGGTGCCTTAACTCTATCAACGACATCTGATAGGGGTAAGGCTATTTAAAGGCCAGGAAAGGAGATTCCAGGTGAGTCACACCTAAACTTCACATTATCCAGCAGATGAGCACAGCTCACAGCAAAACTGACACTAAGGCTGCCTTCAGACTTGCAGATGCATCTGCAAGCATCTGCATGCAGACCGCGGCCCCTATGTTTATAATGGTGCGCACGGCGGTCTGCAGATGCTTGCAGACCTCCGTGCGCACCCATTCACTCCTATATGTGATCTGTGCGCAGGCGCATGCCTGCGTACAGATCACACACTCTCGTCCGCACCAGGGACGCGACATCTCGCGTCCATGGTGCGGGGCGGGGAATGTGTGATTTGTGCGCAGGCGTCCGCCTGCGCACAGATCACATATATGAGTGAGTGGGTGCGCACGGCGGTCTGCAAGCATCTGCAGACCGCCATGCGCACCATTATAAACATAGGGGCCGTGGTCTGCATGCAGATACTTGCAGATGCATCTGCAAAACGCTGCAGATGCATCTCCAAGTCTAAAGCCAGCCTAACTCATGCAGTTCCTTAAGAAATTCACACACATTCAATTATAGCAGCATCCAGCATAGGCTGCAGAGAGTCAGCTCAAATCAGTGTGTGACACACACTAGAACACACCAGTACACACTGGCACACATCAATATACACATGCACATACCAGAACAACTAGGAGACCCAGAACACACGGTCACACACCGGGACATACCAGTTGTGAGGTATGTGAGTGCTCGCTGAGGGCATTAGTGGATACTTGCTTGACAGTGGAATTGACGCTCAGAGCAATGGATTCTATACAAAAATTCATCAGGTTTATTCCAGACTTCTAAACCACACTCCATAACACACACCACGCTCCATAACACACACACCACGCTCCATGACACACACCACGCTCCAACACATAAACCACGCTCCATAACACACACCACGCTCCATAACACACACCACGCTCCATAACACACACACCACGCTCCATAACACACACCACTCTCCATAGCACAAACCACGCTCCATAACACACACCACGCTCCATAACACACACCGCGCTCCATAACACACACCACGCTCCATAACACACACCACGCTCCATAACACACACACCACGCTCCATGACAACCACCACGCTCCAACACATAAACCACGCTCCATAACACACACCACGCTCCATAACACACACCACGCTCCATAACACACACCACGCTCCATAACACACACCACTCTCCATAAGACACACCACACTCCATAACACACACCCGCTCCATAACACACACCACGCTCCATAACATAACCAAGCACCATAAACACCCACACTCCATAACACACACCACGCTCCATAGCACACACCAGCTCCATAACACACACAGCTCATAACACACCATGCTCCATAAACACACACCATACAACACACTACACAGCTCCATAACACCACCACGCTCCATAACACACCACGCTCATAACACAACCGCCCATACACACACACGCTCCATAACAACACCACACCATAACACACACCACGCTCCATAACACACACCAGCTCCATAACACACACCACGCTCCATAACACAAACAAGCCATAACACACACCACGCTCCATAACACACACACAGCTCCATAACACACCACCACGCTCCATAACATAACCAGCTCCATAACACACACCAACGCCCATAACACACACCCGCTCCATAACACACACCACGCTCCATAACATCAAACCAAGCACCATAACACACACCACGCTCCATAACACACACCAGCTCCATACACACACCACGCTCCATAACACACACCACACTTCATAACACACACCACGCTCCATAACACACAACCACGCTCCATAACACACACACCACGCTCCATAACACACACACCCACGCTCCATAACACACACCACGCTCCATAGCACAAACCACGCTCCATAAATAAACCACGCTCCATAACACACACCACGCTCCATAACACACACCACGCTCCATAACACACACCACGCTCCATAACACACACCACGCTCCATAAGCACACACCACGCTCCATAACCAACACCACGCTCCATAACACACACCACGCTCCATAACATACACACGCACCAAACACCATACACCATAACACCACGCTCCATAACACACACCCCGCTCCATAACATAAACCAAGCACCATAACACACACCACGCTCCATAACACACACCACGCTCCATACACAAACCACGCTCCATAACATAAACCAAGCACCATAACACACCACGCTCCATAACACACACACCACGCTCCATAACACACACCCACGCTCCATAACAAAACACAAGCACCATAACACACACCACGCTCCATAAACACACACCACGCTCCATAACACACACCACGCTCCATAACACACACCACGCTCCATAACACACACCACGCTCCATAACACAACCAGCCCATAACACACACCACGCTCCATAACATAAACCAAGCACCATAACACACACCACGCTCCATAACAACACTTACCACGCTCCATAACACACACCAACTCCATAGCACACACCACGCTCCATAACACACACCACGCTCCATAACACACACCACCATCCATAACACACACCACGCTCCATAACACACACCGCGCTCCATGACAACACGCACCCATACACACCACGCTCCAACCACCTCCAAACACACACCACGCTCCATAACACAAACCAAGCCCATAACACACCACACACCAAACAAACACACACCCCCCATAACAACACCACCCATAACACAACACCACTCCACACACACCACGCCCTAACACACACACGCTCCATACAACACCACGCTCCATAACACACACACCTCCAAACACAACACCACCAAACACCACACGCTCCATAACACACACCACGCTCCATAACACAACCAAGCACCATAACACACACCACACCCATAACACACACCACGCTCCATACCACACCACGCTCATAACATAACCAAGCACCATAACACCCACTCAAACACACCGCTCCATACACCACCACGCTCCATACACAACCACCTATAACACAACCAACCACCAGTAAACAACACCAGCTCCATAAACAACTCAACAAACCAAGCACCATAACACACACCGCGCTCCATAACACTAAACCAAGCACCATAACACACACCACGCTCCATAACACAACACCACGCTCCATGACACACCACCACGCTCCATAACATAAACACGATTCTTTCCTTTACTTTCCACATAAACGTCCATGTAATGCATAGTCCATCATCTCCACACAATGGTTATATTCCTGTACAGGTTGAGGTACTCTTCTCCTCAGTGACCCTGGGCAGTGTTCACACACGTCTCAGTGGACTTATTCATACACAGTCTTTCCACTGCTGGAATTGTCCATACAGATTCCACCACTGCTCTTGCCTCACACTTATCACGTTTTCCAGTACCTACAACTCTGAGGTTTTGACAGACATTCACCCCCTCACCCCCACGTACCTCCAGAGCTGAGCCTCCAGTCCAGCCTAGTATAATCTGCTCCTTGCAGGCTTGTGAAGATGACTCACACCAGCTCCATGCAGCTACATATCCTCCTGACAACACCCACAGCTGCTACTCAGTGCTGATAGCACCCCTCACTCACCTAGCTGCATTAACCCTGGTGTACCACTAGTCCAGCAATCCCCCAGATTGCTGCAGCTATGTGAGTCAATACCAGCCACTGCTATAGCGCCGCATGCCTCACACAGTACAACCAACAGACACATCAGTACACACCATACATAATACACACAAGAACACACCAGGACACCCCAATACACATCACACGCTCCAGTACCAACAGAAACACCAGCACATAATGCAACAACACCAGATCAACACACAGATCCAACCAGGACTACACACTCAAACAACCGGACACACTCCATCAGGACACGAACAAACCTCATAGAAGTTAGATTAAATACAGAAGGTTCATGGTTGGAAAGACAAAAAAACATAACACAGGACAAATCACAAGGGGCAAACATATACAAATGAAAAGGAATCAAATAAAAGATGATTGTGGATGGATGAGAGCGGTCACGACAGTCATAACAAGATGTGGTCAGACCTCACACAGCTCTTCTATCTCCGAGTTAACAATGTCCTCTGAAGGTCCATCAGACCCTCTTATTCACACCGACTCTGTGGCAGCAAACCACAAAAACAAGTTCTGGATTACTAATTACTTATCCAAATAACAAGGAACCTTTTGATCAAGAAGTGTAAAAGCATCCAACATGACAGGTGATGTTAATGGATGAGCACAACTCTCATGACTCCCATGTTGCCAGGCCAGTGCGTAACTTCAGGCCCTGGAACAACAGCACCATACAAACCACTCCATAACACACACCACGCTCCATAACAAACCACCTAACACACACCACGCTCCATAACACATAACCAAGCACCATAACATACACCACGTCCATAACATAAACCAAGCACAAAACACGCTCATAAAAACCAACGCCCATAACACACACCACGCTCCATAACACACCACGCCTGACACACACACGCTCCATAACATAAACACGATTCTTTCCTTTACTTTCCACATAAACGTCCATGTATGCATAGTCCATCTATCTCCACAATGGTTATATTCCTGTACAGGTTGAGGTACTCTTCTCCTCAGTGACCCTGGGCAGTGTTCACACACGTCTCAGTGGACTTATTCATACACAGTCTTTCCACTGCTGGAATTGTCCATACAGATTCCACCACTGGCTTTTGCTCAGCCTTTACTCACGGTTTTCATGTCCGTTACATCTCTGGAGGTTTTTGGACAGCATTCACCCTCAGCCTCCCCCAGTATCCTCACAGAGGCTGAGCCTCCAGTCCAGCCTAGTATATCCTGCTCCCTTTGCAGGCTTGTGGAAGATGCCTCACACAGCACTGGGCAGGCTAATATCCTGCCTGACAAACCCACAGCTGCTACTCAGTGCTGATTAGCACCACTCACTCACCTAGCTGCCATTAACCCTGTGTGTACCACTAGGTCCAGCAATCCCCCAGATTGCTGCAGGCTATGTGAGTCATACCAGCCACGTGCTATAGCGCCGGCATGCCTCACACAGTATACAACCAACAGAACACATCAGTACACACCAGTACATATCAGTACACACAAGAACACACCAGGACACCCCAATACACATCAGCACATGCCAGTACACAACAGAAAACACCAGCACATATTGGCACACACCAGGACATATCACACTAGAACACACCAGGACATATCACACTAGAACACACCAGGACACACCATCAGGACCACGGAACAAACCTCTAGAATGTTAGATTTAAAATACAGAAGGTTCAGTGGTTGGAAAGGACAAAAAAAATAAATCAACAGGACAAATACAAGGGGCAAAACAGTACAAATGAAAAGGAATCAAATAAAGAGATGATTTGTGGATTGGATGAGAGCGGTCCTGAAGAAGAGGATGCCAAGATGTGGTCAGACCTACAAGCTTCATTCTATCTCCTGAGTGTAACAATAGGTCTCTCTGAAGGTCCATCAGACCCCTCTTATTACACATCGACTGTGTGGCAGCAAACCACAAAGAACAAGTTCATGGATTACTTAATTCTTATCCAAATAACAAGTGAACCTTTTGATCAAGAAGTGTAAAAGCATCCAACTATGACAAGGTGATGTTAAATGGATGAGTCCTAACTCTCATGACTCTCCATGTTGTGCCCAGGCCAGTGGCGTAACTTCAGGCCCTGGAGCCCCGATGCAAAAGCTCCAACGGGGCCCCCAATTATTGCAAACCTTTAATAGCAATAGTCTTTTTCTATAGGCCAAAGGGATTTAATATATAGGCTCCAGGGCCTGGGTGTGATCGCAACCCCTGCACCTGTTCTAGTTATGCCCCTGGCCCAGGCCTGAAGCATGGAAGAGATAGGAACCGGGTTCAGCTCATAATGGAAATGTATTGTAAAAGATGAGTGGCTAAAGGGGCATCACCCAGGAGGGGACACTCCTAATACAAGTGTGAAGAAAAGGCCACACACCTTCATTATTAAATGAATATGCCTATGCACAAAAGCACCTTCACCAATATACAAGCATATGTAGATACATGGTATCTGCACCCTGCGATAAAGAACTCAACTATTGTTATACATGTAAAAAACAGGAGGTGTTTAGTTAACATTCAAAAAGTGTAAACTCCCACTGCAACAAGGGAACCCGGATATGGACGCCCCTAATGTGTCCCCGCTCCATGCGCCCACTGATTCCCTGATAATTCTAACTTATGTCATATTTCACCTCAGGAGCGTCTATAGAATAATATGACCAAGACGTTTCCTATTGTCATCACCGTAGGCCGAGCTTGGCTATGGTACATTCTTTGGTGCTTCTAACCACAGAAGACATTTTGTTCCTCATTCACAGATAGAATTGTGGATTGTTTTGAAATTGGATTATTATAGAATTGACAGTGAAATATTGTATTTCTTTGCATACGGAGAAGACGACGTCCGGTCCTGACGACTCCATGCTGATGATGGGTGTAGAGTTGGACAGTAATATTGGATTTGTAGTCGCATAACCCATAATACTGTCAGTGACATCAGGAACAAGTCTTCTGGTCTCCACCATTACATGATGATCTGTGCACATCAGCCATATTGTACAGGATCTCCAGCACTAATGTCCCCGGCTCAGCACAGTCAGGCTTCATTGCATGACGCAGGCCTGGGCTCGCATCTCCATTTGTGGCAGTGTATTAATGTGACTGGACAGCTTCTCGCCCTCCATCCTTCTGCATCATATAACAAACCCTGCAAGCACAGAACCAGCCAGAAAGAAACGGTTGTGAGATTCTGTTTCCATGACAACAACCGAGAGTAGAACATTCTCCGGAAAATGAATAGCAACAGGCAGAGGACTAAAGAGCCAGGGACGAGGGGTGTAAACGAGAGCAGACGTGGGGAAGGACGACAGGAGAGGTGGAGGAAGAGGACGGAAAAAAGATGGAAGGAAGACAGGAGAGGTGGAGGAAGAGGACGGAAAAAAGATGGAAGGAAAACAGGAGAGGTAGAGGAAGAGCACGGAAAATAGATGGAAGGAAAACAGGAGAGGTAGAGGAAGACCAAGGAAGATAGATGGAAGGACGACAGGAGAGGTAGAGGAAGAGGACGGAAAATAGATGGAAGGAAAACTGAAGAGTTTAAGGAAGACCCAGGAAAATAGATGGAAGGAAAACAGGAGAGGTAGAGGAAGAGCACGGAAAATAGATGGAAGAAATCCGGAGAGGTAGAGGAAGAACACGGATAATAGATGGAAGGAAACAGAGAGCAGAGGAAACGAGGAAATAGATGAAGGAACAGAAGAGTAGAGGAAGAGCACGGAAAATAAATGGAAGTAAAAGAGGAGAGGTAGAGGAAGACCAAGGTAGATAGATGGAAGGAAAACAGGAGAGGTAGAGGAAGACCAAGGAAAGTAGATGGAAGGAAAACAGGAGAGGTGGAGGAAGAGCACGGAAAATTGATGGAAGAAAGACAGGAGAGGTAGAGGAAGAGCACAGAAAATAGATGGAAGGAAAACAAGAGAGGTAGAGGAAGAGCACGGAAAATAAATGGAAGTAAAAGAGGAGAGGTAGAGGAAGACCAAGGTAGATAGATGGAAGGAAAACAGGAAGGGTAGAGGAACACCAAGGTAGATAGATGGAAGGAAAACAGGAAAGGTAGAGGAAGAGCATGGAAAATAGATGGAAGGAAAACAGGAGAGGTAGAGGAAGAGCATGGAAAATAGATGGAAGGAAAACAGGAGAGGTAGAGGAAGAGCACGGAAAATAGATGGAAGGAAAACAGGAGAGGTAGAGGAAAACCAAGGTAGATAGATGGAAGGAAAACAGGAAAGGTAGAGGAAGAGCACGGAAAATAGATGGAAGGAAAACAGGAGAGGTAGAGGAAGACCAAGGTAGATAGATGGAAGGAAAACAGGAAAGGTAGAGGAAGAGCACGGAAAATAGATGGAAGGAAAACAGGAGAGGTAGAGGAAGACCAAGGTAGATAGATGGAAGGAAAACAGGGGAGGTAGAGGAAGAACACGGATAATAGATGGAAGGAAAACAGGAGAGGTAGAGGAAGAGCACGGAAAATAGATGGAAGGAAAACAGGAGAGGTAGAGGAAGAGCACGGAAAATAAATAGAAGTAAAACAGGAGAGGTAGAGGAAGAGCACGGAAAATAGATGGAAGGAAGACAGGAGAGGTAGAGGAAGACCAAGGTAGATAGATGGAAGGAAAACAGGAAAGGTAGAGGAAGAGCACGGAAAATAGATGGAAGGAAAACAGGAGAGGTAGAGGAAGAGCACGGAAAATAAATGGAAGTAAAACAGGAGAGGTAGAGGAAGAGCACGGAAAATAGATGGAAGGAAGACAAAAGAGGTGGAGGAAGAGCACAGAAGATAGATGGAAGGAAAACAGGAGAGGAAGAGGAAGAGCATGGAAAATAGATGGAAGGAAAACAGAAGAGGTTGGGGAAGAAATGGAAAGGAGGACGAGATTGAGATTGAGTGATGATGGGAGAAGGATAGAGAGAAAAGAGTAAAGGTAAGAAAAAGAAAATCAAGAGATCCATGGGGATGAGAAGGGTAGAAAAGTATGGAAAAGTAGAGGAAAAGGAATGAGCAGAATGAGAGACCGAAGGGAATGATAAAGGATGGAAAAAGGAAGAGAATGAAAAGAGATGGAAAGAAGTAGAAGGATAGATCCAAGGGAAAGAACAGGAAAAAAAGGGTGGATGAAGGGAGAGGAATGAGAAGAAGTGGGAAGAACTTATAGCGTAGAAATGAAGGAATTAACGAAGAGAGAATGAAGGAGAGGAATGAGGAGAAATGATAAGAAAGACACAAGAAGATGCAAGGGAATTATGATGGGAGAAAAGGGAGAGGTGTAAGTCAAGAAGCCCTCCAAGAGAATAAAGATGGAAGAGGAATGAAGAGAGGTGAGAAGAAGCACAAAGAGCGCTCCAAAGGAATATGAAGGAAGGGAAAATGTGTAGACAAATGAGAAGTGGAAGGAAGATGCAACAGAAGAGATTCAATGGATATACAAGTGCATCTCAGTAAACTAGAAGATCATCAAAAAGTTAATTTATTGCAATAATTCAATACAAAAAGTGACATGCATATATTATAGAAAGTAAAGAATATTTATACCATGTTACCCAGTAGATAAAAAAATATATTGCAATCTGAGAGTCCTCAGTGGTTGATACCTTTTAATGGCGAACTGAAAAGATGGTAAACATAGTAAGCTTTCCCGAAAAGGTATCAACCTTTTTCTCGGATTGCAATATATTTTTCTATTTTATATAGAGTCATTACACACAGAGTGATCTATTTCAAGTGTTTATTTCTGTTAATGTTGATGATTATAGTTAAGCCATTGAAAACCGAAAGGTCATTATCTCAAAAAATTAGAATATTGCATAATACCCACTCAAATAATTTGTAACACATAAATGTTGTCCTAATGAAAAGTCTCTAGAGTAAATGCCCTCAATACTTGGTCGTGTACTCCATGAATTCCTGCACAATGTGACGAGGCCTGGAGGAGATCAGCCTGTGACATCAATGTGGTGTGGTCTGGAGGTGATCATCCTGTGACATCTATGTGGTCTGGAGGTGATCACCCTGTGACATCAATGTGGTGTGGCCTGGAGGTGATCACCCTGTGACATCAATGTGGTGTGGCCTGGAGGTGATCACCCTGTGACATCAATGTGGTGTGGTCTGGAGGTGATCACCCTGTGACATCAATGTGGTGTGGCCTGGAGGTGATCAGCCTGTGACATCAATGTGGTGTGGTCTGGAGGAGATCAGCCTGTGACATCAATGTGGTCTGGAGGTGATCAGCCTGTGACATCAATGTGGTGTGGAGGAGATCAGCCTGTGACATCAATGTGGTCTGGAGGAGATCAGCCTGTGACATCAATGTGGTGTGGAGGAGATCAGCCTGTGACATCAATGTGGTGTGGAGGAGATCAGCCTGTGACATCAATGTGGTGTGGAGGTGATCAGCCTGTGACATCAATGTGGTCTGGAGGTGATCAGCCTGTGACATCAATGTGGTGTGGAGGTGATCAGCCTGTGACATCAATGTGGTGTGGAGGTGATCAGCCTGTGACATCAATGTGGTGTGGTCTGGAGGAGATCAGCCTGTGACATCAATGTGGTGTGGAGGAGATCAGCCTGTGACATCAATGTGGTGTGGAGGAGATCAGCCTGTGACATCAATGTGGTGTGGAGGAGATCAGCCTGTGACATCAATGTGGTGTGGAGGTGATCAGCCTGTGACATCAATGTGGTGTGGAGGTGATCAGCCTGTGACATCAATGTGGTGTGGTCTGGAGGTGATCAGCCTGTGACATCAATGTGGTGTGGTGTGGAGGAGATCTGCCTGTGACATCAATGTGGTGTGGTCTGGAGGAGATCAGCCTGTGACACCAATGTGGTGTGGTGTGGAGGAGATCAGCCTGTGACATCAATGTGGTGTGGTCTGGAGGAGATCAGCCTGTGACATCAATGTGGTGTGGAGGAGATCAGCCTGTGACATCAATGTGGTGTGGAGGAGATCAGCCTGTGACATCAATGTGGTGTGGTCTGGAGATCAGCCTGTGACATCAATGTGGTGTGGAGGAGATCAGCCTGTGACATCAATGTGGTGTGGAGGAGATCAGCCTGTGACATCAATGTGGTGTGGTGTGGAGGAGATCAGCCTGTGGCATCAATGTGGTGTGGTCTGGAGGAGATCACCCTGTGACATCAATGTGGTGTGGTCTGGAGGTGATCACCCTGTGACATCAATGTGGTGTGGTCTGGAGGAGATCAGCCTGTGACATCAATGTGGTGTGGAGGAGATCAGCCTGTGACATCAATGTGGTGTGGTCTGGAGGTGATCAGCCTGTGGCTGCTGAGGTGTTATTGAAGCCCAGGTTGTTTTGGTAGCAGCCTTCAGCTCGTCTGCATTGTTGGGTCTGATGTCTCTCAGATTCTCTTTGGACTTTAGGTCAGGTGAGTTCAGTGTCGGAACTAGAGCCCGGCGGGCCCTGGTGCAGCAGTTGAGGAGCGGGTGGGGGGGGTGCTGGCAGTCGTAGTTGAGGTATGAGGGGAGAGGGTGTTGGCGGCCAGCAGTTATAGGGGAAGCGGCTCCTACCTGCACCGAGCCGCGCATTGCATGTCTGGGAGCCGGGGCAGCAGAGGAGTGGAGGGGCAGGATCAGCCAATGGAAGCAGGAAGCTTCCCTCAGTTAACCTGCTCTCCTCTGACACATGGTCACAGGGGGCGGCTGCAGGGCCCCCTACAGGTGCTTGAGGGGCCCCCTAGCCAGTCTGGGCCCTGGTGCAGCTGAACCAGCTGCACCACGGTAGGTCCGCCCCTGGGTGAGTTTGCTGCCAATCAAGCGCAGTGATACTGTTGTTAGTAAACCAGGGATTGTCAGTGTGGACATGGGCCAAGTCCTGCTGGAAAATGAAATCTCCATTTGCAAAAAGCGGCAGAGGGAAGCATGAAGGGCTGTAAAATGTCCTGGTAGACGGCAGCGCTGACTTTGGTCTTGATAAAACACAGTGTATCTACACTAGCAGATGACATGGCCCAAACAATCACTGATTGTGGACACCTCACACTAGACTTTAAGAAGCTTAGATTGTGGCCTCTCCGCTCCTCCTCCAGACTCTTGGATTGTGGTCTCTCCGCTACCTTCCTCCAGACTCTTGGATTGTGGCCTCTCCCCTCTGTACCAGTCTGCAATTGTTAATTTATTTACTGTAAACTATATCTTTACTTTCAACTCACCACGCTTCCTGGCGGCCGCTTCCGATGGTAGCTGCTGAGATACAAGCAGCCGCAGCCACAAATCAGAGCCGCCGGCCTGTTTTACTATGGGGGCGGCCCTAATTGAGGACATTTCCACCAGCCTGGGGGGCGCTTGCCCCCCTGCCATCCTCGGCGCGATCTGTATCGTGGAGAACAGGTAACTTATGAGCATTACCCCAGCCCACTCGGCTGGTTTGCAATCAGAATCGCCCGCGTTGAGTAATGATATTGTATTGCAATAGACTCCCCTTGTGAGACATTGCCACTGTGAATAGCCCCTTACCTTTATAGCAACCATGCCACCTTTATTTTCATCCTTTCCTTTAATGAAGAGTGTGTCCCCGTTGACCCTAAAGACTCTTATATTGAATTGTCCCTTTTGAACAATGATGTGTGCTGAGAGAACAGTGGCCCAGCGGTGATAACACACTGGACTGTGCTGGACTTTAGATTACCGCTGGGCCCGCATACCTAGTACCGGTCCCGTTGGGCCGAGGTGAATAATGTGTATGTTTATATGTGTAACGTTAGAAGTCATTCACCTCCCAGAGATGGGAAGAAACCTAAGTCTCCTTGTTGTATATAGTTACCTGTTGGTATTAATGTGTGTATATATATATATATATATATATAAAAATGTTTTCACTTCCCGTAGATAAGTGTGATACTCGCGGACGAGTATGTTCCATCAAGGGGTATGTGCCGCCCCACCATGTAGGTGCCACAAAAGGGGGTACTACACCCATAAAAACGGTGTAGTTACTCCACTGCGAGTGGACTTATGGATGGTAGGAGGGACCCTAAACCCACACGCCACATTAGTCTCACAGTGGGAGGGAACCCGGGAGGGTATTTAGTCACCTCAAGGGGGCACTAGAGTTGAGTCTAGGACTCGGGGAGAAAAGAGTCAGATGGTGGGTCTGGACCAGATAAGGAGCGTCCGGGACAGATTCACCAGGAGCAAGGATGGTTACCTCGGCTGAGGGACCCAGGAAAGAAAAGTACAGATCCCAGACACAGGAAAGAAAGGAGTAAGAAGCTTGGGCGGGAGTTCACTCAAAGTAGGAAACTGGGTACCGGAACCTGCACCTGTAGGAACCTTCAGGGCCTGCAGAGAATCCGTAGAACAGGGGTATCTCCAGATACGGCCCTGATCCCTAAGCACCCATTAGAGGGGAACCAGATGCTGCTGGTGAGCCGCTGTGCATGAAAGGCCACGGAGTCCCGGGAGCTGCAGTGTTCAACAGAAGCTTCACCCGATGGGAGCAAAAGGGAGTTAAAGAGAGACAGCAGGAGATCAGACTTAATCTTTATGAAGTTAAGCTTCACCCCGCTATTGGGAAGCAAGGGAACAGAAGGAACAAGAAAGGCATATGCGGGGGTTCCGTCTACCTACCATAAAATCTACTTGCAGCCACCTGAAACCATTTGTCTGATAACATCATACTGCACTGTGAACTGTAATGACTGCTGAGTTCCAGTAAAGTACCCGGTGAAGTGACTTTCGACTCTGCTGCATCTTTCTTTGCACAAACTGATTCACTTCCACAGAATTGCTGCCCCGGTGGTCCAGTCCTGCCTGCAGAGGACTATAGCATCATTGCCGCAAAACCATCGACCACCGGAGAACTGTGGCGGCGCTGGTGATATCTCATCAGGTACTGCTTGTGAAGTCGCAATAAACTTGTACATAATTCCCCTTTTCAAGAGCAAATCCCCCAGGACACGGGATGAGGCGCGGCCGCCATACCCCGTGACACGATTAACCCTTTTGCCGCCTGATACCCGAGTACCCCACACCCTGGGGCGCAACACCTGCACCGATGCACACCGATGTCTAGCTTTCCCAAGCTCATAATCAGTTCACTACTTGCAGTGTGGCTACAATGCAACTTTCTGGGAGGGCACGGTGGCTGTGGTCCATCTCTGTAGCCCTGGCTGTGCAGTGATGGGGATTATTTACAGGGGAAGATAAATTTGTATGTGACGCCACGTGTGGTACCTGGTCATAGGTGACCAGTGCTGCTGTTTTTGGGCCTCTGGGGCAGATGGTGCAGCAGCCCGGTTGGTATCGCTTCACGCAGGTGGATCAGGGCCCGATGTTCGGTAAAATAGTCTATGGGGATGGTAGTTGTAGTAGTTAGGGTGCAAGAGGTGGCAGGGAGGGCATGGGAAATAACAGGAGCACACAAGGATTGCAGTTCCATTACCTTTACTTGCAGCTTTCAGCAGCTCCAGCCCAGCAGGGACACCATGTTTTCCGGGTCAGCAATCAACTCCTTGGCAATTCGGGTCCACTCCATCGAGACACCCTTTTATAAGCCTTTCCAGGTTGTCTCCTATGCGCTGGCTACTCACCTCTCCTGCCCTGCGCCTTCATGCTAGAGTGTCCCAAGCAGGTGGCTGCGGGCCCTGTTGAGCAACAGTCAACACATCCTCTGACCCTAGGTATACCCACCGTTTTGCGGAATGTCCACGGTTATTGGCTACTGCGCCTGCAGCTCAGTAGCCTCCGGTTTCCTGGCTCAACCTTGCAGTGTTGTGGCCATATTGGGGCTGGTCCCCTCCTGAAACCAGTTCCTTCATCACAACTGGAAGTCGGGGTTCACGTTGGCCTGGGTTCCATGGGCGACCACCCACTGATCCCCACTCCTCCCAGCACCAGAGTTCTCCTAGAACTCCATCTTTCTGGGTGGTCTACTCTGTCCAACTGTTCTAATGGACTTCTCCCTGCAACTCACTTTTCTCTCCAACTGACTAACTCCTTCTCTTCCTGCTTTGTTTTCTACTCTCTGTCCTACCCCCTTTGCCTATTCCCTCCTCCTGCCAGCAGATGGGGCTCCTCATATGAGGTCACTTCCACCACCTCTATCTCCTGGCCAGGAGTTAGGATAGGTGCTGAGTGCAGGTCTGTGTGTCTCGGTATTGTGTTCCCTCCTTACCTGGGAGTGGGATACCACACCTATGGATTAGGTGCAGTACCTCTGTGGCAATCAGACCACAGGGGCACCATATACCCCTCCCCCCCGTTAAATATAACATGTCCTCAGGCTGGAAAGACAATACAAATGTGTTAAGCAATAGATAAGAACATGCAATATTTTTTATTTTTTTATTTTCTTCATGTGCACATTAACAATAACATCTTCCTTTTACGAGAGGCACTTTCTCTTGAACGTTACATTAATATAAAAGTATAAAAATGAAAAAAAATACAACAACAGCAAAAAATCAGCAATAAATGCAGTCATTTCCTGCAGTGACACCGGTCAAGTGTGTCACGTAAGGGTACCTTTACACACGACAACTTTTCTAGGAATTTCACTTGCAACTTACTGGTTGCAGTGAAATCATGGACACATTGTTCTATCTTGTTGCTGTGCACAAATGGAACAATGTCTCCATGATTTCACTGCAACCAGTAAGTTGCCAGTGAAACTCCTAGAAAAGTTGCCGCGTGTAAAGGTACCTTTACAGGACTTTCAAGTGGAACTTGGTGGGAACCGCACCAACTCACCTCAAACCTTGTCCCTGGGCATGGCTACAGAGTTCAAAGACCTTGGTCCTGACCTGGCTTTTCTGACAGTTTATTGTTGGGTCAGGATTAGTGCAACATTTTATAAAGTATAACGGTTAAGTGCTGCACCCTACCAAGCTGGTCCGAAAACCAACAAGGCGCACGTTAATAAGTGCAACTATTTACATGAGTGTCCTGGTCACATCATTGTCCTATGACCACATCATCTACGTCCTACTGTCCTATGACCACATCATCATCTGCAACCTCCAACTAGCCATCATCTACCGCCCCCCGGACCCATCGCCTCCTTCCTTGACCACTTCACCACCTGGCTACTTCACTTCCTCTCCACTGACATCCCCACCATCATCATGGGCGACTTCAATATCCCCATTGACATTCCCCGCCCAGCCGCCTCCAAACTTCTTTCCCTGACCACTTCCCTAGGACTCTCCCAATGGTCCTCCTCTCTCACCCATGAACATGGCCACACACTCAACCTCATCTTTACCCGCCTTTGCTCCCTCTCTAACCTCACAACCTCGGAACTCACACTGTCTAACCACCATCTCTTGACCTCCGCCCTCTCCTCCCCTGCCACACTACCCCCTCCCCGCAAACTTGATCACTCTCATCGAAACCTAAAAGATCTTGATCTTCCTTTATTCTCTGAATTCCTCCTCCCTCTCACCGACATACCCTCCGCTGACGACATTGACATTGCCACCACCCTATACAACACCACCATAATGAACGCTCTCGACCTAGCCGCCCCCCTCACTCTCCATGCTCAACGCATTAACAGGCAACCCTGGCACACCACCCTCACTAAAAACCTGAGACGGGCGTCCAGGGTCGCCGAGAAGAGATGGAAAAAGTCCCATACCTCCGAGCACTTTGCTCTGTTCAAGCAATCCATCACTGACTTCAAGACGGCACTTGCTACTGCCAAGCAAACCTTCTTCTCATCCCTAATAACCTCTCTGTCCCGCAACCCCAAACAGCTCTTCAAAACTTTCGACTCCTTACTTCGCCCGCCTGCTCCTCCCCCTTCTCCCCTCATCTCTGCTGAAGACTTTGCGACCTTCTTCAAGGAAAGATCGACAAGATCAGAAACAGCTTCGGTCCACTATCCCCACAACTCCCCCTCCCACCCACACTGCCCTCCTCCTCCATTAGCCACTTCCCCCCCATAACTGAAGACCAACTCTCCTCCCTCCTGTCAAAATCACACCTCACCACCAGCGCTCACGACCCGCTCCCATCCCACCTTATTCTGAACCACACCTCCATTTTCATCCCAGCCCTCACACACCTCTTTAACCTATCACTTAGCACTGGCGCCTTCCCTCGGCCTTCCAACACGCCCTAATCACACCCATCCTAAAAAAACCTCACTTGACCCTACCTCTGTCTCTATCGCCCCATATGTCTTCTCCCATTCTCCTCTAAGCTACTTGAACAGCACGTCCACTCCGAACTGTCCTCTCACCTCTCCTCGTGCTCCGACTTCGACCGCCTACAGTCCGGCTTCCAACCGCTCCATTCCACCGAAACAGCCCTGACCAAAGTCACCAACGACCTACTGACCGCCAAGAACAAACACCACTACTCCATCCTTCTCCTCCTTGACCTGTCTGCCGCCTTCGACACGGTTGACCACTCCCTTCTCCGGATCCTGGAAACCCTCGGCATCACCCACCTTGCCCTCTCTTGGATCTCCTCATACCTAGCGGACCGGACCTTCAGCGTCTCCCACTCCCACACCTCCTCCTCACCCTACCCCCTTTCTGTCGGAGTCCCCCAAGGTTTGGTCCTGGGACCCCTACTTTTCTCCATATACACTCTCCTAGGGCAACTCATTGAGTCCCACGGCCTCCAGTACCACCTCTACACCGACGAGACCCAAATCTACCTGTCCGGCCCTGACATCACCTCCCTACTCTCCAAAATCCCACAATGCCTTTCCGCCATCTCATCCTTCTTCTCTGCTCGCTTCCTTAAACTCAACATGGACAAAACTAAATTCATAGTCTTCCCCCCCAAGAAATTCTCCCCCACTTCCCAACCTATCCATCTGCGTCAACGACTGTGCCCTCTCCCCAGTCCCCCAAGCCAAGTGCCTCGGGTTAATCCTTGACTGCTCCCTATCCTTCAAGCCCCACATCGAGGCCCTTACCACATCCCTCCGGCTCCAGCTCAAGAACATCTCACGGATCCAGTCCTTCCTCACCCACGACACCGCTAAAACATTCATTCAGGCTCTTATCATCTCCCGCCTTGACTACTGCAACCTCCTTCTCAATGGCCTCCCGGCTAACTCCCTCACACCTCTCCAGTCTATTCTCAATTCCGCTGCCCGACTAATCTACCTGTCCTCCCGTTACTCCCCTGTCTCCCCCCTCTGCCAAGCCCTTCACTGGCTCCCCGCCTCCAAGAGATCCCAATTCAAAACACTAACCATGGCATACAAAGCCATACACAACCTGGCCCCACCATACATCTCTGACCTGGTCTCCCGATACCTACCCTCACGCAACCTCCACTCCTCCCAAGAACTCCTCCTCTGCTCCCCCCTCATCACCTCTTCGCACAACCGAGTCCGGGACTTCTCCCGGGCATCTGCCTTACTCTGGAACTCCCTACCCGAACACGTCAGACACTCTCCTACCCTGAGTAGCTTCAAGTGTCACCTGAAGACTCACCTATTCTGTCAAGCCTACAACCTGCCATGAGACCCAGGCGACTGCCCCATACCTGACATTCCCCCATCCTACTGTATCCCAACCCACCCCTCGTAGACTGTGAGCCCTCGTGGACAGGGTCCCTGCCCCTCCTGTGCCTGTACGTCCTGATCGCCTAGATTTAGTGTACTTGTTCTTGTCTCCCTTATCCTCATGCAAAACGCCATGGAACCTAATGGCGCTATATAAATAAATAATAATAATAAATCTATAATTATTAAGTTCACAGTACCTGACCGCTTAAACAAAAACAACAATATACATTTGCTCATTATTCTAGTGTTTAGTTATTCTAACTAAACACTATTAGGCTGTGTTCACACACAGCGATTTTTTTGCGCCTGCGCTTTTTTCATTGTTTTGACCCGCGCAAAAAAGCCCCGTAAAAATACGCGGGTGCATTCACACACCGCGTGTTTTTACGGGGCTACTTGTTCAGTGATGTCATAGAAGGGAGGAAGAATCCTGTTCCTCCTCCCCTGTGTCACATCTGTCACAGCCCCCATTTGATTTCACAGTGCATTATACACTGCAAAATCAAATGTAAAATAATGCCAAATGTATTAAAAATAATAATGATTCTTATACTTACCCTCCGCCGGGTGATCGGTAACCGGGAGCAGTAGAAGGCATTGACCTGCTAGGACATTGCATGATGTCATAATCGGTGCTGTGATTGGCCCGCTCGCGGTCATGTGATATGTGACGCACATATCCCATGACTGTGAGCAGACCAATCACAGCGCCGATGTCATTATGACATCATGCAAGGTCTTTGCAGGTTTAGTACCTGCTCCAGCTCCCGACTCCCAGTTACCGATCACCCGGCGGAGGGTAAGTATGAGAATCATTATTATTTTTAATACATTTGGCATTATTTTACATTTGATTTTGCAGTGTATTATATGTAGTGAAATCAAATGTGGCTGTGACAGATGTGACACAGGGGAGGAGGAACAGGATTCTTCCTCCCCTCTGTGACATCAGCGCCGACGTACTCCTGCTGGAATTACGCATCGTCTGAACGGCGATGTGCAATTCCAGCGGTTATCATGGGGCCTATGGGAGAAAGTGCACGCAAAAAGGCGGAAAGAATGAACATGTTCATTCTTTTTACGCGCGCGCTTTCTCCCATAAAAGCGCAGCCGAAAATAGCGCTGCGTGTGAACAGCAAAAGTGAAAGTCCATTCACTTTGCTGTGAAATGCAAACGCAGGTGCGCTTTGGGGGCAAAAAAATGCACGCAAAATACGCACTGTGTGAACAAGGCCCTATCTATACATTATTTACTATTTACGAACCCTAGCCGAGTTACTTATTATCTAAAGCATAATGGTTAACTATGTACAAATGCAATATTTACTCCTTATTTCTTCTGCTTCCATAGCAGTATATTCGCTAACTAGCAACCTCCTCTGCCTGGGAGGACTTACAAGTCACCTCCTGGTCCGCTGTGAGAGTATGCCTCGCCCATGAGGGGATCGCATCAGCAGTCCCCAACTTCTCAATGTGTCTCTGACCCTTCTGTTCTTTTCATACTCCTCGCCCTCCTGAGACTGGTCAGAGGTGGGTGTGTGGCGCCCCACTAAGAGTGCGTCACAGGAGGGTACTACACCCCTGACTGAAGGTGTCGTATTCTCTGTTCTAGTAATGAGTAGGAGAATTCTGATGCTCCATCCACCACATGCATCACCTAGTGTTAGAGGACCAATTATGCACCCGTTCCTAGGGTAACCGGTCCTGGTGGGAGGAGAAGCTAGGGTATATAGCAGTGGGGAAAGCAGTAAAGAGTTAGTTAAGTCAGTAGAGAACACCAGGAAGTCAAGTCGTGACAGGAGAGGAGCTGCACAGAGCTGCGCAGCAGATGTAGCAGAGTGGAGAAAGAACAGCAAAGAACAGAGACAGCTAACTGGGAGGGCACCTCAACCTGGTGACCCAGAAGAGAGAGAGAGAGGCCAAAGAATAGAGAGGATAACCAACTATCCTGGCCCAGTCCACAGAACCCGGAGTACCGGCTCTGACGCGGTCCAGTAGGTTCATCCCTGAACCACAGAACCCGGAGTGGTCGTAGGCTTTATAGGAGCCCGACTTACCAAACACCACCTACGCAGCTATACCGGGAGCACCCACAATTGAAGGTCAGGGACCGTGAGAGCTAAGCGGTGACCCAACTGAAGGCCCTCAGGGCTTCAGTGCTCCTAATTGGGTATAACAGAGCAGCGAAGAGAAGGGACACAGAGATAGAGAAAGACACCTGTGGAGCTTCAGAGGGACACTACTCATTGCAAGAACCACCCGGTCCACTACCCGGCAATAAGAACTGCGTTACTCTGTATGCCGCACAATACCCGAGTAAATACCCGTTCAGAGTGAGCAACGTGTCTGAGCCTTATTTCTGAACTATCATTCACTTGCTTTGCTTCACAGAAACGACTGAGCTGCCCTATTCCACCATTGCGGCTCACAGCTCCGGGAAACCTGCTCGTCCTGTAGGGAGCGACTCCATCTTGCTGCCGCCCATCACCCCGGAGGATCCGGCAGCGCCGGTGCCATCACCGGAGCCTACAGGTGGCTTCACGAACAAAAAATGTATTCCTTTTTATTATTTTACCTTTTCCCCATTTTACATTACCACCAGGCCCACAGCCTCAGGCATCGATAACCGTGACCTACAGACTGCGCATGAGATCTGAGTCCCCTGGCCTGGGTGAGTCAGATGCAGTTGGTCGGCCGGACCTGACAGCTAGGGGCGGTGTGACTGAGGTTGGTATTGCAGCCGGAGCTGAAGCTGATGACGGTGCCTTTGGTTCAGGAGCTGTAGGGTTTGGGGATGGCACCTCAGTGGACATCTTCCTGACATTGAGGGCGTACCACCCAAAATGGCCCACATGCCGAGTGTACTCAACCCACGCCCCAGGGTATAGGTCTCGGCCTGTGGACCGTTTTGGCAGGTGTGACTCTACATCCCTCCGATTAACGAAGATCTCATTTATCATGTGGGGTTCTTGAAAGAAACCCCACCCTTTATGGAGGTTAGAGTTCACCACTTAGCCTCTTCTCTTTTCAGGCCATTCGGTGGCCTGGGCCTTATGGGCCTTAATTTTGCCCTTCAAGTTTGTGTACTCATAGGCCCTCCACCTAGCCTGGCTCTCCCACTCTTTGGCTTCCTCTGCTGCTTGTTGTTGCTGGCGGTATTCTTTTTCTGATATAACCTCTAGCAAATCCCCAACACTCGCCTCTCCAGTCTTGGCCTCCCCGGGGTATCCCAATAAAGAGTCTCCACGATGTACCCAGCTGAAGTGGATGGTCTCTGCCCGTGCCCCCCCTGGTGTTAGGTGAGAGTTCGAGTTGCAGTGTGGTTGCCAGCCGTTGATAGAGACGGTTTTGCTCTCCCAGTCCAGTTTTTGCGTAGCCCTGGCCGGGTGGTTGGTGCAGGGGCTTCTAGGAGCCCCACTAGAGTGGCAGAGTCGGTGTGGGGCTCGAACCTGGTTCGGTGGTTGCTTTTCCAGTACTGGTCTTTTCTGGAGCCTGGGTTGATGGTTGCGGCATTATCGGTGGTTGGGCAACCTTCTCCATCAAGGCCCTCCTCCACTTGCTGAATCCGGCAGCATGTTCTTTGAAGAGCTGCTGACTCAGCTTCTCGATCTCTGCTTTCAAGAGCTCTGGGTCCATGGGTGGTAATGGGTCTGGAGACATCCACTAGCTACCGGGGGAATCCATCTCCTCGACCCCAGGTGCCAAAGTCTTTCTCCTGCTGCTTGCTATAGTGCTCACATAGCTGCGCACTGCTCTCATTGCAGCTCTTTCTCACTCTCTTCCACCCTTTCGAGGGTGCTTCCCACACTCTGCTCTGTCAGCCACGCCAGGGAGTAGAGCAGTTTGGCTAATTTGCTGTTCATAATGATTCACAGCCACTGTAGGGGGTGGATACCGATTTTGGCGCCACTGGCCAGTCCGGGCCCATGATCGGAGGACTGGATGCTCCTCTTGGCCAGCACATGGAGTTATATTATGGGACCCGCCATTACACAAGTCCATTAAACATAGTCTTTTAACACAGTCTTTAGGCGCACAGGACACAGTTATAGCAGCATCCAGATCCTGTTCGTGACACCAAATGCAACGACCGCAAGAGTCCGGTGTCAGGAAAATATGCATTATATTTATTGTTATATGAGGCTGTCAGCAGAGGATGGGGTACTCGGGAACCAAGACTGATGGCGGCTTTGATGGGGGTTCACGGCTGGTTGATCCCCGATCCCGTGCCCTGGACCCTCAATGGCAAGAACGGTGGGGGATAAGGGGATTGTTAACGTGACACCTCCTATGGTATCTGGTAATGGGTATACCAGCGCTTCGGCCAACCGCTGAGGTGATGGTGGGTGCAGCAGAGTGTGGAACAGCTCCCACAGGTGGATCTTTACCTCAGGGCAGCGAGGATGGATCAGGGAGTAGTAGTTATGTCTTTGCTGATGTGGCGCCCCTGCGTCCAGGAGGCCACAAAGGGAACTGCAGCCAGGCAGGTAGGACATTGTTGCACAACAACACCCTCACAGCCCACACAACCCACGTGTCAGAAGGAGGTTTACATCCAGCCCTGAGATTAGATGCTCTATGAGATCGAGGGGTGGTGGATCAGAGGAGTGGGTTGGGCAAACATGAAGTCAGGTGACTGACAGTATATAGGAAGGGGGAGGAGTGAAGGAAGTAGTAGGCCCAGGGTGCCGAGCTGAAAAGACTGAAGGACAATCACACGTTCTGTGAGTGCAAGGCTAGGAGCGCAGAATCCGTACTGAGCCAGTGTGAGCCAGACGGGAGAGAAAGCCCATCCGACGCTGATGCCACCAGGAGTGTGACAGAACAGAGAGGGACGGTGGAACCCGTGCCCTAGACAGCAGCTAAAGCCACTGACTGCAGGCAGAGAAGTCCCTCCTATGATACTGAAAGGAACAGAAAGGAGAGAGCCTGGTGGAGCCTCGTGCTGAGGACTGCTGGAGGCTGGGCTGAGTAGAGTGTCGGCTCTAAAGGGGACCGCAGTTTACCCGGAATCCCCAGACAACACGACGGGGGACCACAGCTCCACGTTAGGGTCCCCAACCCAAAGGACAGGCAGCTCAGTGACAACCAGGAGGGCCCACCAGGGGTCCGAGTCACCGCCATACTGTCCAGCACACCACACACCACCCGTACAGACAGAGACCGTAGACAGCCCGGAAAGGACACTAAAGACTATGTGAGGGGTCACAGAGAGAGAGGCCTGGCTGCAGGGAGCAAAGGGAACCCGGAGAGGGAGAATGTGCCCGTGTACTTGAACTGTGTACTGAGAACTGTACTTAACCTTGTAAGAACTGCAAACTACCTGTGAACTGTTGGAACAACTAAGAGTAAAGCTTTGGAAAACCCTGAAACAGTTTCCCTTGTGTCTCTGCGTGCAAGCTATTCCCTCCATACAGGACACAGCCTGTCAGCACCAGCCAGGAGGAGAGATCCCTGCAGCCTGCAAAGTAAGTGTCCTGGACAATTCCATAACCCTTAACCCTTACTGCCCGGGGGATACAGTTCTTCCCACTGGAACTACACCATCTCCGCTGCCACTCCATCACCCCCGGAGGTTCTGCAGCAGCGGCGGCCGCCATCACTGGCCGCATCAAGTGGGTGGTGTCACAGTGACATTTCCCCTGTAAATATTCCCCTTTATTTGCCGAGCCAGGGACCCGGTCCGGACCAAGCCACCCGTGACTTCCCCGGCACAGTCCGGTCCGGTACCGAGTACCCCCGTCCCGTGGGGCCCGACAAACCTGGCGTCACGAATAGGATCTACCCGGTCCAAAAGAATTGGACCTCGTGCGCCTAGACAACGTGTTTATTATTATTATTATTATTATTATTATTTATTTATATAGCGCCATTAGGTTCCATGGCGCTTTACATGAGGATGAGGGAGACAAGAACAAGTACACTAAATCTAGGCGATCAGGACGTACAGGTACAGGAGGGGCAGGGACCCTGTCCACGAGGGCTCACAGTCTATGAGGGGTGGGTTAGGATACAGTAGGATGGGGGAATGTCAGGTATAGGGCGTTCGCCTGGGTCTCATGGCAGGTTGTAGGCTTGACGGAACAGGTGAGTCTTCAGGTGACACTTGAAGTTACTCAGGGTAGGAGAGTGTCTGACGTGTTCGGGTAGGGAGTTCCAGAGTAAGGCAGATGCCCAGGAGAAGTCCTGGACTTGGTTGTGTGAAGAGGTGATGAGGGGGGAGCAGAGGAGGAGTTCTTGGGAGGAGCGGAGGTTGCGTGAGGGTAGGTATCGGGAGACCAGGTCGGAGATGTATGGTGCGGCCAGGTTGTGTATGGCTTTGTACGCCATGGTTAGTGTTTTGAATTGGGATCTCTTGGAGACGGGGAGCCAGTGAAGGGCTTGGCAGAGGGGAGAGACAGGGGAGTAGCGGGAGGACATATAGATGAGTCGGGCAGCGGAGTTGAGGATAGACTGGAGAGGTGTGAGGGAGTTAGCCGGGAGGCCATTGAGAAGGAGGTTGCAGTAGTCAAGGCGGGAGATGATAAGAGCATGGATGAGTGTTTTAGCGGTGTCGTGGGTGAGGAAGGAGCGGATCCGTGAGATGTTCTTGAGCTGGAGCCGGAGGGATGTGGTGAGGGCCTCGATGTGGGGTTTGAAGGATAGGGAGGAGTCAAGGATTACCCCGAGGCACTTGGCTTGGGGGACTGGGGAGAGGGGGCAGTCGTTGACGCAGATGGATAGGTTGGGAGGTGGGGTGGAATTTCTTGGGGGGAAGACTATGAATTCAGTTTTGTCCATGTTGAGTTTAAGGAAGCGAGCAGAGAAGAAGGATGAGATGGCGGAAAGGCATTGAGGGATTTTCGAGAGTAGGGAGGTGATGTCAGGGCCGGACAGGTAGATTTGGGTGTCTTCGGCGTAGAGGTGGTACTGGAGGCCATGGGACTCGATGAGTTGCCCTAGGCCGAGAGTGTAAATGGAGAAAAGTAGGGGTCCCAGGACGGAACCTTGGGGGACTCCGACAGAAAGGGGGTAGGGTGAGGAGGAGGTGTGGGAGTGGGAGACGCTGAAGGTCCGGTCTGCTAGGTATGAGGAGATCCAGGAGAGGGCAAGGTGGGTAATGCCAAGGGATTCCAGGATCCGGGAGAAGAAGGGAGTGGTCAACCGTGTCGAAGGCGGCAGACAGGTCAAGGAGTAGCAGGATGGAGTAGTGGTGTTTGCTCTTGGCAGTCAGTAGGTCGTTGGTGACTTTGGTCAGGGCTGTTTCGGTGGAATGGAGGGGTCGGAAGCCGCACTGTAGGCGGTCGAAGTGGGAGCACGAGGAGAGGTGAGAGGACAGTTCGGAGTGGACGTGTTGTTCAAGTAGCTTAGAGGCGAATGGGAGAAGAGATATGGGGCGATAGTTAGAGACAGAGGTAGGGTCAAGTGAGGTTTTTTTTAGGATGGGCGTGATTAGGGCGTGTTTGGAGGCCGAGGGGAAGGTACCAGTGCTAAGTGAAAGGTTAAAGAGGTGGGTGAGGGCTGGGATGAAAATGGAGGTGTGGTTGGGAATGAGGTGGGATGGGAGCGGGTCGTGGGCGCTGGTGGTGAGGTGTGATTTTGACAGGAGGGAGGAGAGTTGGTCTTCAGTTATGGGGGGGAAGTGGCTGATGGAGGAGGAGGGCAGTGTAGGTGGGAAGGGGAGTTGTGGGGATAGTGGACTGAAGCTGCTTCTGATCTTGTCGATCTTCTCCTTGAAGAAGGTCGCAAAGTCTTCAGCAGAGATGAGGGGAGAAGGGGGAGGAGCAGGTGGGCGAAGTAAGGAGTTGAAAGTTTTGAAGAGCTGTTTGGGGTTGCGGGACAGAGAGGTTATAAGGGATGAGAAGAACACTTGCTTGGCGGTAGCGAGTGCCGTCTTGAAGTCAGTGATGGATTGCTTGAACAGAGCAAAGTGCTCGGGGGTGTGAGACTTTTTCCATCTCCTCTCGGCGACTCTGGACGCCCGTCTCAGGTTTTTAGTGAGGGTGGTGTGCCAGGGTTGCCTGTTAATGCGTGGAGCATGGAGAGTGAGGGGGCGGCTAGGTCGAGAGCGTTCATTATGGTGGTGTTGTATAGGGTGGTGGCAATGTCAATGTCGTCAGCGCAGGGTAGGTCGGTGAGAGGGAGGAGTGATTCAGAGAATAAAGGAAGATCAAGATCTTTTAGGTTTCGGCGAGGGTGATCAAGTTTGCGGAGAGGGGGTAGTGTGGCAGGGGAGGAGAGGGCGGAGAAGGTCAAGAGATGGTGGTCGGACAGTGTGAGTACCGAGGTTGTGAGGTTAGAGAGGGAGCAAAGGCGGGTAAAGATGAGGTCAAGCGTGTGGCCTTGTTCGTGGGTGGGAGAGGAGGACCATTGAGAGAGCCCTAGGGAAGTGTTTAGAACTTTTCCCGCCAAAACTGACCTTAATGGCGGCCATAGGGGTCTAGCGCCATGTGCAGAGGAGGCGTTCCCAAGACTCCCATCGTGGGCCGGCCCGGTCCAAGGCGCGAAGAGAAGGTCCCGCCCTGGCTCTCCTTAACTCCGGGAGAGCCAGCTGTCACTCTCAAAGAAGAGCTGCCTCCCCTAGACCCTCCTACCAAGAAGCTGGCACGAACCAAGAAGAAGGAAATCGTCATCAGGAGGGGGCGGAGCGAAGAGCCGGAAGAGAAGGAGTCGCCATTCGAGTACATGCGGACGGAAGCGGAGGACGCCGAGAAGAACGCTGCACCCGGAAGACCGCAAGTGATCCCAGAGGGCCCACGGAGTGACCCGGTGGAGGAACCCAGCAGAGGAAAGAACTTGTGTGACCGTGGAGAGATGGCGGAAGGTGGAGAGCGTCCCTACGTCCCAGATACCCGGCGGGGTATGATGCGACTGCTGCCCCAGCAGATGACCCGGATCCAAGAGCAGCATACCCGGATCCAGCTTAGCATCGAGCATCGCCAGCAGACTTACGAGACTGTAACTACACAACCCGGCTGGGTTGCCGACACCCGTGACCGCATGCAGAGCGAGGGTGGATGCCGTACAGCAACGCTGGTGGATCTGACCGTGTCACGTGCTGCACTGCACCGAGTACCCCCGTCCCGTGGGGCCCGACACTGACATAGCGGTGAATTGCGGCAGTTAGACAGGCACACAGACACACAGGGATTGCTGTTTCGGTACCTTTTACTGATGACAATGTAACAGGTACAGTCTAGAGAAATAACCAGGTGCCCGGTGCAACTTGGGACTTCCACCTTTGAAAGTTATGAGGCCTCCTCTGTCTCTGTGCTCTGTGGTTGGGATGAGTCCTGCCTGAGCCTGAACCCACCGCTTCTTCTCCCTCTCTGGGCTTTGTCCTAAACTGGCAATGAGGTCCTTCTGTGGGGTCCCTGTTTCTCCTATGTCCCCAGGTCCTGTACTTGGTTAGTTTAGTGTCTCTTACTGACTCTCCTCAGGGCTGAACTCCTCTTGAGTCTTCCGGGCTTTTGCTGTAGCTCTGAATGCTGGCAGCTTTGGACTCCAGTGTCCGGGTGTACTAAAGGACTATAGTGACAGGTTCCCTTTTTTAGTTCCATGCTTTCTCCACTTGCCTCCGACCCTTTCCCTAGGGTGCACACAGCGGTCAGTGGTCCCTGGTCCTGGGCGTGGATCTCTCCCAGCGACCAGTTCCTCCATCTCCTCTCTCTTCCCTCTCACACTGCAGACTTGAACTACAGGGACTGACTAACTCCTCCCCTCATGCCTGGATGTTTTTAAAGGGGAACTGGCTTAAGGCAGTCAGTAGAGCTCCCCCTTCAGGTCTGGGGTGGAAGGTGGTGTGTGCTGTGTTAACCAAGGTGTAATTCCCTCTTTGCACCAGCGGATCCTGTGGCAGTCCCCCGCAGGGGTGTCACATTCCCCCCTAGTTAAATACAGTCCTCCGGGACTGAAACATGTTTCCATAACACAATATAACTATTTACATTTGATTATTGAACAGAGTCTTAAAATGAAAAATGTACAAAAACCAGGTAAAAATTAGAAAATGGGTAACCAGTCTATACAGCGCTAGACCATCTGCTGCAGGCTGTTTAAAGGCTGTTGAAACAGGGGTTTGCTACTACCAGTCCTGTGGCTATGGTCCATTTTTGAAAGTAAGAAAAAGGAGAAATTCAAAAGTCCAACATGTCTAGTCTCTGTAGGCTTAAAGTTCAAAAACACAACAACAAACAATACGGGTGCTTTGACGCAGGAGTCCTAGGTACTGCAGGGGCCTCTACCGGGTCATTAGCGCTGTAGGCCTCCTGGCCCTGGGGTCACCTATTGGCCAAGATCTCGCTCTCCCTAGAAAGCTCCTGACGCCAACTCCACTCACCCTTCTTACTGGTGTTGTGTACCTGGTCTGGGTTGTTTATACCTACTCTTCACCCTTTTCTGTACATTAGCATTAATAACATATTTACATTTTAAACATATTTACAGTTTACTCTCTGTACCTGAGTGGGGGGTCTCCTTGATTGACACGTGTTGACCTACATAATTCTGGTGTAAGATTGGTGAGAGTGGGTCTATGTGTAACTGGTAAACTGGGTAGCAGTCTGCGACTACCTGATCTCACAGTAGGAATGGCAGGTACACCGATTGCAGGATTCTCTGGTTCCGATAGAACGGGTGGTTCTTGTACTCTTGGCACTTCTACTGCTGGTGGAAACATTAAAGTTGGGATTAGATATTTACCTTCTATTTGAGGCCAATCTACTGGTAACTCTCCAATGAGTGTCTGGACTGTCTTTGGCTTCTCTTGCTCTTCTGACTTTGGACAAGGTACATTTTCTTCTGGTTGAAGCTGTTGAGGGCACTTCTTTAAATTATCTCTGGATAAAAAAATTCTATAAAAATTAAATAAAAAATTATTTTAATAAATACTTATAAAAATATTAAAACCAAAATTCAGATATTCCTCGATTATTATCACGCTAACGATTTATTCTTATACTAGGGATTTTTAATATTTTTATAAGTATTATTAAAATAATTTTTTATTTAATTGTTACAGAATTTTTTTATTATTCACATGAAAATATAATGTTTAAATAAACATCCGGAATAACGGTTAATTAATATAGTCTTGGTATGTTTAATTGATAGCCATTGTTAAAAGGGTTTGTTAGCGCTGGGCCCACATCAACTATACTATTAAGACAATTTTAGGAGGGATGATGCACGGGAGTCCCCCAAGGCTTACTAGCAGCTACAACATTCATTAAAATTGACTGAACCTAATCCAATGGAAAGGTAGAGACTCCCTTTAAATTGACTAGCTCCAGTGTATGTACAATAATCTATAAAATTGTCTCTGGCCATTGGTTTCATTCTTCTAACGGCAGAGTTTTCATCATTACAATTACCATAGGCTTTGTCCTAAACTGGCTATGAGGTCCTTCTGCGGGGTCCCTGTTTCTCCTATCTCCCCTGGTCCTGTACTTGGTCAGTTTAGTGTCTCTTACTGTCTCTCCTCAGGGCTGAACTCTTCCTGAGTCTTCCGGGCTTTTGCTGTAGCTCTGAATGCTGGCAGCGTCAGACTCCGGTGTTCAAGTGTACTAAAGGGCTATAGTGACAGGTTTCCTTTCTTAGTTCCCTGCTTTCTCCACTTGCCTCTGGCCCTTTCCCTAGGGTGCGCACAGCAGTCAGTGGTCCCTGGTCCTAGGCCTGGATCTCGCCCAGTGACCAGTTCCTCCATCTCCTCTCTCTCCCTCTCACACTGCAGACTTCAACTGAACTACAGGGACTGACTAACTCCTCCCCTCAGGCCTGTATGTTCTTAAAGGGGAACTGGCTTAAGGCAGCCAGTAGAGCTCCCCCTTCAGGTCTGGGGGGGAAGGTGGTGTGTGCTGTGTTAACCAAGGTGTAATTCCCTCCTTGCACCGGTGGATCCTGTGGCAATCCCCCGCAGGGGTGCCACACATACAAATACAGCCAGAGCTGGCTTACATCTCCACCCCATTTTAGTTTGTAGGGGAACATTGTCTCTCTCCTCTCTGCTACCCCTAGTCAGGAATTTGTATGACCCAGCCACATCCTAAAAGCCAGCTAGATAGTACAGGTTTTTCTTTTCCCTCCAGAATGTCTTTGTCTGCAGTTACAGACTTTTAACGTCAAATTTAATAATGCACATTAATGTCATAAATACATAAATCATATTTTTGGAATACTTATGTGGCGCCCCTGCGTCCAGGAGGCCACAAAAGTGAACTGCAGCCAGGCAGGTAGGACGACAGTTGAACATCAACACCCTCACTGCCCACAAAACCCACGTACAGTAGATGGCAGCATCCAGCCCTGAGCTTGGAGACTCTAGGCAGGCGAGGGGTGGTGGATTTAGAGGAGTGGGTTGGGCACACACGTAGTCAGGTGACTGACAGTAGAAATAGTGAAGGTGGAGGAGGAAGAAGTCTGTAGGCCGAGGTGGGCTGAGCAGTAAAGACTGAATCACACGTCCTGGAAGAGTGAAGGTGTAAGAGCGCAGAATCTGTACCGAGCCAGTACGAGCCAGAGGAGAGAGAAAGCCCGTCCGAAGCCAGATCCCCAGGAGTGTGAGAGGACAGGGAGGGACAGTGATACCCGGGCCCTAGACTTACAGCTGAGACGACCAACTGCAGGCGGAGTAGCCCTCCTATGACACTGGAAGACACAGTAGACAGAGCCTGGTAGAGCCTCACATCTTGAGGACTGCTGGAGGCTGGGCTGAGTAGAGTGTCGGCTCTAGAGGGGACCGTAGTTTCACCTGGCATCCCCAGACAACCGACGGGGGACCACAGCTACACGTTAGGGTCCCTACCCCAAAGGACAGGCAGCTCAGTGACAAACAGGAGGACCCACAGGGGCCCGAGTCACCGCCATACTGTCCGGAGTCACGCACAACCAAGTGAACCCAGAGAACGTTAACAGCCCGTAAAGGACACAGAGACAGAGTGAGGGGTCACAGAGAGAGAGACCTGGCTGAAGGGAGTAAAGGGAACCCCGGAGGGGAGAGTGTGCCTGTGTACCGAGACTTGTAAGAACTGTAACTGAAGTGTAAACTGTACTGAAGAGCTTTGAAAGTAAACATGGAGAACCCTGAATCTGCCTCACTCGTCTGTCTCTATCTGCGTACCATTCCCTCCATACAGGACTATAACAGCCGCAACCTGCAGAGCCACAGCCTGTCAGCTCCAGCACCGAGGGAGGATTTCTGCAGCATCTGGCTAGTAAGTGAATTGCACTCAGCACAAAGCCTGCACCCAACATTATAAACTCTAACCAACTCTGCCCCGGGGAATACAGTTCTACCCACTGGAACTATTCCATCTACGCTGCCATTACATCATCCCCGGAGGTTCTGCAGCAGCGGCGGCCCCATTACTGGCCGCACATAGTGGGTGGCGTCACGACTGACAATCCCCTGTAAATATTTCCCTAATTCATTGTAGAGCCCGGGACACGGTCCGGACCAGGACCACCCGTGACTTCCCCCGTAGCAGACCCGGTCCGGTACCGAGTACCCCTCGTCCCAGTGGGCCCCACACTTATATTTTTGGGAACGCATTACCCCCTCTCTCATGTCTGGGACACTGTCAGAAACCTGGGAAATGAATTCTGACCATACGCACATCCTAGTCATATCATGTTTGGACTCAAACAGCAACTAATATCACAAGGGAAAACATGATGTCCTTATTGCTGGCGTGAGAGTTTCCAGGCCAAAGATAAGGAAAAAAGTGTTTTTTTATAACTGGAGAATGAGTGTTTCTCCAAGAAAACAGCCCATTTGTGAGGTCAGCATAGTGCGAGGGCCTGGATTTATGGCCTAAAACATAAAATCAAAAGACCATTTTGCTGACTTATTCTCACGACACAGCATCATCACATCACCGCTGTGAGGCAGAATCATACACAATTTCCGGGGTGCTGTTCTTCCCCCCTAAGTCTGCAATTGTCACTGTGTGGCACAGGTTTAGTCTTTCCCATTTAATCCTTTTATTTTAATAACTGTTTTATGCATATATGTAAATTGTCTCTTTTGTAATATCTTTTATATCTTTTTGTAAATACTGACAACTTTCTGTAGTAAAAGTTGAGCTGAATATGTTCCTCTCCGCAAATTCACGTTACTGAACAGAGGTACCGATCCACCTGAAAGAGATCGGTGGTAGAAGCATCATTTTTGTATTTATGTGATATTGTGGCTTGAGGGTGGCTGGATTGAGGTATATGTACGTTCCTGTTAGGAACTGGTGATATATATATATCCCGTCACAGCAGGTGCCGCAGTAGATGACATAAATTAGAGCAGCTGCGCACCTTTTCTTATCCTCTAGCAATTCCGGGTTTGACCAGCAGGATAAGGGGGCGCCAGAGAGCTGCAGGTCCTGACTAAGTTCATGACAATTGGTGGCAGAGTGGTGGGATCATAGATCATTAGTGATCTGGTTTGGTCAATCATTCCTGTCACTAAAAAATTGCACAAGAATCCTGCACATAAAGGTCTGAAGATCAAACTCAGTGTTTTATGTTTATTAGATCTGAGACAATGCTGTATGTGTAGAAGTTACACCCTTTCCTCTTCTTCATTTTTTTTTCTATTCTATCTTTTGTTTGGAGATCATGGTCGTAGTTGGGGAGTTCTGGTACAACCAGCAGAAAGAGGACACCCCTGATGGAATATGTACAACCAAACACATTGACCCATTTGGCAAAAACAAAGAACAAATGGTCGCTGAACTGGTGCAACATGAAGCAGAGCAAGCCCTTCACCAGAGCTCAGGAGACACAGGGGTCAGCCAAATTATGGACAGTCCTGCTGCAGGGGTCCCACCTGTAGACGCATGCCACGTCAGCGACCAGGGCAGCGTGGACCTCTATCTGCAAATGGCTCTACAGCAACTTCCAGCAGAGGATTGTGAAGGTCGGTTGAGGCTAATTCAGTAACACCAGGAGACTGCCGAGCGGCGAGCTCAGACCCAAGCCCAGCGAGAGGCTGAGCGAGCTGAATGGGAAGCTGCCGAGCAGCGGGTCCAAGCCCAGCGAGAGGCTGAGCGAGCTGAATGGGATGCTGCCGAGCGGCAAGCTCAGACCCAAGCCCAGCGAGAGGCTGAGAGAGCTGAATGGGAAGCTGCCGAGCAGCAGGTCCAAGCACAGCGAGAGGCTGAGCGAGCTGAATGGGAAGCTGCCGAGCAGCGGGTCCAAGCCCAGCGAGAGGCTGAGAGAGCTGAATGGGAAGCTGCCGAGCAGCGGGTCCAAGCCCAGCGAGAGGCTGAGCGAGCTGAATGGGATGCTGCCAAGCAGCGGGCCCAAGCCCAGCGAGAGGCTGAGCGAGCTGAATGGGATGCTGCCGAGCAGCGGGCCCAAGCCCAGCGAGAGGCTGAGAGAGCTGAATGGGAAGCTGCCGAGCAGCGGCTCCAAGCCCAGCGAGAGGCTGAGAGAGCTGAATGGGATGCTGCCGAGCAGCGGGCCCAAGCCCAGCGAGAGGCTGAGCGAGTTGAATGGGATGCTGCCGAGCAGCGGGTCCAAGCCCAGCGAGAGGCTGAGCGAGCTGAATGGGATGCTGCCGAGCAGCGGGTCCAAGCCCAGCGAGAGGCTGAGCGAGCTGAATGGGATGCTGCCGAGCAGCGGGCCCAAGCCCAGCGAGAGGCTGAGCGAGCTGAATGGGATGCTGCCGAGCAGCGGGTCTAAGCCAGCGAGAGGCTGAGCGAGCTGAATGGGATGCTGCCGAGCAGCGGGTCCAAGCCCAGCGAGAGGCTGAGCGAGCTGAATGGGATGCTGCCGAGCAGCGGGTCTAAGCCCAGCGAGAGGCTGAGAGAGCTAAATGGGATGCTGCCGAGCAGCGGGTCCAAGCCCAGCGAGAGGCTGAGCGAGCTGAATGGGATGCTGCCGAGCAGCGGGTCTAAGCCCAGCGAGAGGCTGAGAGAGCTAAATGGGATGCTGCCGAGCAGCGGGCCCAAGCCCAGCGAGAGGCTGAGAGAGCTAAATGGGAAGCTGCCGAGCAGCGGGTCCAAGCCCAGCGAGAGGCTGAGAGAGCTGAATGGGAAGCTGAGAGAGAGGCTGCCAAGCGACAGGCCCAAGCCCAGCGAGAGGCTGAGAATGCTGAGGGGCTGAGGCCCAAGCTCAGAGAAACCATGAACTGTAGTTGGCCCAACTCGGGATATCACCAGCTACCTCACAGAATGGTGAGACCAACAATGTGACCATGCATGTTCCCTCCTGTACCTGTACGTCCTGATCGCCTAGATTTAGTGTACTTGTTCTTGTCTCCCTCATCCTCATGTAAAGCGCCATGGAACCTAATGGCGCTATATAAATAAATAATAATAATAAAATAATAATAATAAAAATGTTTAAACCCGGCCAGAGCATTTTCCTGTGATGGCAATGGACGGGGACATTGACACTTTTCTGAGGGGTGTTGAAAAGACTTGCAGACAGTACCAGCTGCCGCCCGACCAGTGGGCCCGTTACTTAACCACAGGGCTGAAAGACAAAGCTCTAGACATGTTTGTGGCTCTTCCTCGAGATCTGGATGGGAAGTATGAAGCCATTAAGCAGCCCTAATACAGAGGTTCCAACTGACTCCTAAGGTGTTCCGTAGAAAGTTCCCGAACCTCCAACGTGGACCACACGACAGCTACAGCGATGTGGTGCATAGACTCAGAACTAAATTTGAGCAGTGGATCCAAGGACTGTCAGTGTCCGTGTTTGAGCAGCTAAAGGATCTGATGGTGAAAGACCAGTTCCTACATCTTTGTCCAGTGAAGCTGTGACAGTTTGTGATGGATTGGAAGCCACCAGATACGAATAAAGCAGTGCAGATCGCAGATGACTCACCGTGGCCGGGACTCCGGTTTAGACAGGCGATGCTTCCTTCCTCCTTGTCACGGGTGGGCAGCGCCTGCCGGTAGTGGGGCCCGGTGTAGTGTAGATCAAAAGGGTTGAAGACGTCTTGGTGGAACAGATTAAAGGGGTTTTAATTTATTCGTGACGCCACCTATGAGTAGTTTCGGTAATCGTTACCCACGCAGCTGCCGCACAACATCTTAAGCAGCGGATGGACAGCAGCAAGATGGAACGCTCCCCACAGGCTGAGCGGTGATCCCCGGAGGCTGGAGCTGCTTAAGATGTTGTGCGGCAGCTGCGGTTACCTTGTAGTACGGACGGACAGTTCATAAGGAAGCACGGACACAGAAAGTCTCTGCAACAGGTCTTTACTGTAACCAGCAGGCAGTACATGGCATACAGTTCACGGGTAGTGGACCGGGTGGACTCAGCAGTGATGGTGTCCCTTAGAAATCCGCAGTGTTCCTCCATTCTAACTAAGTGGTTGCCAGTGTCGCCCAGGAATACCAGATCGGGTACGGGGAGGCTGCTTCAATGCCCTATCCAAGATGTACGTTGTGGATGTTTTGGGGAGCCTTGGGTCCCTCGGTGGGTACACCGCTGGTTAGACGACTGGAAGTTGGCTGGTGGTGGGGTGCTCCTGTGAAGCTGCTCCTCCACTCTTCTGGTTCGCGTAGCAGAGGTGAACTGCTGCCAGCTTTGGTACCAGTGAACCGGCTGTGAGTTGTGGGCACGGGAGTCTTTTGGGAACCCGTGGTTACGATGCCCAATCCCGGTTGTTAAGGCCTCAGGTGCTGACACCCGACCGGTGACGGCCCAGGGGCTGCACGGGGTGCGGAGCCCCCGCTCCTACTCCAAGTTCTAGACTGCTCAGGTCAAGTTCTAGATCCCTTCTCCTAATGACTAAGGGTCTGTTCTCCTACACACTTCCCTAGCACTCTGCCCACCAGGACCTAGGATTGGCCCTCTGTTCTAGGTGATGCATGCAGGGTTGGATTTCTAAGTTAACCAGATCACTGCTGTGTCAGAGAATATTGCGGCTGCATTTATGGCTGCAACACCCTCTTGTGACGCACTCGTTGCGGGGCGCCACACAGACACCTACGAGGCCAACCGGAGGTGCAAAAGCCGGTCATCACCAGCTGGAAAGGGGGTAAGCCATCGACCACCATCCCTACCCCATCCAGCCAACCTTCCGGAGGCCCTGTCCCAGTTGCTAGCACTTGGCTTACAGCTGACGTACGTAAGTGCTTTAACTGCGGACAACTGGGAAATGTGAGCATCGCCTCTCTGGGCAGGCAGAAGAACCCCCTATTTGAAGCCCCAGAGCCTAGTGCGGCTATTTTGTTTGTGGGTGGTAAGAGTGGGAGTTCCCAGGAGAACTTGCAGTCGGTCACGGTGGGTAACACCATCACTGTGGGGCTCAGGGACTCTGGCAACGAACATACTCTCATCCGCCTCGAATACATGTATCCTAATGAACTCATCCCTGGAAAGACACTGACTGTCACCAGTATTGGGGGTGAATGCCAATCTTTGCCCATAGCCCAGGTTTTTCTGGACTGGGGTGTGGGAAGAAGGTGGAGGGAGGTTGGGGTGACCAAGAATCTCCCGGCCAATGTGTTATTGGGATTGGATTTAGGGCGATTGGTTGCACATTATGTCCCCGATAACCCTCCCAGATCTGATATATCAGGTAATGTCAATGTTGATAATGTGACTGGGAATATCAATGTGTTGCCTGTTAATAAAGTGAATCATGGTGTCAGGGAACTCAGCCATATCACACTGCAGGGTGATATTACTGATGATCTCAAGAAGGTATCAGAAACCAGCACTAGGAGAGATGGAAGCAGGCATGGCAACCACAAGGGTGGTGCTTGCTTGCAGCTGGCCAGTGTCACGACGGACTGTGACATGGCCGATGGTAACTGTCTTATGGTAAGTGCTGATCCCAAGTCATCACAGCGTGATGGACCTCATGGTAGAGGAGAACTCAGCGATGTCACGCCATGAGCTGGCATCGCTGAGGCTCCCCTCCAAGGTGTAAAATTGATCATTAAGGTAATTGGTGGCAGGCATGAGGATGCCGAGGAACATGGTCCTATGCAGCTTGCCAGTGTCATGACAGACTGTGACATGGCCGGTGGTAGCTGCCCCATGGTAAGTGATGGTGCTGAGGCATCAGAGTTTGATGGGCCTCATGGTGGAGGAGAACTCGGCCATGCCACGCCACGAGCTGGCATCGCTGAGGCTCCCTTCAGGGTTGTAGAATCTGTTCCTATGGGAGATGGCGGCAAGCATGGCAACCACAAGAGCGGTGATTTCGTGCCACCTGTCAGGGTCACAACGGACTGATATGGCGGGTGCTAGCTGCTCCATCCTTAGCATTGATCCCGAGGGATCACCAGAAGAGAGTAATATGTTTTCCCCAACCAGGCACAAGGATGGGAACACGGAACCCATACTCTGTCCAGATGATGGGATAGATGTGCTCACTACCTGTCAGGGTGATGGAGGAGCAGTACCCATAACCTGTCAGAGTAGTCAGAGAATGTATTCTACAGTCGGCCTATGCAATGGGAAGATCGGGCTCATCATCTATCCGACTGATTGGAAAACTTGTCTCCCTGCCGTGCAGGCCCATGGGAAAGAGATACCCATGGCTTGTCCAGATAGGAGAGTGGTACACTTAGTCTTTCAGAAAGATGGGAGATCAACACCCGTCACCTGTCAGAAAGGTGGAATGGCAATCCCAACAGCTTGTCAAGTTAAGGGACAGTTTCAGTCCACAGCTTGTCAGGGTGGTGGGAAAGCTGTGTCCCTGGCCAGTCAGGCCAATTGGAAGATGTCGTTATCCCCCGGGGAGACGGCCTACCAAGGCGCTCTCACCTGCAGACCGAGTAATGGGAATGCAGGGCCCGCACTGCATTCTTGGCCCTTAACCTGTAGAGGGATAACCGAACCACCTGCTGACTCAGAACAGGTCCAGGAAGGTTCCTGAGAAGTCGGGGCTCCCGTGCCACTTCTGGCTACCTCTAGCCAGGGGTTTCAGACTGGCGACCCAGCAAATGAAAGTCCTGAGGTACTGAAAGGCCTTGCAGAGACCCCCATCTCTGAGCCCTAATCGGAGGTCCTGTGGGATCCAAGCAGAGCTGCGCATGTAGTAGGACCTAGAGGTCCTGCCTCCATAGCGCAGTCTAAAAGGGGGAGGTGTCAGGAAAATATGGATTATATTTATTGTTATTGAGATACAGACAGAGCTGGCTTATATCTCCGTCCCTTTTTAGTTTGTACTGGAACTTTGTCTTTCTCCTCTCTGCTACCCCCAGTCAGGAATTTTGATGACCCAGACACGTCATAAAAGCCAGCTATATGGTACTGGTTTCCCTCCAGAATGTCTTTGTGTGCAGTTACAGACTTTTAACGTCAAATTTAATAATGCACATTAATGTCATAAATACATAAATCATATTTTTGGATTACTTATATTTTTGGGAACGCATTACCCCCTCTCTCATGTCTGGGACACTGTCAGAAACCTTTGAAATTAATTATGACCATATGCTCATCCCAGACATATCATATTTGGACTCAAACAGCAACTAATATCACAAGGGAAAACATGATGTCCTTATCGCTGGCCTGAGAGTTTCCAGGCCAAAGATATGGAAAAAAGGGTTTTTTCATACCTGTGGAAAATGGGTGTTCCTCTAAAAAAAACAGCCCATCGATGAGGTCAGCATAGTGTGAGTGCCTGGATTTATGGCCTAAAACATAAAATCAGAACAACCATTTTGCTGACTTATTCTTGCCCGGGACCACGACACAGCATCATCTCGTTACCACTGTGAGGCAAAATAATACACCATTTCTGGGGTGCCGCTCCCCCCTCCCCTAAATCTACGACTGTCACTGCATGGCACAGGTTTTGTCTTTCTCATTTAATCCTTTTAATTTAATAACTGTTTATGCGTATCTATAAATTGTCTCTTTTAATATCTTGTATATCTTTTTGTAAACACTGCCAACTTTCTGGAGTAAAACTTATAAATGACTAGTTTCGTTCATTATCTATGAAAGGGCTGAATACGTTCCTCTCCGCAAATTCACGGTACCAAACAGGTTACCAATCCACCTGAAAGAGATCGGTGGTGGCAGCATAATTTTTGTATTTATGTGATATTGTGGCCTGAGGGTGACTGGTTTGAGGTATATATATACGTTCCTGTCAGGAACTGGTGATATATATACATCCCGTCACAGCACGTGCCGCAGTAGACGACATAAATGAAAGCAGCTGTGCACCTTTTCTTATCCTCTGGCAATTCCGGGTTTGGCCAGCAGGATAAGAGGGCGCCAGAGAGCTGCAGGTCTTCACTAAGTTTGTGACACCCGGGGTACTCGGTAGCCAGGATGGAAATCTTCCGGGGAGGTCATGGTAGCTGTGGCCCAACTCTGTGGCCCTGGCCGTGCAGGAATGGGGATTATTTACAGGGCCTGATGAGTTTGTACGTGATGCCACCTGTAGTACCTGGTCATAGGTGAGCAGCGCTTCTGTTTTTGGGCCTCTGGGGCAGATGGTGCAGCAGCTTTCAGTAGCTGCAGCCCAGCATGGGCACTGTATCCTCCAGGACAGCAATCCGGTCAACTCCCAGGCAGTTTGGGTCCACTCCACCGAGACGCCCATTTATAAGCCTTTCCAGCTTGTCTCCTCTGTGCTGGCTACTTGCCTCTCCTGCCCTGCGCCTTCATGCTAGAGTGTCCCAAGTAGGTGGCTGCGGACCCTGTCGAGCGACGGTTGACACATCCTCTGACCCTAGGTATAGACATCGTTTTGCGGAATATCCACAGTTGTTGGCTACTGTGCCTGCAGCTCAGTAGCCCCCGGTTTCCTGGCTCAACCTTGCAGTGCTGTTGCCATATTGGAGCTGGTACCCTCCTGCAGCCAGTACCTTCACCATGACTGGAAGTCGAGGTGAATTCAAAGTTCACACTAGCCTGGGTACCATGGGCGACCTACCCACTGATCCCCACTCCTCCCCAGCGCCAGAGTTCCCCTAGAACTCCATCTTTCTTGGTTGTCTACTCTGTCCAACTGTTCTGACGGACTTCTCCCTGCAACTCACTTCTCTCTCCAACTGACTAACTCCTCCTCTTCCTGCTTTGTTTTCTACTCTCTGTCCCACCCCTCTGCCTATTCCCTCCTCCTGCCAGCAGATGGGGCTCCTCATATGAGGTCACTTCCGCCCCCCCTAGCTCCTGGCCAGGAGTTAGGATGGGTATTGGGTGCTGGTGTGTGTGTGTGTGTCTCAGTATTGTGTTCCCTCCTTACCTGGGAGTGAGATACCACACCTACTAGGTGCAGTATCTCTGCGGCAACATTTGCACCTTTTAGTGTATAATACGATGTGGATTTTGTTCTGTCAGGCCTCATGTTGCTGTAGGTGACTTCTATCTCAGGGTTTGCACCTTTTGGTGTATAATATGAGGTGGATTTTGTTGTAGGTGACTTCTATCTCAGGGTTGCACCTTTTGGTGTATAATATGAGGTGGATTTTGTTGTAGGTGACTTCTATCTCAGGGTTGCACCCTTTGGTGTATAATATGAGGTGGATTTTGTTGTAGGTGACTTCTATCTCAGGGTTGCACCTTTTGGTGTATAATATGAGGTGGATTTTGTTGTAGGTGACTTCTTTCTTAGGGTTGCACCTTTTGGTGTATAATATGAGGTGGATTTTGTTCTGTCAGGCCTCATGTTGCTGTTGGTGACTTCTATCTCAGGGTTTGCACCTTTTGGTGTATAATATGAGGTGGATTTTGTTCTGTCAGGCCTCATGTTGCTGTTGGTGACTTCTATCTCAGGGTTTGCACCTTTTGGTGTATAATACGAGGTGGATTTTGTTCTGTCAGGCCTCATGTTGCTGTTGGTGACTTCTATCTCAGGGTTGCACCCTTTGGTGTATAATATGAGGTGGATTTTGTTCTGTTAGGCCTCATGTTGCTGTTGGTGACTTCTATCTTAGGGTTGCACCTTTTGGTGTATAATATGAGATGGATTTTGTTCTGTTAGGCCTCATGTTGCTGTTGGTGACTTCTTTCTCAGGGTTGCACCTTTTGGTGTATATTATTAGATGGATTTTGTTCTGTCAGGCCTCATGTTGCTGTTGGTGACTTCTATCTCAGGGTTGCACCTTTGGTGTATAATATGAGGTGGATTTTGTTCTGTTAGGCCTCATGTTGCTGTTGGTGACTTCTATCTCAGGGTTGCACCCTTTGGTGTATAATATGAGGTAGATTTTGTTGTAGGTGACTCTTATCTCAGGGTTGCACCCTTTGGTGTATATTATTAGATGGATTTTGTTCTGTCAGGCCTCATGTTGCTGTTGGTGACTTCTATCTCAGGGTTGCACCCTTTGGTGTATAATATGAGGTGATTTAGTTCTGGCAGTCTCATGATGTTGCTGTTGGTGACTTCTATCTCAGGGTTGCACCCTTTGGTGTATAATATGAGGTGGATTTTGTTGTAGGTGACTATTATCTCAGGGTTGCACCCTTTGGTGTAAGTATAGTATGAGGTGGCTTTGTTTTGTCTTTGCGTCATTTCTAGTATATTCCGTGTCCAGTGCTTTCCTTGTCTTCTCTTTCCATGTATAGAGATCCCACTGCACAGGTCATCTCTTGCATCAGCCTCCGCCTTCCCAGTAGGAGGAACATGGTCTGTACCACACAGAGGGATTTGATCCCTTTTCTCTTGCAGCCACTTCGGCATCTCATCTTCATGAATAGTAACATGACAACCAATCAGAATTTTACCTAATGGAATTGGCTAATTAGATAATTGGATTTAATTTGTTCACTGAAGTGCACAGAAGGGGAAAAAAACAAGGTGGTTTCTCCTCCACACGTCTGTGGGAACGGTGGTGTGTTATGGTCCCCGGGGCCTTCCCTGGAGGATATTGGGGTGTCCTGCAGATAAATAGGCGGCCATCAGACCTCCCTGGCAAGACTGGAAGGGACTCTGAGGAGGAGACTGGAAGATTACATGGACTCCGGTGGGGGCAGGCTGCAGCAAGCATCTTCTATTCATTTTGTGTTCAGCAAGTCTTGGTGGGGGTGTTGGGCTGGAAATGATGTGCTTCTCTAGCAAGATGGAATCATAGTGCAGCTGCACAGACAAATGGCTGTGAGAGAAAAACAAGAGGACAGAGAGAAGGATGGAGGGGAAGGCGAGCTGTGAGGAGAGGTTCCCTGCACTGCTGTGTGACTAGAAACCATAATTACATCACAAAGGAGAAATTATTTCACTCGGAAAACAGAGCTGCCGGGGGGTGGGTGGGAGATCTCCACACAGTGACTGAGTCCGGAGAAGAAGGGACCCAGCCACCACAAGTCAGACATCTTCGCCTTGCTGGCCCGCTCAATGGCAGCTTCAGGATGCTTCACATGGGACGGCGTCTTTCCCTGGATCTATCCACCTCTGGATGGGTGCAAGGCGCAGTGGTGCTGAGGGGGCCCCTGTACTATGGGCCCTGCAGCTGCTGAGCGCTCATTTCTATAGCATTATTTCTCCTGACTCATCTGGAAGCAGGAATTAAGGAAAGGACGCAGATTTGCTCATCCGCCTTCGCCCTAAGATCTGCTATTTTTTTACAGAATTCTTATTTTCTCTGGAAGTGAAGTGGGAATTTTGGTCGTGATTGAATCCCCTCAGAGATGCAGGAGGGAGGAGGTGGAGGAGGAGGCGAGAGGAGCATTTCTAAGGATGTGAGCCAGAGCTGGAGATGGGTGAGTGGTGGTAACCATAGAAATGGTTCCAGTGGAGAGCGGTGAAGGGGAGAGGGCGATGGAGAGAGCTGGCGAGGGCGATGGGGAAAGAGGGCGATGGAGAGAAGGACATGGAGAGACAGGGCGATGGGGAGAGGGCGATGGGGAGAGGGCGATGGAGAGAAGGACATGGAGAGACAGGGCGATGGGGAGACAGGGCGATGGGGAGAGGGCGATGGAGAGAGCTGGCGAGGGCGATGGAGAGAGCTGGCGAGGGCGATGGAGAGAAGGACATGGAGAGACAGGGCGATGGGGAGAGAGGGCGATGGAGAGAAGGACATGGAGAGACAGGGCGATAGGGAGAGAGGGCGATGGAGAGAGCTGGCGAGGACGATGGGGAAAGAGGGCGATGGAGAGAAGGACATGGAGAGACAGGGCGATGGGGAGAGCTGGCGAGGGTGATGGAGAGAGCTGGCGAGGGCAATGGAGAGAGCTGGCGAGGGCGATGGAGAGAAGGACATGGAGAGACAGGGCGATGGGGAGAGGGCAATGGAGAGAAGGACATGGAGAGACAGGGCGATAGGGAGAGAGGTGGCGAGGGCGATGGAGAGAGCTGGTGAGGGCAATGGAGAGAAGGACATGGAGAGACAGGGCAATTGGGAGAGAGGGCAATGGAGAGAGCTGGCGAGGGCAATGGGGAAAGAGGGCGATGGGGAGAGTTGGTGAGGGCAATGGAGAGAAGGACATGGAGAGACAGGGCGATGGGGAGAGAGGGCAATGGAGAGAGCTGGTGAGGGCGATGGAGAGAGCTGGCGAGGGCAATGGAGAGAAGGACATGGAGAGACAGGGCAATTGGGAGAGAGGGCAATGGAGAGAGCTGGCAAGGGCAATGGGGAAAGAGGGCGATGGGGAGAGTTGGTGAGGGCAATGGAGAGAAGGACATGGAGAGACAGGGCGATGGGGAGAAATGGCGAGGGCGATGGAGAGAGGGTGATGGAGAGAGCTGGCGAGGGCAATGGGGAAAGAGGACGATGGGGAGAGCTGGCAAGGGCAATGGAGAGAAGGACATGGAGAGACATGGCGATGGGGAGAGGGCGATGGAGAGAGGGCAATGGAGAGAGCTGGCGAGGGCGATGGAGAGAGGGCGCTAGGCGATGGAGACAGGGCGATGGAGAGAGCTGGACAGGGCGATGGAGAGAGGGCGCTAGGCGATGGAGACAGAGCGATGGAGAGAGCTGGTCAGGGCGATGGAGAGAGCTGGCGAGGGCGATGGAGAGAGGGTGATGGAGATAGCTGGCAAGGGCAATGGAGAGAGAGGGCGATGGGGAGAGAGGGCGATGGAGAGAGCTGGCAAGGACGATGGGGAGAGCTGGTGAGGGCAATGGGGAGAGAGGGTGATAAGCGATGGAGACAGGGTGATGGAGAGAGATGGCGGGGGTGATGAGGAAAGAGGGCGATGGAGAAAGCTGGGGAGGGCGATCTGGAAAGAGGACAACGGGGAGAGCTAGCGAATGTAATGGAGAGAGGGACATGGAGAGAGAGGGCGATGGAGAGAGAGGGCAATGGAGAGAGCTGGCAAGGGCAATGGCGAGAGAGGGCGATAAGCAATGGAGACAGGGTGATAGAGAGAGCTGGCGAGGGTGATGTGGAAAGAGGGCAACGGGGAGAGCTGGCGAGGGTGATCAGGAGAGCTGGCGAGGGCAATGGAGGGAGAGACATGGAGAGAGAGGGCAATGGAGAGAACTGACGAGGGCGATGGGGAGAGCTGGCGAGGGCGATGGGGAGAGCTGGCGAGGGCAATGGAGGGAGAGACATGGAGAGAGAGGGCAATGGAGAGAACTGACGAGGGCGATGGGGAGAGCTGGCGAGGGCGATGGGGAGAGCTGGCAAGGGCGATGGGGACATGCTTCTCCTGGATGAGACATGTTGGGATGATGCCCAGTTCAGTCATATTTTCAGATGCCACAGACCATTTCCCCATTGTGCATGGCATTAACACGTTCATCACCACAAAGCTAGCAGTTTACTTTGCATGGTTGTATGCCACAAGTCATCGCTTCATCCTTCTATCTTAGAAATGTGTTTCCTTGGTAAATCCATTGCTCCTGTAGAGTAAGCAGGCCGTCTTTGAGCTGCATTAACAGGCACAGTGACAATTAGGTCATCATCTGGACTGGAGCTGCATTCATCTTGTCTCTACCACATGTGACTACAAATTCTGCACACAGCTGCCACAACCTTCCCTCTCCTGGAGAAGAAGAATCTGACACTGTCCGCTTTCCTCCCACGCTGCATCTTCATCCTCCATTAACACATCCCAGCAGATCCTCTCCTCCCACAGTCCTGTACCATAGATCCCAGCAGATCCTCTACTCCCACAGTCTTGTACTATAGATGCTGGCAGATCCTCTACTCCTGCAGCCCTGTAACAAAGATTGTACCAGATCCTCTCTTCCCACAGTGTTGTACAAAAAATCCTGCCAGATCCTCTCCTCCCAAAGTCTTGTACCATAGATTCCAGCAGATCCTCTACTCCCGCAGCCCGGTAGCAAAAACCCTGTCAAGTCCTCTCCTCCCACAGTATTGTACCATAGATCCCACAAGATCCTTTACTCCCACAGTCTTGTACCATAGATCCTGGCATATCCTCTACTTCCGCAGCCTTGTAACAAAGATTCTACCAGATCCTGTCTTCTCACAGTTTTGTACTATAGATTCCAGCAGATTCTCTACTCCCGCAGCCCTGTAGCAAAGACCTTGGCGGATCCTCTCCTCCCACAGTTTTGTACCCTAGATCCCAGCAGATTCTCTACTAACCACAGTCTTGTACCCTAGATCCCAGCAGATACTTTACTCCCACAGTCCTGTGACAAATATCCTACCAGATTCTCTCTTCCCACAGTTTTGTACTATACAGTCATGGCCAAAAGTTTTGAGAATGACACCACAATGCTATTCTCCCATGATCTGCTCCCTCTGGTTATTTGTGTTTGTCTGATGTTTCTATCACATACAGAAATATAATTACAATCATATTATGACACCAGAAGGTTCTATTGACAGAATGAGTTACTGCAGCAAGTGAATATGTGCAGAGTTGCCCCTTCTTCTTCAGGACTCTGCAATTCTCCCTGGCTGCTCTCAATCATCTTCTGGAGCAAATCCTGACTGATCGCCGTCCATTCTTCCATTCTTCCATTCTTCCATTCCTCCATTCCTCCATTCTTCCATTCTTCCATTCTTGCATAATCAATGCTTGCATTTTGGCAGAATTTGTTGGTTTTTGTTTGTCCACCCATCTCTTGATGATTGACCACAAGTTCTCAATGGGATTAAGATCTAGGGAGTTTCCAGGCCATGGACCCAAAATCTCTATGTTTTGTTCCCTGAGCCATTTAGTTATCACCTTTGCTTTATGGCAAGGTGCTCCATCATGCTGGAAAAGGCATTGTTGGGCGCCAAACTGCTCTTGGACGGTTGGGAGAAGTTGCTCTTGGAGGACATTCTGGTGCCATTCTTTATTCATGGCTGTGTTTTTAGCAAGACTGTGAGTGAGCGATTCCTTGGCTGAGATAGCAGACCCCACACATGAATGTTTCAGTGCTTTACAGTTGGCATGAGACAGACTGGTGTAGCGCTACCTCTCTTCTCCGAATAAGCTGTTTTCCAGATGTCCCAAACAATCGAAAAGGTATTCATCATAGAAAATGACTTTACCCCAGTCTCAGCGGTCCACTCCCTGCTGTACTTTCCCCCAGTCCTCAGCATCCACTCCCTGTACCTTTCCCAGTCTCAGCAGTCACTCTGTACCTTTCACCCCAGTCCTCAGCGGTCCACTCCCTGCTGTACCTTTCCCCCAGTCCTCAGCAGTCCACTCCCTGTACCTTTCCCCCAGTCCTCAGCAGTCCACTCCCTGTACCTTTCCCCCAGTCCTCAGCAGTCCACTCCCTGGACCTTTCCCCCAGTCCTCAGCAGTCCACTCCCTGTACCTTTCCCCAGTCCTCAGCGGTCCACTCCTGCTGTACTTTCCCCAGTCCTCAGCAGTCCACTCCCTGTACCTTTCCCCCAGTCCTCAGCAGTCCACTCCCTGTACCTTTCCCCCAGTCCTCAGCAGTCCACTCCCTGTACTTTCCCCCAGTCCTCAGCAGTCCACTCCTGGACCTTTCCCCCAGTCCTCAGCAGTCCACTCCCTGCACCTTTCCCCCAGTCCTCAGCAGTCCACTCCCTGTACCTTTCCCCCAGTCCTCAGCTTTCCACTCCCTGGACCTTTCCCCCAGTCCTCAGCAGTCCACTCCCTGGACCTTTCCCCCAGTCCTCAGCAGTCCACTCCCTGTACCTTTTCCCCAGTCCTCAGCAGTCCACTCCCTGTACCTTTCCCCCAGTCCTCAGCAGTCCACTCCCTGGACCTTTCCCCCAGTCCTCAGCAGTCCACTCCCTGTACCTTTCCCCCAGTCCTCAGCAGTCCACTCCCTGTACCTTTCCCCCAGTCCTCAGCAGTCCACTCCTTGTACCTTTTGCAGAATATCAGTCGGTCCCTGATGTTTTTTCTGGAGAGAAGTGGCTTCTTTGCTGCCCTCCTTGAAACCAGGCCTTGCTCAAAGAGTCTCCGCAGTCTCACAGTGCGTGCAGAAGCACTCACACCAGTCTGCTGCCATTCCTGAGCAAGCTCAGCACTGCTGCTAGTCCCATCCCGCAGCTGAAACAGTTTTAAGATAAGGTCCTGGCGCTTGCTGGTCTTTCTTGGGCGCCCTGGAGACTTTTTGACAACAATGGAAGCTCTCTCCTTTAAGTTCTTGATGATGCGATAGATTGGTGACTGAGGTGCAATCTTTCTAGCTGCGATAGTCTTCCCTGTTAGGCCATTTTTGTGCAGTGCAATGATGGCTGCACGTGTTTTTTTAGAGATAACCATGGTTAACTGAAGAGAAACAATGATACCAAGCACCAGCCTCCTTTTAAAGTGTCCAGTGGTGTCATTCTTACTTAATCATGACTGATTGATCGCCAGCCCTGTCCTCATCAACACCTACACCTGTGTTAATGGAACAATCACTAAAACGATGTTAGCTGCTCCTTTTAAGGCAGCCCCCCTGATGAAGTGATTTCACAACTAAACACGAAACGTATGTAGGGGTCCGGACCCGGGGGATCCTCCACTGCCTTGGGGCTGTGCTGTATACAGTGTGGTAATTACCTTTGTGCACTATTATCTGGGTTACTTGTGTAGCTCTTAGACTTAACCTATGGTTGCAGGGCATGTGGCTCTAACTGTTGCACTGGCACTTTATATATGTATATTGTATTATATCTCCTTATCTCTGATGTACTATAGGTGGTCTATGTTATTATCCATTTGGATGTTGTATTGTGCACTGTAAATGGTTGATTTTACATTGTTACACCTGCACTGTGTGCACCTTGCTCCAAGCATCTTATGTATCCATCCTTTTACTCTGTGAAGCCAGTTTACCTGTTTAACATTAAATGATATGTATTTATGCACACCTCCTCTCCTTTTCGTTCTTATATATACTCCTTTTAAGGCAGGACTACAATGATGTTGAAATGTGTTTTGGGGGTTAAAGTTCATTTTCTAGGCAAATATTGACTTAGCAAGTAATTGCTGTTAAGCTGATCACTCTTTATGACATTCTGGAGTATATGCAAATTGCCATTAGAAAAACTGAAGCAGTAGACTTTGTTACAATTAATATTTGTATCATTCTCAAAACTTTTGGCCATGACTGTAGATTCCAGCAGATCCTCTACTCCCACAGCCCTGTAGCAAAGACCATACCAGATCCTCTTCTCCTACAGTATTGTACCATAGATACAAGCAGATCCTCTACTCCCACAGCCCTGTAGCAAAGACCATACCAGATCCTCTCCTCCTACAGTCTTCTACCATAGATCCCAGCAGATCCTCTTCTCCACCAGTCTTCTACCATAGATCCCTGCAGATCCTCTCCTCCCATAGTCTTGTACCAAAGATCCCAGCAGATCCTCTCCCACAGTTTTGTACCATAGATCCCAGTAGATACTTTACTCCCACAGTCTTGTACCATAGATCCCAGTCAATCCTCTACTCTCACAGCCCTGTAACAAAGATCCTACCAGATCCTCTCTTCCCACAGTCTTTTACTATAGATTCCAGCAGATCCTCTACTCCCACAGCCCTGTAGCAAAGACCATACTAGATCCTCTCCTTCTACAGTCTTGTACCATAGATCCCAGCAGATCCTCTACTTCCACAGTTTTGTACCATAGATCCCAGCAGATACTTTTTTCCCACGGTCATGTATCATAGATCCCAGCAGATCCTCTACTCCTGCAGCCCTGTAGCAAAGACACTGTCAGATCATATCCTCCCACAGTCTTGTACCATAGATCCCAGCAGATCCTCTACTCCCGCAGCCTTGTACCATAGATTATGGTCGATCCTCTACTCCCACAGCCCTGTAGCAAAGACACTGTCAGATTGTCTCCTCCTGCAGTCTTATACGATAGATCCCAGCAGATCCTCTACTCCTGCAGTCTTGTACCATAGATTCTGGCCAATCCTCTGCCCCCACAGTCTTGTACCATAGATTCTGGCTAATCCTCTGCTCCCACAGCCCTGTTACAAAGATCCTAGCAGATCCTGTCTGGCCACAGTCTTGTACCATACATCCCAGCAGATCCTCTACTCCCGCAGCCCTGGAGCAAAGACCCTGCCAGATGCTCTACTCCCACAGTCTTGTACCATAGATCCCAGCAGATCCTCTACTCCCAGTCTTCTACCATAGATTCTGGCCAATCCTCATCTAACAGACCTGTTACAAAGATCCTACCAGATCCTCTCTTGCCACAGTCTTGTACCATACATCCCAGCAGATCCTCTACTCCCGCAGCCCTGGAGCAAAGACCCTGCCAGATGCTCTCCTCCCAGAGTCTTGTACCAAAGATCCGAGCAGATCCTCTCCCACAGATTTGTACCACAGATCCCAACAGATACTCAATTCCCACAGTCTTGTACCATAGATCCTGGCCTATCCTCTCCTTCCAGAGTCTTGTACCATAGATCCCAGCAGATCCTCTCTTCCCACAGTGTTGTACCAAAAATCCTGCCAGATCCTCTCTTCCCACAGTCTTGTACCATAGATCGCAGCTGATCCTCTACTCCCACAGTCTTGTACCATAGATCTTGTCTGATCCTCTACTCCCGCAACCCTGTAACAAAGATTTTACCAAATCCTCTCTTCCCACAGTCTTGTACCATAGATCCTAGCAGATCCTCTACTCCCATAGTCTTGTACCATAGATCCAAGCATATCCTCTCTTCCCACAGTCTTGTACCATAGATCCCAGCAAATGCTCTACTCCTGCAGCTCTGTAGCAAAGACCCTGTCAGATCCTCTCCTCTCTCAGTCTTGTACCACAGATTCCAGCAGATCCTCCTCCTCCACAGTCTTGTACCAAAGATCCGAGCAGATCTTCTCCTCCCACAGTCTTCTACCATAGATCCCAGCAGATCCTCTCTTCCCATAGTCTTGTACCATAGAGCCCAGCAAATCCTCTACTCCCGCAGTCTTGTTCCATAGATCCAAGCATATCCTCTACTCCCGCAGCAAAGCTCTGTAGCAAAGACCCTGTCAGATCCTCTCCTCCCACAGTCTTGCACCCTAGATTCCAGCAGATCCTCTACTCCCACAGTCTTCTGCCATAGATCACAGTAGGTCCTCTCTTCCCAGTCTTGTACCATAGATCCCAGTAGATCCTCTACTCCCACAATCTTGTACCATAGATCACAGCAGATCCTCTCCTCCCAGAGTTTTATACTAAAGATCCTGGCAGATCCTCTCCTCCCACAGTCTTGTACCATAAATCCCAGTAGATCTTCTCCTTACATAGGCATGTACCATAGATCCCACAGATCCTCTCCTCCCGCAGCCCTGTAGCAAAGACCCTTTCAGATCTTCTCCTCCCACAGTCTTGTACCATAGATCACAGCAGATGCTCTACTCCCACAATCTTCTAGATCCTGGCTGATCCTCTACTCACGCATGCCCTTTATTAAACATTGTGGCATATTCTCTCCTCCCATAGCCGTGAACGAAATACCCTGCCAGATCCTGTACACCTACAATCTTATACCAAAGATCCTGTCCGATCCACTACTCCCACAGCCTTGTATTACAGATCCTAGATTATCTTCTTTCATAGTCTTGTACCATAGATTCTTGCAGATCCTCTCCTTCCATAATCTTGCATCATACACACTAGCAAATTATCTTGTCTCATTGTTTTGTACCATAGATCTTCACAAAGATCATGGATCTGTAACAAAGATCCTACCAGGTCATCTCTTCCCACAGTCTTGTACAATAGATCACGGCAGATCTTCTCCTTCCACTGTCTTGTACTATAGATCCTGACAGATCCTCTCCTCCCCTCAGTCATGTTTCCTGGATTCTGGCAGATTATATCTTCATAGTGCAGTACTATGAGTTCTTGTAGATCCTTTTCTCCCAGAGACTTGTAGCTTGGAATCTGGCAGAGCCACGATTTTCAATCGCAATGTGATTTCACCAATGAATATAAAGTAATATATATATATATAATAATTTATATATAGAGAGAATAATGGCTGTATATAATGATTTACATAGAGAGAGAGAATAATGGCTGTATATAATGATTTACATAGAGAGAGAGAATAATGGCTGTTCTGTCACTCAGCACCAGTTTCATTTTGCAGGACATGTACGGTTGATGTCACTTCCATTATTATCTGGAGATGTGATACATGATTGATCCATCAGGGAGATCATGGTGACCAGATCGGGGTCACATGCAGGGGTGGATTAAGGGTAGCCAGTGCCCAGGGCTGTTCACACTCTGTGGGTCCCCCGGTCATGTGACAGGGTCATCATATACCTGAAGCAGATTATTCCAGAAAAATAGTTGCTGAGTGAAACTATAACCTGTCAAACATCCAGCATGCATCTGATCAAACGAATGAAAAAAAACCTTATGTGAACATAACTTAGCAAAAACTGAGGTAACAACTCCCCAAATACTCAGCGTGTGCACGAGGCCTTACAGATACTGAGGTAAAAACTCACCAAATACTCAGCGTGTGCACGAGGCCTTACAGATACTGAGGTAAAAAACACCAAATACTCAGCGTGTGCACGAGACCTTACAGATACTGAGGTAAAAACTCACCAAATACTCAGCGTGTGCACGAGACCTTACAGATACTGAGGTAAGAAGTCACCAAATACTCAGCGTGTGCACGAGGCCTTACAAATACTGAGGTAACAACTCACCAAATACTCAGTGTGTGCACGAGGCCTTACATATACTGAGGTAACAACTCACCAAATACTCAGCGTGTGCACGAGGCCTTACAGATACTGAGGTAAAAACTCACCAAATACTCAGTGTGTGCACGAGGCCTTACATATACTGAGGTAACAACTCACCAAATACTCAGCGTGTGCACGAGGCCTTACAGATACTGAGGTAACAACTCACCAAATACTCAGCGTGTGCACGAGGCCTTACATATACTGAGGTAACAACTCACCAAATACTCAGCGTGTGCACGAGGTCTTAAGCGGCCGTCACACGCTTAGATATCGCTAGCGATATTGTTAGCGATCACGTGCACGCGCGTTCGCTTACAATATCGCTCACATCGCTGGTGAGATGTCACACAGACAGACTCACCAGCGATGTGGACCAGCGAGATCGCTGGTTACTATGGTACACATCGGGTTACTAGGCGCCGCGCATCGCTTAGTAACCCGACGTGTACCATAGTTACCATCTCCCAGCATAGGCTCTGCCGCTGGGAGATCGCTCATCGTGGTGTTATACACCACGATGAGGCAGATCGTCAAATCGTTAATCGCAAGATCTGAGGTCCGGGGCTCAGATCTCGATCTTGCGATTTGATCATGAATCGCTCGTCGTATCCTGCCGTCACACGCACAGACATCGTTCATGCGATGTTTCATCTGGCGCGTTCAAGCAATATCTTGCAAGATATCTGTGCGTGTAACGGCCCGCTTAACAGATACTGAGGTAACAACTCACCAAATACTCAGCGTGTGCACGAGACCTTACATATACTGAGGTAACAACTCACCAAATACTCAGCGTGTGCACGAGGCCTTACAGATACTGAGGTAAAAATCCCACCAAATACTCAGCGTGTGCACGAGGCCTTACAGATACTGAGATAACAACTCACCAAATACTCAGCGTGTGCACGAGGTCTTACAGATACTGAGGTAAAAATCCCACCAAATACTCAGCGTGTGCACGAGGCCTTAGGGGGCCGTCACACGCTGCGACATCTTTAGCGATATTGTAAGCGATCACGTGCACGCGCGATCGCTTACAATATCGCTCACATCGCTGGTGAGATGTCACACAGACAGACTCACCAGCGATGCGGAGCCGCGATCTCGCTCGTTACTATGGTACACATCGGGTAACTAGGCGCCGCGCGTCGCTTAGTTACCCGACGTGTACCATAGTTACCATCTCCCAGCATAGGCGCGGTCGCTGGGAGATGGATCATCGTGGTGTCACACACCACGATGATGCAGATCGTTGCATCGTTCATCGCTAGATCTGAGAACCGAACCTCAGATCAGCGATGTCACGATCAAGCGATTTACCATCGTAAATCGCTTGATTACATGCAACGATATCTTGCCCGATATCGCTTAAGCGATCAAAAAGGAGATCGCTTAAACGATATCGGGCAAGATATCTCACCGTGTGACGGCCCCCTTACAGATACTGAGGTAACAACTCACCAAATACTCAGCGTGTGCACGAGGCCTTACAGATACTGAGATAACAACTCACCAAATACTCAGCGTGTGCACGAGACCTTACATATACTGAGGTAAAAACTCACCAAATACTCAGCGTGTGCACGAGACCTTACATATACTGAGGTAAAAACTCACCAAATACTCAGCGTGTGCACGAGACCTTACAGATACTGAGGTAACAACTCACCAAATATTCAGAGTGTGCACGAGACCTTACATATACTGAGGTAAAAACTCACCAAATACTCAGCGTGTGCATGAGACCTTACAAATACTGAGGTAACAACTCACCTAATACTCAGCGTGTGCACGAGACCTTACAAATACTGAGGTAACAACTCACCAAATACTCAGCGTGTGCACGAGACCTTACAGATACTGAGGTAACAACTCACCAAATATTCAGAGTGTGCACGAGACCTTACATATACTGAGGTAAAAACTCACCAAATACTCAGCGTGTGCACGAGGCCTTACAAATACTGAGGTAACAACTCACCTAATACTCAGCGTGTGCACGAGACCTTACAGATACTAAGGTAACAACTCACCAAATACTCAGCATGTGCACGAGGCCTTACATATAGTGAGGTAAAAACTCACCAAATACTCAGCGTGTGCACGAGACCTTACATATATTGAGGTAAAAACTCACCAAATACTCAGCGTGTGCACGAGACCTTACATATACTGAGGTAACAACTCGCCAAATACTCAGCATGTGCACGAGACCTTACATATAGTGAGGTAAAAACTCACCAAATACTCAGCGTGTGCACGAGACCTTACATATACTGAGGTAAAAACTCACCAAATACTCAGCGTGTGCATGAGACCTTACATATACTGAGGTAAAAACTCACCAAATACTCAGCGTGTGCACGAGGCCTTACAAATACTGAGGTAACAACTCACCAAATACTCAGCGTGTGCACGAGACCTTACATATACTGAGGTAAAAACTCACCAAATACTCAGCATGTGCACGAGGCCTTACATATAGTGAGGTAAAAACTCACCAAATACTCAGCGTGTGCATGAGGCCTACAGATACTGAGGTAAAAACTCACCAAATACTCAGTGTGTGCACGAGGCCTTACAGATACTGAGGTATAAACTCACCAAATTCTCAGCGTGTGCACGAGGCCTTACAGATACTGAGGTAACAACTCACCAAATACTCAGCGTGTGCACGAGGCCTTACATGACAATCGAGGGAGGATTTTCCGGTCGTTAATAGACCACACTCCATCTGTAATACCCCGCCATTATTTAAATAACGACACAACACTGCTAGTGACTTGGTTAAATAATTTTGGCCACAGCAGCCTTTATTGCCTATTGTTTACAGACTAAGAAGAACCGTCCAACGGGCGTCCCAGCTTAAACAATAGGCACACCACATATCACACATGGATAAGTCCAGTCCAGAAGCCTCCTAAACTTTTGCCCCTGGCCGCAACACACCGACCCCAGGGGAAGATATTGATTACCGAGAACCAATACCCCAACCTTGCAGAACCCCGTGCCTGCAAGGTACTTGTAACCAGAGCCACTATACCTTCCAAGTGGCTCACCTCCCAATTACTAGTGAAGATTCACTGCCTCTGGACCAGACCTACCCCCACCACAGAACAGGCCAAGTGACCCCTTACTTTGCCTGGACCCGCCACACACCAAGCACTTGCTCCACGCCTTCTCACACACCCAACACCCATAAATCCAACCTATATCCTTCAAATGCACCTGATCTGCTTCATATAGTCCCGAGATGACGTCTCCAACTCCCTATGGCACACCACAATCCCACCATTATGAGCCACAAACGCTGCCACCACCTTATACCTTCACTCTTACCTTGTTCATTTTGTCCACTGACCTCATAAACTTCCCTCTCCCATGTGCAACAATATCCGACCATACCACCATCAAACCTGGTGAGAACACCAGAATGTAATAAATCACATCTAATGTTTTGATCAATCACAGGACACTCTCACCCCCAACTCATTCTCCCCAACATGCAAGACCAACACATCCGGAGAACGATTCACAGTGCAAAAAGTTAGAACAGCAAGTAGTAAGTGGTTGGAGAGGAGAAGGATCAGGACCTGCACAGTGCCGTGCAGCCTGGTACCAAACTTTACCGGCAGGGCACCATCAAGCGGTGATCCCAAACCGGAACACGGGCAATTATCGAGCGGGTCCAAGCGTACCCGTGCCCAAACTACCGGACCACCGGTTCCGAGGTGAACAGACGTCCACCGCTGTTCTGCAAACCGGAGTGAAGGAACCACTTCTTAGGAGCACCTCACTGCAGCCGCAACCAAGCCGTCTTGCCAGCAGGGTACCCACCACTGTGAGACAGGACCTTACAGCTGTTTCGTAGCCCGGCTAGGAAATTCTCTAGAAGTTTCCCTAGTACCTTGAACTGGTACACTAGGGCGACATCGGCAACCAATATAGAAAGGTTAGACAAAGGAGGAACACCTTGGAGCTCTGGGCTAAAACCAGTCACCGCTGAGACCACCCGATCAGTTACCTAAGACTGTACACCGTGTACCACACCAACCGTTTCAGTAGGACCCGTTCAGAGGAATCTGGTGTCCGTGCCTTTCTTCAAAACTCTTACTAACTTGTTCAGCAACTACCCAAGCTGCCGTATTCCATCTGGTGCAGCTCCTGCCCCGGGGACCCCTGCTCATCCTGTGGGGAGCATCCCATCTAGCTGCCGCACATCCCCCAGAGGCCCAAGCAGTGCCGGTGCAATCACCGGACTCCCACAGGTGGCGTCACGACAAACAAGAATTATCCCCATCCGTTCATCCCTTTTGATCTGACCACCGGGCCCCACAGCCTCAGGCGCGGAACCATGACGAGGGAATCATTGCCTGAGACGTGAGCATCCGGCAACGGTGAGTCAGATCCAGTCTCTGCTTTGGCCCAGCAGCTCCAGACTCTGACTCTGGAGGTTGCAGACATTCGGTCATCCTTACAGGGTCAGCAGCTGCAGAATGTTGTGGTGTGGAACCCAGCGGTGTCAGTTCAGACCTGAACCTAAGATTGCTCTCCCAGACGGGTTTGTAGGAGGCAGAGACAAATTTGCAGTATTTAAAGAAGCCTGTAAACTATACTTTAGGCTCCGGCCCTATTCCTCTGGAGATGAGCAGCAATGTGTGAGAATTATTGTGTCGCTGTTGCAGGGGGATCCCCAATTCTGAGCTTTCTCGTTGCCACATGACTCTGATTGTCTCCATGTCTGTAGATGGGTTTTTGGATGCTCTTGAACTCATCTATGATAATCCTATTTGACTGAATCCAGATTGCGTCACCTCCAACAGGGGAATCGGTCAGCTGAGACTTACTGTACTGAGTTTGGTAGGTGGGCTACGGACACTAAAGGCCCCGTTACAGTTTCAACATCGTTCCTGACATCGTTCGAAAGTAACGTCAGGAACGATATTGAAACGACATTGTTGTTCGTTGTTGCGTGTAAACGCACGATTCAACAACGATAGTTGTTCAAGTTGGAGTTAACAGGTTTTCCTGCATGCAGGAAAACCTGTCAACTTCAACTTAAGCAACCTGCGGGCATCGTTCGGTGTGACACGCAATAGCGATAGTCACGGCCGACTTCACCCATTCACACAGTGAGCAGGGATTTTAGCGGGTTTGCGAATGATCCCTGCTCACAACATCGTTGCTGAGTTGTCAACGATATGTATACATGTGACATCTCATCAACAAAGGCTGCAACGACCGCATGCACCTGAGATCGTTGCCGACATCGTTTCAACGTTGAAGCGTGTGATGGTACCTTAAGTGGAACAATCCGACCCTCAGAAGTTATTTTTGCCAGGGACTCTCAGAAACCAATTGACTCCTTGGAGTTTCTGTTGAATTGCTGTGTGGATCTTCTCAAGCTAAGTGTTTTTCCCTTCCCTCTTTGTTTGTTTCCCTGGTGTGTATCTTTAGTTGGTAGCCAAGCTGACTAGCGTTCACTTGCTCTGATCCTTGTCTAGTTGTAGTTCAGGGACAGTGAGGGAATAGGTATCCTGCCCGGTGACAGTTGCGGAAACTGTATAGGGATGTTAGGGGAGCCAGGTGTCAGTGCTAGTTGTTCTAGGGGTCGCCATCCCCCCTTTGTGCCCTTAGCATCGGGACTCCTTCTCCCGCTTGTCATCCTGCCTGGGGGTGTCTCCCTACACCCAGCTGACACCATGATGGCAATTGCTTCCCTCAGGGAAGAGACACGAACACCAGGCCCAATAAAGGTGGAGGGGTATATGTGCAGAAATTGGGCAATTTTCAATAAACCAGCACAACACCAAGGGCTATCTAAGCCCGTAACAATGCCAAGGAAGGAGAAGTTGCTGAACATGGTCAAGGGGTACTTAAGTGACCATATGTGTGACCTTTCTGATGCTTCAGTTCCCTTTAATTATTGAGTGTCCAAGCTGAACACTTGGCCCAGCCTCTCCTCATACGCCTTGGAGGTGCTGTCCTGCCTGGCTGCTAGTGTGATGTCAGAGCGTGTTTTCAATTCCGCTGGGTCAATCATCACTAATAGGCGTAGACGCCTCTCAACGGAAAATGCAGACAGACTTACTCTGATTAACTTCAACAAGGACTGGATATCTCCACAGTTTGTAATCCATCCAGATGACAGCAACCCAACCTAAATTCACCTTAAATGCTGATTCTACTGCTTGTAATGTCAACCCCTTCCCATAAAAGCCCATGACTCAGCCCATAGGGCTAATTTTTTCAAACCCTATGCACATTGTGCAGTGCACAAACTAGGACAGAATTCCTGCTCCAGCCTAACTGCTATTTGCGATTGGAGGCCCTTGGGATGGTGTCTTCCTGCGTCAACCTTCACTCAGGCCATAGGGCTAATTTTTACAAACCCTATGCACATTCTGCAGTGCACAAATCTGGAATATACAGTAGTCCTACCAAGCTAATATTTGTCATTGGAGGCCCTTGTCACAGCTTGTGCCACATTGTGACTGAGATAGGGGACGCATATTTAATCGAAATTCACACTGACTGTTGATGACCGACTGATGACTCTCTAAAATCTTGAATTAAGGACCAGAACTACTTCAGTAGTCCATCTTAGATAATGTTTGTTAAGGGAAACCCTTTTCATGGTATCTTCATGCACCTATGACACAGCCTCTGGAGGCATTTTTGGAAATATGATGCACATTATGCAGTGGACCAAGTAGTAGAGTATCAAGACATCTTCTAACATAGTAACATAGTAACATAGTTTTTAAGGTTGAAGGAAGACTTTAAGTCCATCTAGTTCAACCCATAGCCTAACATGTTGATCCAGAGGAAGGCAAAAAAAACCCATGTGGCAACACTAAGCTCCACATTGGGGGAAAAAATTCCTTCCTGACTCCAGATATGGCAATCAGACTAATTCCCTGGATCAACGCCCGATCAGAGGATCTAGTATATATAACTGATAATATTATAGTTTTCAAGAAAGGCATCCAAACCCTTCTTAAATGTTAGCAGTGACTCCCTCATTACAACAGCATGTGGCAGAGAGTTCCATAGTGTCACTGCTCTTACAGTAAAGAATCCGCGTCTGTGATTATGATTAAACCTTCTTTCCTCCAGACGTAGAGGATGCCCCCTTGTCCCCGTCTCTGTAGAGGACGCCCCCTTGTCCCCGTCTCTGTAGAGGACGCCCCCTTCTCCCCGTCTCTGTAGAGGATGCCCCCTTGTCCCAGTCTCAGGCCTAAGATTAAAGAGATCATTAGAAAGGTCTCTGTACTGTCCCCTCATATATTTATACATTATTATAAGATCACCCCTAAGCCTTCGTTTTTCCAAGCTAAATAACCCCAAGTTTATAAACCTGTCTTGGTATTGCAGACCCCTTAGTCCTCTAATGACTTTTGTCGCTCTTCTCTGGACCCGCTCTAGTTCAGCTATGTCTTTCTTATACACTGGAGACCAGAATTGTACACAGTATTTTAAGTGTGGTCGCACTAGTGACTTGTATAGAGGTAAAATTATGTTCTCCTCATGAGCATCTATGCCTCTTTTAATGCATTCCATTATTTTATTTGCCTTTGCAGCAGCTGCCTGACACTGGCCACTAAATGTGAGTTTGTCATCTACCCATACACCCAGGTCTTTTTCAGTGACAGTTTTGCCCAGTGTTTTACAATAAGGCACATAATTATACCTTTTGTTTCCTCTGCCCAAGTGCATGACTTTACATTTATCCCCATTAAAGCGCATTTGCCATTTATCAGCCCAAGCTTCTAGTTTACATAAATCCTCCTGTAATATAAAATTGTCCTCCTCTGTATTGATTACCCTGCAGAGTTTAGTGTCATCTGCAAATATTGAGATTCTACTCTGTATGCCCCCTACAAGGTCATTAATAAATATATTAAATAGAAGCGGGCCCAACACTGACCCCTGTGGTACCCCACTGTTAACTGTGACCCATTCTGAGTGTGTTCCATTAATAACCACCCTTTGTTTCCTATCACTAAGCCAGTTCTTAACCCACTTACACATATTTTCCCCTATCCCCATTGCCCTCATTTTATGTATCAACCTTTTGTGTGGCACCGTATCAAAAGCTTTTGAAAAGTCCATATACACCACATCCACTGCATTTCTTTGGTCCAGTCCAGAACTTACTTCTTCATAGAAGCTTATCAGATTAGTTTGACAGGAACGGTCCCTCGTAAAACCATGTTGATAATGGGTCATGAGGTTATTTTTCTTCAGATACTCCAGTATAGCATCTCTTAGAAAACCCTCTAGGATTTTACCCACAGTAGAGGTTAAGCTTACTGGCCTATAATTTCCAAGTTCAGTTTTTGTCCCCTTTTTGAATATTGGCACCACATTTGCTATACGCCAGTCCTGTGGTACAGACCCTGTTATTATGGAATCTTTAAATATTAAAAATAATGGTCTATCTATGACAGTACTTAATTCCTGCAGCACTCTGGGGTGTATCCCATCCGGGCCCGGGGATTTGTCAATTTTAGTGATTTTTAGACGATGCCGTACTTCCTCTTGGGTTAAGCAGGTGACATTTAATTGAGACTTTTTGTTATCACTGATCATATTGTCTGTCATGGCATTTTCTTGTGTAAATACTGTTGAAAAAAAGTCATTTAGCATATTGGCTTTTTCCTCATCCTCATCCACTATTTCACCCAGACTATTTTTAAAGGGCCAACACCATCATTTTTTAGTTTCTTACTATTTATGTAGTTAAAAAATATTTTGGGATTCTTTTTACTTTCTCTGGCAATGAGTCTCTGTCTCAATCTTTGCTGCCTTGATTTGCTTTTTACAAATGTTATTTAATTTTTTTGTATTTATTTAATGCCTCATCACTACCTACTTGCTTTAATTCCCTAAATGCTTTCTTTTTGTCACATATTGCACTTCTTACCACTTTATTTAGCCATAGTGGTTTCCTCCTATTTCTAGCATGCTTATTCCCATAGGGTGTATATTGTGCACAGGTCCTATTCAGGATGCTAATAAACATCTCCCATTTGTGTTGTGTACTTTTATGTCTCAGGACATCGTCCCAGTTTATTGCACTAAGATCATCTCTCAACCGTTGGAAATTTGCCTTCCTGAAGTTTAGTGTCCTTGTAGCCCCTCTACTACACATCTTAGTAAAGGATACTTGAAAGCTTATTAAGTTATGATCACTATTACCCAAGTGACCTCGAACCCGTATATTTGATATGCGGTCCGGCCTGTTGGTTAATATTAGGTCCAGCAGTGCCCCCCTTCTTGTTGGGTCCTGAACCAGTTGTGAAAGGTAATTGTCTCTCATAGTTGTTTCCTATTACCCTTGCTGGAACTGCAGGTTTCTGATCCCCAATGTATTTCAGGGTAGTTGAAGTCCCCCATAATAATGACTTCTCCCTGAGTCGCTGCTTCATCTATTTGCTTTATGAGGATATTCTCCTCCACTTCCATTATTGTTGGAGACTTATAACAAACCCCTATCAGTAATTTATTATTTTTTCCCCCTCCCCTTATCTCCACCCACAGGGACTCTACATTTCCATTAGATTCACCTATATTATCACGCAGGATGGGTTTTAAGGATGATTTTACGTATAAACATACACCTCCTCCTCGCCTATTTGTGCGGTCATTTCTGAACAGACAATAGCCCTGTAAATTAACAGCCCAGTCCTGGCTCTCATCCAGCCAAGTCTCCGAAATCCCCACCATGTCATAATTATTTTCCAACAAAATCAATTCTAATTCCTCCATTTTGTTGGTGGCTTCTGGCATTAGTGTACATGCACTTTATGCATCTCTCTTTACCTCTATTCCTTCCTACTAGATTGACTGTTCTAACCCCACCCCCCATGCCACCCCCAATTTTATTACTTGTGCCCAGGTTACTATTTACATTATCTTCCCCTCCTATACAATGAATACCCTCCCCCCCAATCCCTAGTTTAAACACTCCTCCAACCTTCTAGCCATTTTCTCCCCCAGCACAGCTGCACCCTCCCCATTGAGGTGCAGCCCGTCCCTAGCATAGAACCTGTAGCCAACAGAGAAGTCGGCCCAGTTCTCCAGGAACCCAAACCCCTCCTTCCTACACCAATTCCTGAGCCACTTACTTATCTCCCTAATCTCCCTTTGCCTCTCTGGTGTGGCACGTGGTACAGGCAGTATTTCAGAGAATACTACCTTGGAGGTCCTTGCCTTAAGCTTGCAGCCTAATTCCCTGAAATAATCTTTAAGGACCTTCCACCTACCTCTAACTTTGTCATTTGTGCCAATGTGCACCATGACCGCTGGGTCCTCACCAGCCCCTCCCAGTAATCTGTCAACCCGATCAGCGATGTGCCGGACTCGAGCGCCAGGTAGGCAGCACACTGTTCGACGATCCCTGTCTTTGTGACAGATTGCCCTATCTATTCCCCTAATAATTGAGTCCCCCACTACCAGCACCTGTCTGGCCTGCCCTACTCTCCTGTTTTCCCCCCTTACTGGAGCAGACACTCCTCTGGCTTTCAGAGGTCATGCCCTGCTGCAGCAGTGCTGTACCTGAACTCACACCCCCCTCATCTGCCAACATAGCAAATTTATTGGGGTGTGCCAGATCAGGGCTAGCCTCCCTGGCACCCTTCCCTCTACCCCGCCTTCTAACTGTCACCCAGCTGTCTACCTCACGGTCCTGTCTTACTGTATAACCAGGGGAATAATACCAATCTCTGAGCCATTTCTAGAAGCTTCTCCAACCCATCCTGGAGGGGGGGCACCATATATCCTTTGTCCATTGACTTGCACAGGAGATATATTTGAGCTCGTCATCCAGTGCAGTATTATTTCAGCTAACCTGAGGATCACAGGCCGCACTCACTGCTACCTTCTATGACTCCATGGCTCTTGCCCTTTTTCCATGGAGTCTCTGCCCTCTAATGAATTAAATAATAGAGTGAGGGCCATACAATATAAATAAGTGAGAGCACTCTCAAATGTACACAAGAGGGACCTCCAAAATCTTTAGAGAAGGGTACTTCCAAGTGTATGTTACAGGGCCAAATGAGGGCTCCCACTAAACTCAGGTTTCTTGCCTACTGAAAATTTGAATTTAGGGCTGCCCAAATGTCTAAGTAGGAGCGGTCCCTCCAAAACGTATGTAACGGGGCCATCTCTGGGCTGTCAGCAAACTTAGGTTTCCTGCCTACTGCAGGCCCTAGAACATTTGAATTTAGGGCCGCAAATGTCATGGAGGTGGAGGAGGAGGGGGAGGGTGAAGCCCAACTCTACAATGGGCACATTGTAAACTGCTATGGAATATTTATTCCACTATCTCAGTATCAATTGGGGAGGGGCCACCCAAATGTCTAAAGCTGCTTTCACATTGCGTTTTAGTTAAATCCGATCTGTCTGATGAAAATCGGACGCATCGGATCCGAATCAGCCCCCATGTTATCCAATGTATCCAATGGGGATCGGATCGGATTTGGCATAATTGCCATCCGATTTGCCTCCGATCCGATTCTATCCGATTTTTTGCAGGAGCAAAAATGGTAGACTGCTGCGATTCATAGACTGCTGCAATTTTGGCTCCTGAAAATAATCGGAGAGAATCGGATCGCAGGCAAATGGATGGCAATTATGCCAAATCTGATCCGATCCGATGACTTTAACATGGGGCCCTATGGAGCAGGGTCCGAGAAAACATCTGATGTCTCCTCAGACCCGATTTTAGTGTACTGAGCATGCTCAGTACATGCTCAGTACACTAAAACTATTGTGTGCCGCCTAATTTCACTTCCGCAATGTATATACATACACACTATATACACACACACTATATACACACACACTATATACAGACACACTATATACATACATTGCAGAAGTGAAATATAACTAAAATCAAGTGTTTAAGATATAAAATCTTTATTCTCACCTGCCAGCGCTCCCCCGGCGTCTCCATCAGCTTCCTGCTCGGTAACAGGACCTGGGATGATGTCACAACCCGATCGGCTGATCGGGTCACATGAGCAGTTACCGCGGTAACCGCTCATGTGACCCGATGACGCTTCTAACATCATCGCAGGTCCTGTAAAACTAATCGGGAGCTCTATGGACATGCCGGGGGAGCGCTGGCAGGTGAGAATAAAGATTTTTTTAGGTTGGAGATGACAGGAGGAGCGGGGAGAAGAGGAGAGGACAGGGGAGGACAGGGGGACAGCAGGGAGAAAACAAGGGGACAGCAGGGGGAGAACAGGGGGACGGCAGGGAGACCGCAGGGGACAACAGAGGGACAACGAGATGACAGGAGGCAGAGAGGAGGGGGAGTGAGGTGACAGGAGACCAAACTGATCTGCAAAATGTCGGAATCGGATGCCTGTTTGGCATCCGATTGCAGGGATCAGTTTGGATCCGATGCTGTTTTTTCATCGATTGAACTAAAACGCAATGTGAAACCAGCCTAAGTAAGAGCGGTCCCTCCAAAACGTATGTTACAGGACCACCTGAGGCCTCTGAGGTCAAAGATCTACATTCCTACTGGTACGTTGTAGCTGCCTTGTAAAGTGCTGGGGAATAACTACAAATGATGTACGATAGAGGGACCTACAAAATGTATAAGTCAGGGCCCTCCCAATTGTAAAAGGTGAATACAACATTACGTGTGAACAAGCACTAAAAGCGATATATTTTTTTCTTTGGTTTATTTGGCCTTATATACAAGTGATTAATTATGCTGGAAGACTGTTTGTGAACCTTTTTGGTCTGTTAAATGCGATTCATGGCCACTTTACACGTCCCGATATCGGCGTCCAACTCCGACCAAAGTCACGTGGTTCGTGCGTTGGCCCCGATATCGTTCGTGCTTTGTATAGTTTAAAGCCCAATACGATGCAAGAAGATGCCAAACCGATATCGGGGATTGAATGAGCAGCTCTCCAATGGGCCGATATTGGTTGGACGTTGTGGCCGGATCGTGCTGTGTGAAAGCCCAACTACGATGTGAAGTACAACGTCCTCTATTCTCTCCCATGTTAAATGGTCATTCCTGGGTCGGCCGTAAAAGGGGGCGTACACATTGCTGGAGCGTTGCCTGCCGATATCGCGCTGTGTAACATCTCCTATGCCATCTTGGAAATCTGCCCAGAAAAAGTGCGCTCCCGCGGCGTTGGTTCCAATATCGGACCGATGTTGGGACGTGTAAAGTGGCCATCAGGTGAGGTTTGGTAGTTGTTCTTGTGTATCTGTAAAAGTGGCGTAATCCTGCAACAAAGTTATTCCCACGAACCATATGTGAGTCATAAATGTCTGCAGGCAGATTCTCCAGGCTCTTCCTTCTGTTTCATCACTTTCCATCCACTTCAGCCTTTTCCTCAGGCCTTAGACCCCTTTGTAGGGTCCACCAGAAAATTACTTGTGTTTCCCATTGACTTACATTGTACTCGCTATTTTTAACGAATACATGATTATTAGAAAGTACTCGTAACGAGTAAAGTGACCAATATTACCGTACTCGCTCATCACTACTTAAAGATATCGAATATCAAAAATAAAATCCAGAAAATCCTATTGTCTAAATGATATAAATACGGTATATTTCATTTTGAAGAGAGAAATAAGTATTTGACCCCTCCCAACCATTAGGAGTTGTGGCCCCTACAGAGCAGTTATCGGCTCCTGGTTCCTGCATTACACACAGCGTGTTACATTGTCACCTGTCCACACAATGAATCAGTCACCTGTAACCTCTACAACATGGGAAGAGCACAGAGCTTTGTAAGGCGGCTTCACACCACGGTGATATCCGATCCGGGATGTCAGGGATGAACCTGACAGCCCCGGACCGGATCAGCACACAGAACTGGACAGCTAATATGCCCTCCGTCCAGTGTGCAGCTGGACGCAGCTACTGCTGCTGATGAATCAGGACCGCAGCTCGCAGGGAGCTAGCTGTGGTCCTGAAATAACAGCAGCGTGCAGCCGCCGGTGGTCGGTTCCCAGATCCTACCAGATCGTGGGCAATACGGCCCCATAGGCTCCCATGTTAGGGAGCGCCGGATTGAATCGGATCTGGGAGGATCTGAGGGAATGCGGGAGGATCCAGGATAAGCCAATTTAGAGAGCAACGGTTTTGTGTCCAGGAGAAAAATCCAATTTCTCCCGGATTCTTCCAGAGAGATAGGATACTATGGGGCCAAAATCCGGTCCAGGGCTGTCTGGTTTACACCGGACAGCCCCGGATCGGATGCTGCCGTGTTGTGAAGCCAGCCTCAGGATGTCAGGGAAAAGATCCTAGACCTGCACAAGGCTGCAATGGGCTACTAACATGAGGTACCTTTACACGCGGCTACATTTCTAGGTGGCTACAGGTAACTTACTGGTTGCAGTGAAATCATGGAGAATTATTCCATTTGTACACAGCAACAAGATAGAACCTGTCTCCATGATTTCACTGCAACCAGTAAGTTACTGTACACCCTAGAAATGTAGCCGCGTGTAAAGGTACCCTAAGTAAGACAATGCTGCGTGAGATTAAAAAAACAGAGAGACACAGAGGTGCAAATGGTCTTAGGCGGCCGTCACACGGAACGATATCTTGCCGATATCGTTAAGCGATCTCCTTTGATCGCTAAGCGATATCGGCAGATATCGTGCATGTAATCAAGCGATTTACGATGGTAAATCCTTGATCGTGACACGCTGATTGAGCTCCGTTTCAGATCTAGCGTGAACGGCAACGATCTGCATCATCGTGGTGTGTGACACCACGATGATCCATCTCCCACGGCAGAGCCTTGTGGGAGTGGTACTATGGTACACGTCGGGTACTAAGCGACGCCGCGCCTAGTTACCGATGTGTACCTAGTAACAGCGAGATCGGGCTCGCATCGTGGTAGTCTGTCTGTGTGACATCTCACAGCGATGTGAGCGATATTGTAAGCGATTGCACGTGATCGCTTACATATCGCTAAAGATGTCGCAGCGTGTGACGGCCCTAAAGGCCACTTCACACACACAGATATCTGAGTCCAATACTGAACAGATCTCTGTTGCAGTGAAATCATGGACACATTGTTCATTTCTGGCTGTGTAAAAATGTACAATGTGTCCATGATTTCACTGCAGCAAGATCTGTTCAAGTTGGACACAGATATCTGTGTGTGGAAGTGGCCTTTAGGTACTGTTACACGTCGCAAAATTGCATGCAATTTCACTGCAACTTACTAGTTGCAGTGAAATCATGGAGCATTGTTACATTTGTACACAGCACAAAATGAACAATGTTCCATGATATCCTGCAACCAGTAAGTTCCAGTGAAATTGCATGCAATGTTGCGACGTGTAACGGTACCCTTATCGTTTGGATAAGATTGTTTCACCGTGAGTGTATGTGCTCACCTGATTCGGTTTGTCATATCCCACAACCAGTATGCTCGCCTGCACAGCTGCTGCTGGATCCGCACTAATGCTGGGTGAGAAGGAGATAACTGTTGGTGCAATAGTAAGAAAATGGAAGAAATACAAAATGAGGTCACATCAATCAACATCTTGAGCTCCGTGCAAAATCTCACCTCGTGGAGGAAGAGAAATGCTACCCAAGGCCGGCATTATGGGGGGGCAGACTGGGCAGTTGCCCAGGGCCCCCACTCTTTTAGGGGTCCCAAATGAGCTGAACTGAAAATAGCAATAAAGCAGTAAAAAAATTAAAAAATACACATGTTTGGTATCGCTGCGTTCGTAAGAATCTAAGCTATCAATATTGAAGTAAATAATCCAATTGTTAAATGGCGTAACGGGAAAAAAATAAAAATGCCAAATTATGTGTTTTCATGCAAAAAATAGTAATGGCGGTCTGATTAGGAGCGCTCTAAGGATCAGACATGTAAGATGTTTAATAACTAGCAAACCTTTTATTAATTTCTTAGTTCCCCTCACAGCTCCACTATTTGTTTCAACTGTATGAAACAGTCTTCATCAGGTGGTGACACATAGTGGAGCTGTAAGGAGAGCTAAGAAATTAATAAAAGGTTTGCCATTTATTAAAACATCTTATATGTCTGATCCTTAGAGCTCCTAATCAGACCGCCATTACTTTTATTTGCATTGTTGTGGGACTTGGAATCTCCTGCCCTCCAGATTTTTGCGCCCCTCTTCCTTTTTGTTTTGCATAATTATGTGTTTTGGGCCACCACGTTGTCACAATAAATTGCAATAAAAGGCGATCAAAATTTTGTATCTGACTCAAAATGATGTCAGTAAAAATGTCAGCTCAGGGCACATCGGATTTTTCTCACCGTACACAAAAACATAGCTTGTAACGTTTTTGTGTACGGGGAGAAAAATCTCCCCACATTGCCGTATCCTGGATTCTCACGGATCCGGTGCAATCCGGCGCTCCCTAACATGGGAGCCTATGGGGCCGGATTGCACGGTCCGGGAGGATCCAGGAACCGGACACCTGCGACTGCACGCCGCTGTTGTTTCAGGACCACGACTAGCTCCCTGCGAGCCGCGGTCCTGATTAATCAGCGGCAGCAGCTGCGTCCGGCAGCACACCGGACCGGTGGGTCCATTTGGCCCTCCGGTTCTGTGTTCTGATCCGGTCCGGGGGCTGTCAGGTTCATCCTGACAGCCAGGATTGGACTCTGCCGTGGTGTGAAGCCAGCCTAAGGGCCGCTTTACACACACCAACTTCTGTGACCAACTTCTGAACAGATCTCTGGTTGCAGTGAAATCATGGACACATTGTTACGATTGTACACAGCCACAGATGGAACAATGTGTCCATGATTACACTGCAACCAGAAATCTGTTCAGAAGTTGGACACAGAAGTTGGTGTGTGTAAAGCGGCCCTAAGAGGTCAGAAAAAGCAACTTTCCCTGGAGGAGCCGTCCTGTATGACACAGAGAGACAATGATGGGAAAGGATGTGTATGTGTCTATATGTGTATGCTCCTCTAAGTGTAATATATAGTGTTTGTGTCACATACTGTGTGTTGCGTGTATGTAACATCTACATTTATAAATCCCACCAGCACAGATTAGAGTTCCTAGGTGTAAACATGTCAGCAATCGTCGAACAAACGAGCAAAATGCTGCTCATCATCGGGTGATTGGATGTTTATGGAGAAACAAAAAGCTTTGCTCTCGACAGCACATCGTGCTGCCAATAACATGAATCTGTAGAGGACAGATTGCTCTACCAGTGATTGCTCTGCACCCATCATTCTTCCTCAACCTGTGTAAAAAGGCCAGAAACAAGCGCTGAATGACTTGAATATTATAAATCACAGTCATTTACCAGTCTGAAATCGATGCTTGTACATGTACCCTAAATGTGTGAGTGTGACGGTGCAATATGTGAGCATTTAGGGCCCACTTTAACCTTTTGCCCAGGGCCCCACTTTGCCTAAAACCGTCCCTGATGCTACCTTTGAGCTAAAGAACACCATCCCCACAGTCAATCATGGTGGTGGAAACATTATGTATAGGGGGTGTTTCTCTGCTAAGGACACATGACTAATTCACTGCATCAATGGACAATGGATGTAGCCATGTGCTGTAAAATACTGAGTGACCACCTCCTTTCCCCCGCAAGGACACTAAACATGGGTTGTGGTTTGGTCTTCCAGCATGACAATGACCCAAATCATGTTTTTGATCATTGTCATTTTGAAACGTTCAAGTATGTCCCATGCACAGCTTCCAGACTGAGTGTAACTTTAACTCTAGTATTTGCTAATAACGTGTAGCATTCATCTTTCCTTCAACTTTGACCAAGTTTCTTATGCCTTTGTAGCTCACACATCTCCACATCATCAGCGATCCACCTCCGTGCTTTACAGTAGGAATGGTGTTCCTTTCATCGTAGGCCTTGTTGACACCTCTCCAAATGTAACGTTTATGGTTTTGGTCAAAAAGGTTCGATGTTGGTTTCATCAATCCAAATTACCTTGTTCCAGAAGTTTGGGGTCATGTCTCTGTGCTGTTTGGCGTATTGTAGGTGAGATATTTTGTGGCATTTGCGCAGTAATGGCTTCTTCTGGTGACTCGACCATGCAGACCATTTTTCATCCAGTGCCTCCTTATTGTGCATCTTGGCACATTCATACCGCTAGTGAGTCCTGGATTTCAGCTGATGTTATTTGTGGGTTTTTCTTTGTATCCTGAACAAATTTCCTGGCAGTTGTGGATTAAATGTTTGTTGGGACCTGATCATGGTTTGGTTTTCACAGAGCCCCTGATTTTCCATGTGTTAATCACAGTGTGAACACTGCTGACTGGCATTATCAGTTCCTTGGATATCTTTATGTATCTCTTTCCTTTTTGTACAGTTCAACTTTCCCGTAGATCCATTGATAATTCTTTTACTTTCCCCATGACTCACAATCCACAAATATCAGTGGCTGTTTGAAAGATGCAAGAGTCTGTCTGGATCCCAGAAACTCACTCAGGTTTTATTCACACACACTGATTACAAGCAAACAGGTCATATGTAAGATGCTACCTATATTAGCTATTCAAATCTATCTGTGCAAACTTCTGTGCATGTTATCAGGCCAAAATCACCAGAGTATGTGAACTTTTGATCAAGGGTCATATGGATGCTTTTAGTTTGCATTATGATTTTAAAAGAGAAAACACAGTTATTTGACAATAAATAGCTTCACGTAACCACTAACCTTGAAAGGGAAAAAAAAGAGAATGTGTTATCATTCTTATTCTCTGGATAAAGGCGAGAGAAAGCAAAACATCTGCCGGGGTATGGAAACTTTTGAGCACAACTGTAGATACATACATACACATATGACATGCCCATCTGGACCGTGGGACACTAACAACCGAGCCAGTCACTTCTTTGGAGAGGTCACGGTTCGTGACCGAGTTCCGTGGCCCTGGCGGTGTCATAAAATGGGGCGGAAAAGTTTATAGCAAATAAATTGTGACGTCATTCATGGTTTCGGCAATTGGATGGATGGCCGACGCTGCTGTACGGATCCTCTGGAGCCGCTGTTATTGCAGCTGAGATGGTGTCGCTCTCCACGGATAGTGCTGTAGACCTCAGCGCAGTGACACATGTGTTGTGCAGTGGTATGCAGCGCGGGAAATAACTTGGATAATACAACAGGTACAGTCTCTCTGATTTTACTCACAGTTTCAATACACTTCCAGGTAATTTGGTGACACTTTATTCGAACCCCTTTGCTTTGTTCAGCAATATATAATGGAATTGTAACACTCAAACACTTTTTTTATTGCTTTAACTGGTTCTGCAAGTTGGCAGAGGGGTTCCTTGATATGTTCTTGTCAATGGGAACGTTATGGCTGTATTTGTATTTGGCTACTTAATTGTTTTTAAACTGTGACTTCTATGTTGTTTGCTATTTGTTACTTAAATAAAATGTGTTAAATGACTGAAATTACCTAAAAGGTTGTATCGCTCTATAGACTTTCCATTTATTTGTCTCTACACACGTCCTGCTCATTACCGTGTCGTCTTTTGCACTCCTCTCTCCCACTACTTCCTCCTATGTCTGTCACATACTTCTTTTTCCTTCTCACTTCCTGGTGCTCTCCTTTCCTACTCCCTCTACCCACACTCTCTACCTGTCTCCCCTTCCAGCCTGGGATGCGGCCCTCCACCAGAACCCCAGGACCTGGGTGTTGTGGTGTTGTGTGATGGGTGTTTGGGTGCCGGGTAGTATCCCCTCCTTTCCGAGAGTGGGGTACCACACCTCTGGCTGAGGTGCAATACCTCTGTGGCGACTGGACTCTCAGGGGCGCCACATATACCCCTTGTAAAACCCAGCATGTCAAATAGATTTTTGTTCTGTGGTCTATTGTAAAGTGCTTTGTTTCGAACGTCAATTTCAAAACCAATAAGGAGCACACCAGGTGCTAGCTATGTACATGAAACGTTCTGACCATTCATCATCCATGATCAATTATCTATGGTTTAGCATTCAACCTAACTCACTTAAGACACATTATTCTAATATACATCAATTATCAGTTTAAAGGCCCCGTTACACAGTACGAGATCCTGAAAGGTATCGCTGAAACATCACGGGTTTGGAGTCGTTCAAACAACATTGTTAGTACGTCGTTGCGTGTAACACCTGAAATACGACTACAATAAATCGTTGGATCGTTGATTGCAGATTTGAGAACATTTTCTCAAATCAAAAGATCCTCGGTCAGCCAACCTGCTACATTGTTGTGTGTGACACTGCGATAACTATGTCGTTAACGACTTCTATTCACAACAATGAACAAGTATCATTCGCTGGGTTTTGCGAACGATAGCTGCTCGCCACATCGTTGGTGCATCATCCACCATATCTAGACGTGTGACATCTCACCAACGATGTCAAAACGATGTCCTAACGACTGAGATCGTTGGTGACATCTTAACGACATTGAAGCATGTAACGGTACCTTTTCACTAACCTAGTTAACAAAGGGTACCGTTACACGCTCCTTATGCGGCAAGAAATATTGACAGCGATATGTCTCCCTGGAACCATCGCCGTCAGATTGCCTCCCAATTGCAGCGTGTAATTTGGGAATTTGGCGGTGATATGTCGCCTCGCCATGGTCGCCTGATTTCAGTGCATGCATTGGGAGGCAATCTCATGGCGATGGTTCCAGGGCAACATGTCGCCGTCTATATAAGTGGCGTGTAAAGTTACCCTAATGGAACTTTATACAATCAGTCTGCCACTTTTCATTCACTCGCTTAAGACAGTTCTTTGTGCCAGCTAATTCTCCCGATAAGATAGGCGAGGTATGACCTATAACGGGGTTTTGCATTGCCTGCTCTCGCATTTTGGCCTGAGCCTGGACCACAAGTACTGGTCTGTTAGCCGAGTCTGAGGCTGTGAAGACTTCCGCTGTAGTCAGAACTGATATCATCGGGCACTGCACTACAGCGGGTGTAGAAGCCACTATCTCTCATGCCATTTGTGATGCTGACGCTTCCTGCAGCATCTTGGCTTTACCTTTGCTGGTGTTGGGGGCTACGCCTCATCCCACACTTTCCTTATGTCCAGCGCATACCATCCCCGCTCGCCTACATGACGGGTAAAGGTCACTCGGTCTCCGGGATGTAAGTCACGATATCGGTAACCCTGTGACAGGTGTGATTGTACATCCCGCTGGGTTACAAACAGTTCTGAGGCCACCCCTTTTTAACGGACGAAGCCCCAACCCTTGTCCAAGTTGAATCTGACCACTGTGTCCTCTCTCGGTAGACCTTGGTCAGTAGCCCTGGTCTTGCGGACTCGGTTTTTAGCGTTTAGATTCCTCTCCTCCATTGCCTTCTATCGAGCTTGTCGCTGCTTTTCCTCTCAGCTCACAGCTTCCACCCGGGCCCCCCTCTTCTGGGCTTTCGCCGGGAACCCTATTAACTAGCTTCCCCGGCGCTCCCACCGGAACACCACTCTTTCTGCATGGGCTTCCTCAGGCGCTGGTTCAAGCTTTAGCGGGATAACCAGGCCGTCCTGTATGTCTAGGGTCCAGTCCCAGGGCAGGTCTTTAAAAAATAAGAGGGTGGGGACAAGAGGCGCAATAGTGCCCTATCACTAGTGACACTAGAAAGAGTGATGCTGAGGAGCCACTCACCTGATTCAGTTGTGGGCCCCACAACTGGTTTGAAGGCGTTTTGAGAAGAATCTCTCAGCTACTGCAGGACCTCCACCAACTACTGACCAGTAGTGAAATTCAAGGAGATGATGGGAGTACAGGTGTAACACGGTCCGCGCTGCTCCAATGTAAAAACTCACCAAAAGAGTCACAAAGTCATCAGTAGGTTTTATCTTTTTAATCCTCCTTCCTCCTACGCGTTTCGGCGCCCCACCTGGCGCCGAAAATATCCCTGAGGAAGGTGCCAGGTGGGGCGCCGAAACGCGTAGGAGGAAGGAGGATTAAAAAGATAAAACCTACTGATGACTTTGTGACTCTTTTGGTGAGTTTGTACATTGGAGCAGCGCGGACCGTGTTACACCTGTACTCCCATCATCTCCTTGAATTTCACTACAGGGCAGGTCTTTACACACCCGGTCGGGCGCAAGGGCTGTGCGGCATTCTAGGTGCCTAAGTAGCGCATCGTCAAACCCCCGGGAAAATTAGGGTTACCTGCGGCCGGGATGTCCTCGTCGTTGAGTTTGTCCTCCTCTTGGGCGGGAGATGTCAGTCTCGAGGCTTCCCACTTCTGGGATACCTTCTCCAGCAGTGTACTCCTCCACTTCCCCACCGTGGTCATCTGAGTCCATAGGAGCTGGCAGCTCAGCTCCCTCACTTCAGCTCTCAAAAACTCCGGGTCATCTGCGAGCGGCTTGTTCGGGACTTCCTCCAGTTGGCTGGGGAAGTCCACCACTTCCAACTCACACTTCGGAGCTCTCTGATAAGCAGTTGCCATCATGCCCACCGGGTCGTCAGCTGCTTCCCTTGTGGCACACCCTGTTGCACAGTCTGCAAAGTGCTGTGTTCTCTGGGTTTGGGCTCCAGCCAACTCTTGGGTAATTTGGTGACACTCTATTTGAACCCCCTTCTTAGGTTCCTGCCTCGGTCGACTCTCTGCACTGGCTCTCATCCTTCTGGCTCATGCCTCACACTCAGTTTCCCGATCCAGTAGCCCTAGGTCCTGATAGGTAACGACTACCTAGTGCCCTCGACCCTCTGTGGCTACATTTTTGGCTGGGGTGTCCTATTTGTTGAGTTTGTTCTCCTCTGGGGTAGGAGATGTCAGTCTCAAGGCTTCCCGCTCCTTGGATAACTTCTCCAGCAGTGTCCTTCTCCACTTCCCCACCGTCGTCATCTGGGTCCATAGGAGCTGGCAGCTCAGCTCCCTCACTTCAGTTCTCAAATACTCTGGGTCAACTGCAGGCGGCTTGTTTGGGTCTTCCTCCAGTTGGTTGGGGGAGTCCACCACTTCCACCCCACACTCCAGAGCTCTTTGACGATCACTCTCCATCGTGGCCACCAGGTCGTCCGCTGCATCGCTTGTGGCAAACCCTGTTGCACCATCGCCCGAACTCTTCCTCTCCCTTTCGTTGGTGGATCCTTTCTGTTTTACTGTCGGTCACACCTGTAGGCGGATCCCTCTGGTGGATAGGCGGGTCTTTTGGTATCAAAGTCCTTGCAGTGGGGGGGCATGGATTTTCGCGCCATTCGACAGCCCAGCCAACAATGGGAGGCCACTCCACTTTCTTGTGCATGCACATGGTGCTTGTTCTTTCTGGCGGGCTCCATTACACAGTCTTTGAAAGGACGAAACTCGAGTCTTCAGGTTGGTACATCTTGTTCGTGATACCAAGTTGACACGCCCATCAATAGAGCCAGGCAGTTCTTTGGGGTGGTCACGGGTCATGACCTGGTTTCGTGTCCCTTGTGGTGTGATTAAATGGGGGGAAATGTTTATGGGAAATGAATTTGTGATGCCACCCGTGGGTTTTGGCAATTAGTATTGATGGCCGATGCTGCACTACAGATCCTCTGGAGTCGTTGTCATTGCAGCTGAGATGGTGTCACTCTCCACTGGTAGAGCTGTAGACCCCAGGAGAACACAGCTGGATGCAGCCTCTCTAATTTTACTCAGTTTCAGTACACCTCCAGGTATTCCCAGCAGTCCACGAAGTGCTGTGTTCTCCGAGTTTGGGCTCCAACCAACTCTCAGGTAATTTGGTGACACTTTATCTAAACCCCCTTTTTAGGTTTCTCCCTCGGTCGACTCTCTGCACTGGCTCTCACCCTTCTGCCCCACGCCTCACACTCAGTGTCCCAATCCAGTGGCTTCAGGTCCTGATTGGCGACGTCTTCCTAGCCCCCTTGTCCCCCTGTAACTACCTTTTTGGCGAATGAGTGTAGAGTTGGACTGTAGCACATAAAGATACCTTGGTCCCTTGTTTACTAGTCAGTTTTCAGTCACTTCACTAATTTAGGGCCGGTCCCCCCTTTGCAGTCTGGTCCCTCCACCTGACTCCGATCACGGTCAGTGTGGATAAGGGTGCTACGGGTAAATCGCTCACTTCACATGCCCCTGGGACCCCTTCTGTCCCTCCAGAGCCTCTCACTGGCTCCTCTGTCAGTCTGTTCCTCTCCCTGTCTGGGACGAGCTCCAACCAGCTCCAGTCCCCAGGACCTCAGTCACACACATCTGCTCATCACCGTGTCGTCTTTTGCACTCCCACTACTTCCTCCTACGTCTGTCACATCCTTCTTTGTCCTTCTCAATTCTTGGTGCTCTCCTTTCCTACTCCCTCCACCCACACTCTCCACCTGTCTCCCCTTCAAGCCTGGGATGGGGCCCTACCTAAACAGGGTCCACCTGAACCCCAGGACCTGGGTGTTGTGGTGTTGTGTGATGGGTGTTTGGGTGTGGGGTAGTATCCCCTCCTTACCTCAGAGTGGGGTACCACACCTCTGCCTGAGGTGCAGTACGTCTGTGGCTATGGGACCCTTAGGGGTGCCATACATACACACACATTCAACTTTATATATTAGATCCTCTTCATATCTCCTCTCCATTATATCATGTATCTACCTCACTGGTCACTGGTGAAACGTGCTCAGGAGTGATGATAGGGACTGTGCTTGTACTATTCCCATCACACATTTCTTTCTCATTCCACTTACTTATTCTCATCATATACCTTTTTCTACCTCACTGACTATTCCATACTCACCCCTTATTTTCATCATTAACACTTTCTTTTTTCACACAGATTTTTATTCCTATATATCCTGTGATCACTATACTTTCTTCAAACACGTTTTTCTGATTTTTATATACATCAGGAGACACCAACTCATTTTTTCCAAATCATTTTTGACACTTTGATTATGTACATAAAGACGGGTACTGACTTCACATTTTTTCATTTTTATTTCCAACATTGATATTATTTTTTGATATGTTACATTTTTTTTTTTTCATCTCTTATTTAATATTTTTATATTTTATTTTCATTTTTTGTTTCTTTTCTTCTTCCATTCTTTATCATTTCTTTCTATTTGCACATCCATCTACATTTGTGCTGTCTTTGTGATCTCTTGTTCTTGTCCTTGTCCACATTTTAGGGTTAGGGATACTCTGTTGTCCTTGTCTTTGGCAAAACCTGAAGCAGTAAAATAACAGGTTTAATGTGCATAGTCATTTGGCCATTGACATCAAATCACTGATGTCCACATAAAGGTTCCAATACCAGGCAATCCCCACGATTTTTATTCATTTATTTCCTTATAATAAATAAATGAGAAATAGATGCACATTTTTATGGCACGCCTGTCCCAACTTTTTTTCTTGTATTTTTGTCTTTCCCTTTTTTTTTAGTAATGTAAACAAAAATTCTTTCTTTTCCCCCATGAGGAGGAGTGTTTTGGGCAGGATGACGACATGCACCCTCCTCCTTCCTTTTTCATCATTTGTGACGTATCTAACATAGTTTATGTCTTACTATATAACGTGATCCTCCACCATGATGTGTAACATTGTTGGCTCCCTGAGGAAGGAGTCGGGTCTGACTATGAAATGCGTCAGAAAATAAAGAAGCCACTTGTGATGTACATCTCTTGACCGTCTCCTTTGTGCAGCAGCATGGGTCCGTATAACACAGTCCATATCATCACTCCTGACCATGGTGACAATACATATACACGTGGTCAAAATTGTTGGTTCCCCTCGTATAATGAAAGAAAAACCCACAATAGTCACAGAAATAACTGGAATCTAACAAAAGTAATAATAGATAAAACAATGTATGAAAATGAAGAAATGAAGATCAGACATTGCTTTTCTGCTGTCACTCATGACATCGGCCTGGACAGAAATGATGGTCCCTTTCCTTAATTTTTTGTGTCACAACCTTTTGAGGCTTCTCTGCAGTCACACTGTGATTCCTGCACCTGTCAATGAGACGTCTGCTCTGTCCACCGGGATTGTGGCGACTCCTCATTACAATCTTCTCCATTGTTCGGTGTTTGTTGTCTTTCCCAGGTTTCATCACTTTCCAGAGATGCTCAATAGGATTTAGGTCAGGGCTCATAGAAGTCACTTCAGAATAGTCCATTGCTTTCCTCTTAGCCGTTCTTAGGTGTTTTTAGCTGTGTGTTTTGGGTCATTATCCTGTTGTAAGACCAATGACCTGCGACTGAGCCCAAGCTTTGTGACACTGCTCAGCTAATTTCTCTCTAGAATCCCTTTAAAGTCTTGAGATTAGATTTCTAACCTGCACAGATTCAAGACCCCCTGTGCCAGATGCAGCACAGTAGCCCCAGAACATAACAGAGCCTCCTCCATGTTTCACAGTAGGGACAGTGTTCTTTTCTTGCTTCATTTTTCCGTCTATGAACATAGAGCTGACGTGCCTTGTCTCATCTGCCCATAGCACATTCTCCCAGCAGCTTTGTGGCTTGCCAATATGTAGTTTGGCAAAATCCAGTCTGACTTTTTTATGATTTTTTTTTCAACAATGGTGTCCTACTTGGTTGTCTCCCATGAAGTCACTTTGGCTAAAACAATAACAGATTGTGCGATCTGACACCTGATGTTCTTTGACCTTGAAGTTCACCTTTAATTTCTGTAGAACTTTTCCTTGACTCTTTTGTTTTCATTTGTACTATCCATCTCTTAAGGTGTCGTTACACGTCTCTACATTGCATGCAATTTCACTGGCAATTTGCTGGCTGCAGTGAAATCATGGACACATTGTTCTATTTTGTTGCCGTGTATAAAATGGAACAATGTGTCCATGATTTCACTGCAACCAGCAAATTGCAAGTGAAATTGATTTGTCATCAATATTCCTCCTACGGCCATGTACAGGGAGGTTGGCTACAGTCCCATGGATCTTACAATTCTGAATATCATGCACAACTGTAGTCACAGGAGCATCAAGCTGCTTGGAGAAGGTCTTATAACATTTATGCTTGTGTATAATTTCATTTCTAATCTCCTGACTCTTTGCTTCGCTTCCTCTGGTCCATGTACAGTGTGGTGCACACCATGTCACCAGCTCAGCGAGCATCTGTAGCCCTATATAAAGGCCTGATTACAGGATGGCAGACCCCTGTGATGCTCATTACTGGACGCACCTTGTCCCTGTTGTCACATTATTTGCAGGGGAGCCATCACTTGTGTCCAGGACGATGTCACCAGTTTCAGGGCTGAACAGCAATGTCTGACTTCATTTCTTCATTTTCATAGATTTTTTATATATTGTTACTTTTGTCAGATTCAAGTTATTTCTGTGACCATTGTGGGTTTTTCTTTCATTAAATGAGGGGAACCAACAATTGTGACCATGTGTGTATATTATTCACAACACAAGTCTGATGAATCACATTAGAAGTCTACTCGGTTTACAACTACGGACTAAACAAATGATAAAGACTAGTGACTAGAGCAGCAATAAATGTTACAGAAGCAGACACATAATGCTTCCTGATAGCCATTGTATTAAGTGCATTGGATATGCAGTTCAATAACAAAACAATCTATAATCTTCAAGTATACATCAAGTATTTCTAATTGTATAATCCGGTGTGGATTATATGTAAAGAAGCCAAAGAGAACGCTGTGGCCCAGAATTGCCAAGATAAGAGTGAGAATACAGTGTGCACCCGATGAATATAGTAATGCAAACATGATAGATCTGACCGCTGCTCCTGGCAAGGATATTAGAAGGAGGGTCTCCCTAATAGCTCTGGGTAGAGCTGTAAGCTGGAAACGGATGTGGTGTGATAACATGAAAACATTAATGAGGTTAACGTGTTAACACAAGGAATATGACCAAGTACCTGTAAATACTGTGAGTAAATCACCTGGGACTAAGCTGGAGACAGTGGGCTGATGCCTGTGACGCAAGACTGTTACTTACCTCAAAGAAAGACGTAGATATAAGATTGTGGTGTCCACCGCTGGATAAGGCGAGTGCGGTGGTAGGCCGGTTTCACATTGGCGTTTTTCCCCCTTGCGTAGGCAGGTGTGTGCATACGCATGCGTCCTGCTCGCTATGTTTAACATGGGGATGCATTGTATCTGCGTTTGGCACTTTTGCATGCGTAGTTTTAGTGTGCCATGAAAATGCATCTTGTTGCGTCCTCAAGCACACAAACATACAGCTCTATGAATCTCTCTCTCCGTAATTCACCATTTATGCAGTGCTTTTTAGCACTTCCGTAACTGCAGTGATACACAGTGCTGAATACGCATCCCAGCAAAAGCAATGGTTTTTGCTGAAATGCATTCACAAGTTGTGTCTTTTTGCGCATGCGCTCTCACTGCAAGGTGCCTGCACAAAAAGAATCAACATGTCAATTCTTTGCACATTTTTACGTTTGCTTTTCTCATAGCCACATTATAAAATTGGCTCAGGAATAGCACAGATAAAAGTGTGCAGCGTGTGAATGCAGTTGTGCATGAGGCGTTATGCAGCGACTGGTGCCAGTGCGGTTTAGGAAGGAGGTGGGTGGTTTCTTAGATCTGGTGAACCAATTGCTCTTCAGGGGGAAGTGGAAGGTGTGTCCTATGACATCAGAGGGCTGTCTTAAGTGAGTCACATGAGCCGGAATGAGTGACATGGTAGGCAGGGCTGTGAGCCTGTGAGATGGTGCCGTCAGTGCACTCATGCAGAGTATAGAAGGAGATGGGTCTGATAGACTGTAGAATAGACACAAGACATTTGCAGTGGGCTCCTTGGAGCGTCTGTCAAAGAAAAGAGACTATTACAAGATATAATGTGATATACAGTGAAGAACACTGAAGGAGGAATGAGAACAGGAAAAATGGAGAAAAGAGGACAAAGGAGAGGACAACATCTCACAATAGATTGTGGTTGGTGACATCCCAGAATTGGTGTGACCGCAGCTGTGACATCTGTTGGTAAAATGCTGAGATGTCGTTTCAGTGTTATTCAGCTGGTTTTGATCCATGAGATGGACCTGACGATTTTTATTCCTTGCTGGATCTAAAGATACAGTTTTAGAAATATGAAATTAATCTTTTTATAAAGTTAGGTACACAGTGTGAATACCACTACATATAGAACTAATTCCACATCCAGCACTTGTATTACCATTTCATTCCTAGTCCTCTTACAGGGGTGGTCCACTACTTGGACAACCACTTTTTATTTCCCATGTTTTGCCTCATTAAAATAAAAAAGCCTATATTCACCCCCGTGCTGGCGTCAATCCATTTTTGCTGGCACTCAAGTTCACCGGGCTCATGTGAGGTTGTGACGTCACACAAGTCCCATGCCCAATCACTACAAGCTTCTCTCTCCACTAAGAGTAATCAGCAGGAAGACAGAGCAGTGGCTTGCCGCTCACTTCAAGGTAATTACTTATATGTCTGAAGGAAGAAAGAAGAAAGTCAGCGATGATTGGGCACGGGACTCGCATGATGTTACAACCTCACATGAGAATGGAGAATATGAGCACCAGCACCGCTGTAACATCGCCAGCACAGGAGGTGAGTATAAGCATTTTTATTTTACTATGGCCAGACATGCGAAGTGAGAAGGGGTTCTCCTAAGAGTGAACAACCCCTTTAATCCAGTAAGCCATAGCTCACTGGGTATTCAGGACTCCAGTCTTCTTCAGTTAGTCTTTCAGAATCCTCATCAGTTTTTCATCATTATTTACCTGCATAACCCAGACACCTGAATGTAGTGGCAGCAACTGGCCCTATCATTTGACACATTTCTCCTTGTGAAGGTCTAATACAATTGTGTGCTGGTTAGTCAATAAAAACAATTGTTCTGGAAGCATAGCCAATACAATTAAAGTATTTAACACCTCATAATTAACATTGTCAAAAATTACAGCTAATCTTCCTATACTGTGTGCATTAAGGACAGCTATACTCACTGCTGAAAGAGTTAACCAAATGTATTTTCCCATCATACATGCACTAGAGCCTTGGCTTCCACTGCATTGCAGTTTGCTGACATCAACCATGTTTCCCCCAAAATGAGACACCCCCGAAAGTAAGATATACCAATTTTTTGTAGTACAGCTTGCCCACCGATTAGAAGGCCTGGGCATGCAGCTGTGACGCATCCTCCAGCAGTTGCCGCTGTCCTGGTGTCTACTGCTGTATTTATTCCAGCACTGCTCTCAGCTCCCTGCCTCAGGTGCCGTACATGAACAGTGCCACCGGCCAATCAGAGGCCAGCAGCTAACATCGGCACTTGACGTTAGCTGCTGGCCTTTGATTGGCCGGTGGCACTGTTCATGTACGGCATCTGAGGCAGGAAGCTAAGAGCGGCGCTGGAATAAATACTGCAGCAGACTGGTGAGAAAAGAGGTGGGTGTGTGTCTGTGTGTGTACGGCATGAGTGCATGTGTGGCACCCCTACAGGGGATTGCCACAGGATCCACCGGTGCAAGGAGGGATTTACCTTGGTACACACAGCACACAACACCTTCCACCCCAGTATTAATAACAGAATCTTTATCAGCATGATTATAGTTTTAAGCCCTGGTGAATAAATCACCCCTTAGGGTTGGGATTGCATAATCTCCAAATCGAACATTTACAGGAGACATAGACTGGAGTATAGTGCAGTAAAAAAGTGGTATTTTTATTTTGATTTTTTAAAATGCGTGATAGCAAAAGTGGATACAAAGAGGGTATGAGATGCAACTCACCCCTATGGTTACATCATTTTCCAGATCCAGTACTGGTTAGGTTACAGAAATTGATGGACAGGTACATATATGGTATATATAAGTACTAAATGCTAAGTCTGGTTAGTCAAGTGCACAGTAATTCACAGATTCAGTGTCATATCAAAAACACCAGCTTATATAGCATCAGACTATATATTTACACATATTGTGTCCAGCAAAGACCAAGATCTGGAAAATTATGTAACCATAGGGGTGAGTTTACTGCAATACCTTCCACCCCAGACCTGAAGGGGGAGCTCTACTGGCTGCCTTAAGCCAGAACCCCTATAAATGATCCACGCCTGAGGATAGGAGTTAGTTAGTTTCAGTCAGATAGTTAGTACCAGACAGAGGAGAGAGAAGGAGTGAGGAGCTGGTCACTGGGAACGATCCAGGCCCAGGACCAGGGAACACTGACCCAACTGTGCTGCACCCTAGGGAGAGGGTCGGAGGCCATTGGAAGAAAGAGGGAATTAAAGAAGGGAACAGACAAGCCTCCCTTTAGTTCACCCGGACACCAGAGTCCGTCACTGCAAAGCATTCACTGCATCAGTAAAAGCCCGGAAGGACCAGGAGGGTCAAACTTCCCCTGATGAACGAAGTACGAGACACTCGAAACTGACCAAACACAGGACCAGGGGCCAAAGGAAGAATGGGGACCCCCCGCAGAAGGACCTCATTGTCAGTTATAGAGAAAAGCCCTGGGAGGGGAGAAAGAGCGGCGAGTTCAGTTACAGGGAACACAGTACACAGTGACAGAGGAGCCTCACAACTCTCCAAGGTGAAAGTCCCAAATTGCACCGAGGACCTGGTTACTTCTCTGGACTGTACCTGTTACCAGACATCAGTAAAAGGTACCGAAACAAAGACTACTGTGTGTGTGCATGTTCCTGCTTACCCGCCGCTACCCACAGCGTTGACCATGGAGACGCTACTACGACTCCCCTCATCCATCCCCGCTGCCCTGAGGTAAAGTTCCACCTGTGGAGAGCTGTACTACACTGAGCTGCACCTCCATCACCGCAGCGGCCGGCTGCAGCGCTGGTATACACTTTACCAGGTACCACAGGTGGCGTCACGTAACCAATCCCCTTCACCACCATCATCCCCGCCATTGAGGGTCCAGGGCACGGCACCGGGGACCGACCAGCTGTGATCCCCCATCCAAGTCACCATCAGCCCCAGTATCCGAGTACCCCCCTACCCTGTTGACGCCTCACATGTACCGTAATGGGGATATTGGGGGCTGCAGGGTAATGGTGGGGGCTGCAAGGGGAAGATGGAGATACTGTATTGGGGGCTGCAAGGGGATGGAAAATTAAAACATAATGTATCTTTGGGCGCAAAAATTAATATAATATGACACATAGAAGCTGTACTGTGATCTAGAATCAGCCAGCAACTACAGGGGTAATAATGTGTAAAGCAGACAGGAAGTAGTTGTGGAGCGCCAGGGAATGCTGGGTAAGGGGAATGGTGTCCATGATAACCAGGTGAGAAGATCTGTGAGGGAGACATGGAGAACAGACAAGCTGTATAGAGCAGCGTCTGCTGAGAAACGATTGCTGTAAAAACAGACAAGACTCTGTATTACCTCAGATAGCAGTGAGGGACAGCACCAACTCATTCCACCCACCTCCATTGTATGAGGCGAGTCCAGTCTGCAGAGCTCTGGACACAGTGTGAAGAGGATTGATCTGTGAGGAGACATGCTTTGTATAGAGACTGCCATTGTATGAGGTGAGTCCAGTCTGCAGAGCTCTGGACACTGTGTGAAGATGATTGATCTGTGAGGAGAAATGCTTTGTATAGAGACTGCCATTGTATGAGGCGAGTCCAGTCTGCAGAGCTCTGGACACTGTGTGAAGACGATTGATCTGTGAGGAGAAATGCTTTGTATAGAGACTGCCATTGATGGTAATGAGATATTGTATAAAGAGAAGTGTTTTCATGTATTGCACAATAATCACCTGATCCTGCCTCCCCTTTACTGTACAGCCGCCCTGTGTAACATTTCCCCAGGATTTCAAGAACTCATGTTTAGTGTAAGCCTTCACATACTGAGGGTCGTGCATGCAGCAATAAGACACTGTCTTATTTTCAGGGACACAAGGTACGCTGTTGTGTTCGTGAGGCAGATCTTTTTCTTCTCAGACCCATGTTGCTGGATGGAGTGGAGCCAAGTTACATATTCCCCTGATTCTTAAGTAGCCACTAAGAAGCATTATATACACAAATAATGTATTATCAGTTAATAATCATTAATTAAAATGTCAACTAGATTCATTAAAAACAGTAGAACTCCTAAAGAAATACCAAAGACTATCAGTTTCATTAGCTATGAGGTTATAGTATTTGGATGGGCCACAAGTGTCTTTCTCTTCTTCTACCTGAGCCTCAATCTTATCACAGTGATGCCTTTGGCTCTGAGCCATTCTGAACAATCTCATTCTGTGACATGGGGAATGTGATATGTAATTCAAGTGCCTTCTGCAGCCCATCCCATGGATGAATTAATGAGGAGCTAGACAACAAGATTGGGCAACCAATATGCTGTAAGTGATTGGGTCTAGGCGCTGGAAGAGACACAACCCTAGGTAAAGGCAAGACGCTTCACCATGGAGGCCATCGCCATCTTGTGATTGCCATACAACGCAGCTACACTGTGCTACTGTGTGCCTGCAGTCCACAGTTTTGAGACATGATGGATCCACCCCAAGACTTGCCCTGCTCTGAAGGACATGATCTTCCTCAATATGCAGGGGCTGAGTGTACTTCACCAGAATAGGAGCATTGGGCCTGATATGCAACAAGGTCAGAAGCCAGTGCTACTCCCCAATGCCTGAACAAAAGGTCCCACCGGACGCAGCTCAAAGTCAGGAGGTTAGCTGTTCTGCATGCCAGCCGGGACGTCAATAAAGAAATGCTTAAAAAAGTCAACAGAAGCTTACCAAAAATCAATATCCATTGCACTTCAGAAGGACACAGAAGGGCCAATTGTAAAGACAATCAAGTGCATTATACCGGTACTACAATCTGCCCTCACCAAGCTTCACGGCGCCTCTGCCTCTCAGCCTCGTCAGACGGGTTCGGTAATGTGGATCGGGGACGGCCCACCTGTGACCAAGGCAGCGACTCCCTCACAGACTGCTCTGCTCTCCTCTTCGCTGCCACGACCCGGGTTGCTGGTACCGGAGCCCTCCATAACTCCTCTGTACCTTCGACAGCTCCTTCCTCTGATCCCTCCTCTTCTCCGACACTGACCCCACCATCTCTCTCGTCAGTCGGCTCCTCAGGGAAACGGATTAGGTCCCTCACGGTGGTCTCCTCCTGTCCGGGCTCATCGGCAGTCACGGTGCTGGCTCTCCAGTCTCCTGGCACTGGTTGGGTTATCTCAGTATTGGTGGAAGCTTCTCCGGTCACCGGGTTTGTGTAGCTACCGATGCTCCCAGTTCCGGGTTCTGCTGCCGGGCGTTTCACTCTTCCGCCCGCTGGTCCACGGTTAGGACCATTTCAGCACTCCAATGCCGGATGGTCCAGTCTGCAGACTCTTGTAAGCGGGCCCGTAGGTCCCGCAGCGCCGTCCCCCAGAAAAACAGATCTCCAACTGTCTCTTGGGTTGGGGTGCCCGAGGCGGCCTGATCAGCTCTTATTTGCTCCTCCACCTCACGGATAACATCAGCGATTCTTGGTACCGCCATCTCTACCAGGTCACTTGCGGGTAACGAGTCCGAAGTCTGGCACTGGTTCTCGTTCTGCCCTCTGGCCGCGCCCTGTTTGGTTTTTATAGTCCTGACCTGGCATGGGCGGGATCTCAACCTGCCCCCTTGGTTGTTTGATGGCAAGGGGGGCGGGGATACTTTGGCACCTTTTTCTTGGCCCATGGATGCTGAGGGGCCGAGGCACGCCCCTGGACCAGCACATAGTCTCTTACATTTGTGAGCCCGCCATTATTGTTTTCACTCCTCAGCAGAACGAAGGGGCAGGGCTTATCTTCCCGCTCTTTTCCTTCACTGTGGCGCAGTTGTAATTCCTGAGGCGATCTAATGGCGGCCACATAAACAGTAAATAATAAAGTCTTTTGGGCGCACTTCACCTGCTTTCACCAGGCTAGTTCTATCCTGTTCGTGACGCCAGAAAATGATGCGGCCTGGGCTAGAGGGTGTACTCGGACACCGGGGCTGATGGCTTTGGTGAGGAGTCACTGGTGGTCTGGATCCCGGTTCCGTGTCCTGGTAATCATTTGAAGTAGATGTTGATGATGGGGGATAGGGGGTATTTACAGGGGATCGTGACGCCACCTGTAGCTCCCGGTAAGATAGGTACCAGCGCAGCAAGCCGGCTGCTGAGGTGATGGTGGGTGCAGCAGAGTGTGGGACAGCTCCCTACAGGTGGAGCTATTACCTCAGGGCAGCGATGGTAGAGATTGTGGATGATGAGGGGATGAGGGGAGTAGTAGTAGGTGATGGTGCTGCAGTTCTCACCCCTCTGCTGAGCTGCTGCTGTTGCTGAGCCCTCCGGGCACCACAGTAAAGATGACAGAGTCCAATGCAAGTTTACTCCACTTTAATAAGTACCGGCAGATGGTGATGGTATACGGTACAGTCCGGTTTACTGGGGGTCGGTCACCAGTTCCAGGTTCCCTGTTATGGAGTCTCTAGATGTCCTTCCTTCTATGGCTTTCTGGGTTAAACTCGTCCTTCTTACTCTCCACCCTCGCAGAGCTCTCCCGCCAGTCCCCTGATCTCCCTCGGTGAGGCACGGTTATCCTTTCCCGGATTTAAGAGGAAACCTGACAATCCCCCGACGTCGGTATTCGGGCCGTTACCCCAGCAGTTCTGGAACAATTGTGGTCCTGAGGGGTGAGGTACCTTGTGGTGCGTATGGCAACCTGTTTAGAGTGTGCCCGCAGCTCGTCGGTCTATAGTCAGGGATGAACACCTGACTACTTAGGCTACCTGCACTGCCGATGTTTCCCCCCAACGTGACCAGCCGGCTCCAACCAGTCCGGGCCCGTTGCCTTCTGTCCTGAGCCCCCACTTAGAGATGGGGCTCCCTCCTGTCAGCTGGGCTGTCAGGCCTGACCTGTCTGCCTGCCTTCCAGCACCGTCTGACTAACTGTCACTTTTCCTCACACTGCTCTATCCTAGACTTCACCCCCACCCCTTTGGGACCTACTAAATTACCGGCCCCCCTATGCTAAGTGGTGTGGTCCTAGGTGGGTGTAAAAACAGACTCCATAAAGTGAACCCTGAACTGATGACCTTACAGGAAAAAACACATTTTTATTTTAAAGTGTAATACTACCCTGTGGCGCTTAGCCGCAGGGGCGCTACATAGTCTGGGGGAGTGAGGGGTGCAAATAGAGCCTGGGGGAGTGGGGGGTGCAAATAGAGCCTGGGGGAGCGGGGGTGTAAATAGTGCCTGGGGGAGTGGGGGTGTAAATAGAGCCTGGGGGAGTGGGGGTGTAAATAGAGCCTGGGGGAGTGGGGGTGTAAATAGAGCCTGGGGGAGCGGGGGTGTAAATAGTGCAATTCGGGCAGATTAAAGCTAATTTATATGGGCAGAGATGAATATTCGTACATCATTGTATGTCCATATTGGGATTAAGAGGATTTTTTCAGCCCCTTTTTCAGGAGAAGTGAATGCACCATTAATACTGGCTGCAGAGCGGAGAGTGTTTGTTCATTGCGTGGATATCGGACATCAGATTTGTGACATGTGATGACTTTCCTCCAGTCATGCAGGGGCTTATTAGTGACACTTAGTAATTATAAGAAGGCGGAGGATGATGTCATCAGGGTCACATGACCAGAGTCTTCAGCCCTGACAGCCTTAGTAAGTGATGACGATGTATGACACCGCTCAGAAGTCTGCAAATATTCACTGGTGTAAAGCCAACACTAATGAGCAACTAACCAGTAATTAGTCTGATGTAGCAGAGTGGACCGTGTTGTTAGTCTGATGTAGCAGAGTGGACCGTGTTGTTAGTCTGATGTAGCAGAGTGGACCGTGTTGTTAGTCTGATGTAGCAGAGTGGACCGTGTTGTTAGTCTGATGTAGCAGAGTGGACCGTGTTGTTAGTCTGATGTAGCAGAGTGGACCGTGTTGTTAGTCTGATGTAGCAGAGTGGACCGTGTTGTTAGTCTGATGTAGCAGAGTGGACCGTGTTGTTAGTCTGATGTAGCAGAGTGGACCGTGTTGTTAGTCTGATGTAGCAGAGTGGACCGTGTTGTTAGTCTGATGTAGCAGAGTGGACCGTGTTGTTAGTCTGATGTAGCAGAGTGGACCGTGTTGTTAGTCTGATGTAGCAGAGTTGACAGTGTTGTTAGTCTGATGTAGCAGAGTGGACCGTGTTGTTAGTCTGATGTAGCAGAGCATCATCACTCTATTTTATGTATTAGCAATGCATCTTGTGTGATAGATATTGAAGATGTCGGTGGTGTGATTACATTCATCCAGTCAGAATTGGTGCAACCTTCAGTCCGCGGCCGCCTGGAGACATTGGAGGCATTTGCTGTGTCCTCCACAGGCTTTTCCTTAGGATATCTGCGACTCCCACCCACTCTCCGCTTCTAGACAGGATTTTTACATGGAGCCCTATTGAACATACATCCTGCGGGGATGGAGAACTCACGGTATCTATGGAGATTTCCATAGCAACTGAGCCCCTCACTGTCACCCCCCAATAGCGTCACGTGACTCTCAGCTGTGTCTCCGGCTTCACCCATCTGGGAACAACATAGAAAAGTTCATTTCTACAATCCATCAAAAATGGCGTCTAATAATAACAATAAGACTTTCTGCAATTGCCCCACTACATTCAGCAAATTGTTTATATAAAGATGGTTCCAGCACGGAGTTTGTAAATTGTCTTTGCAATGTTCTTCTCGATCCAAACACCACATTGTGTCTCAGTCACCAACCTCCGCTGCCAGGTCTTCAACAACCAGAAGTAATGTGCAGAAGATACAAGTCCTCTACACCGAACGCCATCCACACCGAGCGCCATCCACACCAAACGCCTTCCACACGGGCGCCATCCACACCGGGCGCCATCCACACCGGGCGCCATCCACACCGGGCGCCATCCACACCGGGCGCCATCCACACCGGGCGCCATCCACACAGGGCGCCATCCACACAGGGCGCCATCCACACAGGGCGCCATCCACACCGAGCGCCATCCACACCGGGCGCCATCCACACCGGGCGCCATCCACACCGGGCGCCATCCACACAGGGCGCCATCCACACCGAGCGCCATCCACACTGAGCGCCATCCACACAGGGCGCCATCCACACAGGGCGCCATCCACACCGGGCGCCATCCACACAGGGCGCCATCCACACAGGGCGCCATCCACACAGGGCGCCATCCACACAGGGCGCCATCCACACCGAGCGCCATCCACACCGGGCGCCATCCACACCGGGCGCCATCCACACCGGGCGCCATCCACACAGGGCGCCATCCACACCGAGCGCCATCCACACTGAGCGCCATCCACACAGGGCGCCATCCACACAGGGCGCCATCCACACCGGGCGCCATCCACACAGGGCGCCATCCACACAGGGCGCCATCCACACCGGGCGCCATCCACACCCAGCGCCATCCACACCCAGCGCCATCCACACAGGGCGCCATCCACACCGAGCGCCATCCACACCGAGCGCCATCCACACTGAGCGCCATCCACACTGGGCGCCATCCACACAGGGGCCATCCACACAGGGCGCCATCCATACAGGGCGCCATCCACACAGGGCGCCATCCACACAGGGCGCCATCCACACCGGCGCCATCCACACCGGGCGCCATCCACACCGGGCGCCATCCACACCAGGCGCCATCCAACAGGGGCCATCCATACAGGGCGCCATCACACAGGGCCCATCCACACGGCGCCATCCACACCAGGGCGCCATCCCACAGCCTCCCGAGCGCCATCCACACAAGGCGCCATCCCACACGAGCGCCATCCACACGAGCGCCATCCACACAGCGCCATCACACGAGCCACCTACAGGGCGCCATCCACACAGGGCCATCCACACCGAGCGCCATCCACACTGAGCGCCATCCCACACCAAACGGCACCATCCACACGAGCGCCATCCACACCGAGCGCCATCTACACGAGCGCCATCCACACCGAGGCACACCAGGCCTCACACGGAGCGCCATCCACACGGGCGCCATCCACACCGAGCGCCATCCACACCGGCGCCATCCACCCGAGGCGCCATCCACACAGGGCGCCATCCACACCAGGCGCCATCCACACAGAGCGCCATACCTGAGCACCTCCAACCGAGCACCATTTACACCCAGCGCCATCACCAGCACATCAGCCGAGCACCATCCACACGAGCGCCATCCACACAGGGCGCCATCCACACAGGCGTCATTCCACAGAGCGCATATACACTGAGCACCATCCACACCGAGCACCATTTACACCAGCGCCATCCACACCAAGCACCATCCACGCCGAGCACCATCCACACCGAGCACCATCCACACAGGGCACCATCCACACCGAGCACCACTACACAGAGCACCACCACACACGAGCGCCATCCACACCGAGCGCCATCACACCAAGCGCCATCCACACCAAGCACCATCCACGCCGAGCACCATCCACACCAGCACCATCCACACAGGGCACCATCCACACCGAGCACCACCTACACCGAGCACCACCCACACCGAGCGCCATCCACACCGAGCGCCATCCACACCAGAGCGCCATCCACACCGAGCGCCATCCACACCGAGCACCATCCACACCGAGCACCATCCACACCGGGCACCATTTACACCGAGCACCATCCTCACCAAGCACCATCCACACCAAGCACCACCTACACCGAGCGCCATCCACACCTGGCGCCATCCACACCGGGCGCCATCCACAACGAGCGCCATCCACACCGAGTGCCATCCACACCAAGCACCATCCACACCGAGCACCATCTACACTCATCCACACCGAGCACCAACCACACCGAACACGATCTATACCGAGCACCATCTACTCCGAGCATCATTTACACCTAGCACCATCTAAATATCTACACATATTATATTATATTATACCGCCATGTAGGACCACCTTTCCCTGACTTGTAATTGTATTCAGCCCCCAGAGTCAGCACTTTGTAGGACCACCTTTCTCTGTCTTGTATTAGTATTCAGCCCCCGGAGTCAGCACTTTGTAGGACCACCTTTCTCTGTCTTGTATTAGTATTCACCCCCTGAGTCAGCACTTTGTAGGACCACCTTTCTCTGTCTTGTATTAGTATTCAGCCCCCGGAGTCAGCACTTTGTAGGACCACCTTTCTCTGTATTGTATTAGTATTCACCCTCTTAGTCAGCACTTTGTAGGACCATCTTTCTCTGTCTTGTATTAGTATTCACCCCCTGAGTCAGCACTTTGTAGGACCACCTTTCTCTCTCTTGTATTAGTATTCAGCTCCTGAGTCAGCACTTTGTAGGACCACCTTTCTCTGTCTTGTATTAGTATTCACCCCCCTGAGTCAGCACTTTGTAGGACCACCTTCCTCTGTCTTGTATTAGTATTCACCCCCTGAGTCACCACTTTGTAGGACCACCTTTCTCTGTCTTGTATTAGTATTCAGCTCCTGAGTCAGCACTTTGTAGGACCACCTTTCTCTGTCTTGTATTAGTATTCACCCCCTGAGTCAGCACTTTGTAGGACCACCTTCCTCTGTCTTGTATTAGTATTCACCCCCTGAGTCACCACTTTGTAGGACCACCTTTCTCTGTCTTGTATTAGTATTCACCCCCTGAGTCAGCACTTTGTAGGACCACCTTTCTCTGTCTTGTATTAGTATTCAGCTCCTGAGTCAGCACTTTGTAGGACCACCTTCTTCTGTCTTGTATTGGTATTCACCCCCTGAGTCAGCACTTTGTAGGACCACCTTTCTCTGTCTTGTATTAGTATTCACCCCCTGAGTCAGCACTTTGTAGGACCACCTTTCTCTGTCTTGTATTAGTATTCAGCTCCTGAGTCAGCACTTTGTAGGACCATCTTCTTCTGTCTTGTATTGGTATTCACCCCCTGAGTCAGCACTTTGTAGGACCACCTTCCTCTGTCTTGTATTGGTATTCACCCCCCTGAGTCAGCACTTTGTAGGACCACCTTTCTCTGTCTTGTATTAGTATTCAGCCCCCGAGTCAATACTTTGCAGGACCACTTTTCTCTGTCTTGTATTAGTATTCACCCCTGAGTCAGCACTTTGTAGGACCACTTTTCTCTGTCTTGTATTTAGTATTCACCCCCTGAGTCAGCACTTTGTAGGACCAGCTTTCTCTATGTTTTGTGGTTTCTCCAGCTTTGCTCATCTAGAGTTGATATTTTCCTCTTCTTCTTTGCTCTCGCTTAGTAATTGGATGGAGACGTCGGTGATGTCACAGATTCTGGGTGGATTTGAGTCTGGATAGTGACCAGGCCATTCACACACAGTAATATGTTCTGATCTAAACCCTCCACTGTAGATCTAACCCTCTCAGCTCTTCTCTCCTTCTTGGATGTCGGTCTCGGTGGGCGGCCATATCTCAGTCTCTCCTTCTTTGCATATCAGTCTCAGTGTCTCGGTCTCTCCTTCTTGGGATGTCAGTCTCGGTGGATGGCCATGTCTTGGTCTGTTCTTCTTAGGATTTCGGTCTCTGTGGGTGGCCATGTCTCAGTCTCTTCTTCTTGGGATGTAGATCTCCGTGGGCAGCCATGCTCGCTCTCTTTTTCTTAGGATGTCGGTCTCGTTGGATGGCCATGTCTCGGTCTCTTCTTATTGAGATGTCAGTCTCAGTGGGCCACCATGTCTCGGTCTCTCCTTCTTAGGATATGAGTCTTGATGGACGGCCATGTCTTGGTCTCTCCTTCTTGGGATGTCTGTCTCGGTATATGGCCGTCTCAGTCTCTTTTGCTTGGGTTATCAGTCTCAGTGGGCAGCCATGTCTCGGTCTCTCCTTCTTGGGATGTCAGTCTCGGTGGACGGCCATGTCTCAGTCTCTTCTTCTTGGGATGTCTGTCTCGGTGGACGGCCATGTCTCGGTCTCTTCTTCTTGGGATGTTGGTTTCGTTGGGTGGCCATGTCTCGCTCACTTCTTCTTGGGATGTCAGTCTCGGTGTGCGGCCATGTCTCAGTCTCTTTTGCTTGGGATATCGGTCTCGGTGGGCGGCCTTGTCTCAGTCTTTCAAGTTTGCAGTTGTGGCATTTTTGGATGATGGATTGAGCAGAGCTCTGTGAACTATTCAGAGCTTGTGCTATTTTTTATAACCTAAGCATGCTTTCTTCTTCTCCAAATCTTTATCCCTGACCTGTCTGGTGAGTTCTTTGGTTTTCATGACATTGTTTGATCCCTGATGTAATCACACAAACTTCTGAGGCTTCACAGAGCAGCTGTAGTTATACTGAGTAGAAATTATAGATTCATTTTACTGATTAAGTGATTTCTGGAGGCAATTCATCATTCAGGATTTTATTTAGGGGTATCATAATAGCTGACATTTATATTTTTAAAATATTTAGAAAATTTGTTTCATTTCATTTACACTTCACAAATACTTGCACTTAGTGTTGGTATAATCAGGGCTGTGGAGTTGGTGAGTCAAACATCCGACTCCGATTCTTCAATGTCCCTGAATCCAACTCCACAGCCCTGGATAGAATCCCAGTAAAGGTCATGAACATTTCTGTAAAATGTGGAAGTGTTAACGGCGTATGGATACCTTTTTAAGGCACTGTGTAGATGTGTGTGTGTGTGGTCTATATATATATATATACACACATACAGTCATATGAAAAAGTTTGGGCATCCCTCTTAATCTTACTCTTTTTTTTGCAACAGCTATTTCAGTGTGATATATGTAATAACTGATGGACAACAGTGATATTTCAGTGTGATATATGTAATACCTGATGGACACAGTAATATTTCAGGTTTGAAATGAGGTTTATTGTACTAACCAAAAATGTGAAATATGCATTATTTCAAAATTTCACAGGTGCCAAAATATGGGCACCCTTCTGATTTTCATGATTTGAATACTCCTAACTACTTTTTACTGACTTACTGAAGCACTAAATTGGTTTGGTAACCTCATTGAGCTTTGTACTTCATAGCCCGGTGTATCCAATCATGAGAAAAGCTATTTCAGGTGTCCACTTGCAAGTTGTTCTCCTAGTTGAATCTTTGAGGAGCGGCATCATGGGCTCCTCAAAACAGCTCTCAAATGATCTGAAAGAAAAAGATTGTTCAACATGGTTGTTCAGGGGAAGGATACAAAAAGTTGTCTCAGAGATTTAACCTGTCAGTTTCCACTGTGATGAACATAGTAAGGAAATGGAAGACCACAGGGACAGTTCTTGTAAAGGCCAGAAGTGGCAGGCCAACAAAAATATCAGAAAGGCAGAGAAGAAGAATGGTGAGAACAGTCAAGAACAATCCACAGACCACCTCCAAAGACCTGCAGCATCATCTTGCTGTAGATGGTGTCACTGTGCATCAGTCAACAATACAGCGCACACTGCACAAGGAGAAGCTGTATGGGAGAGTGATGTGAAAGAAGCTGTTTCTGCATGCACGCCACAAACAGAATCGCCTGAGGTATGCAAAAGCACATTTGGACAAGCCAGTTTCATTTTGGAAGAAGGTCCTGTGGACTGATGAAACAAAGATTGAGTTGTATGGTCATACAACAACCCGTTATGCATGGCGCCACAAAAACACAGCGTTCTAGGAAAAACACTTGCTACCCACTGTCAAATTTGGGGTAAGGTCCATCATGCTTTGGGGCTGTGTGGCCAATGACGGCACCAGGAATCTTGTTGAAGTTGAAGGTTGCATGGATTCCATTCAGTATCAGCAGATTCTTGAGAATAATGTTCAAGAATCAGTGTCAAAGTTGAAGTTACGTCGGGGATGGATCTTTCAGCAAGACAATGATCCAAAACACCGCTCCAAATCTACTCAGGCATTCATGCAGAGGAACAATTACAATGTTCTGGAATGGCCATCCCAGACCTGAATATCATTGAACGTCTGTGGGATGTTGTGAAGCGGGCTGTCCATGCTCGGCGACCATCAAACTTAACTGAACTGGAATTGTTTTGTAAAGAGGAATGGTCAAAAATCCCTTCATCCAGGACCCAGGAACTCATTAACAACTACAGGAAGCGATTAGAGGCAAAAGGTGGATCTACTAAATATTAATGTCACTTTTCTGTTGAGGTGCCCATACTTTTGCACCTGTCAAATTTTGAAATAATGCTGTAATGGGACAAAATGCCGGAATGCCCGCGCTGCCACCAAGAATCACCAGCAAACAAAGAGTTAATTGGGCAGATTTTTCTTTAATTCTATCCTACGCGTTTCAGAGCCTCTATCCGAGCTCCTTCTTCAGGGAACATTAGGGTTAGCCCTAACCCTAACCCTAATGAGGAAGGAGCTTGGATAGAGGCTCTGAAATGCGTAGGATAGAATAAAAGAAAAATCTGCCCAGTTAACTCTTTGTTTTCTGGTGATTCTTGGTGGCAGCGCGGGCATTCCGGCATTTGTTCCTATTACAGCATTCCTGTTTCCACGTTTATTGTGAAGGTGCAGCCCTGCAGCAGCCATTCTACAAGCCATCTTACAGGCGATTATACCGGTTGTGGGTGACACAACCGAACCAGGTGAGCAGTTCCTGATATACACCGCTATAACCCTTTGTAAAAAGGATAAGACCCTATGCGCATTTATCTCACGTTTACAGGTTGAAATTTTGAAATAATGCATATTTCACATTTTCGGTTAGTACAATAAACCTCATTTCAATCCTCAAATATTACTGTGTCCATCAGTTATTACATATATCACACTGAAATAGATGTTGCAAAAAAACAATTTTTTAACAAAAAAAAAAAAAAAAAGAGTAAGATTAAGAGGGGTGCCCAAACTTTTTCATTTGACTGTATATATATATACACTAGATGGTGGCCCGATTCTAACGCATCGGGTATTCTAGAATATGTATGTAGTTGACATACTGTGACTGACAGAACTTGTTAAGTAATACGTGAGTGAACTACATATATATATAGCAGCGCTATGGTATATGGTGGTACATTACAGCACATGTATAGCAGCACTATGGTATATGGCGCTACATTACAGTACATGTATAGCAGCACTATGGTATATGTCGATACTCCGCTCCCCGCAGCCTCCCGCTCCTCCACAGTAAAAGTAAAAAAATCCTCAGTGAGGATACTCACCTGTCCGCCGGCTCGCTCCACCTCCGTCTTCTAGGTCCTACAGACCTTTAGGACCTGTCGTTGCCTGGGAAACCGATCAGCTGATCAGTCACATGACTGCTAAATGCGGGGGGGGGCAGGATGGAGCAGCAGGGGGGCAGGATGGTGATGGGGGCTGGAGGGGGGGCAGGATGGAGCAAGCGGGGCAGGATGCAGCGGGGGGGTAGGATGGAGCCGAGGGGGCAGGATGGAGCCAGTGGGGCAGGATGGAGCCGGGGGGGGGGACAGGATGGAGCCGGGAAGGGGGCAGGATGTAGCCGGCGTGGCAGGATGGAGCCGGCGGGGCAGGATGGAGTGAGCGGGGTAGGATGGAGTGAGCGGAGCAGAATGGAGCTGGGTGGGCAGGATGGAGTAAGCGGGACAGGATAGACTGAGCGAGGCAGGATGGAGTGAGTGGGGCAGGATGGTGATGGGGGGGCAGGATGGTGGTGAGCGGTGCAGGATGGTGGCGGGGGGCAGGATGGAGTGAGTGGGGCAGGATGGAGCCGGAGGAGCAGGATGGAGCCGGAGGAGCAGGATGGTGGCGGGAGGGCAAGATGGAGCCGGCGGGGCAGGATGGAGCCGGCGGGGCAGGATGGTGACGGTGGGGCAGGATAGAGCTGGCAGGGCAGGATGGAGCCGGCGGGGCAGGATGGTGGCGAGAGGGCAGTGTGGTGGGCATGGAGACGCAAATGCAGTGCAAACGCTGCCATACTAATGTGAACGCAGCAGAGATTCTCCACATGCGTTCACATCAGTATGGTGCCTGGTCAGCCAAACAGCGATCTCGGTGGTGGCCGGGAGGCAGAGATCAGCGGCAAAGATCTCCTTCCCCGGCCGTTGCCAAGATCGCTGATTGGCCACGGGAGAGATTTCAATGTGACCCGCAGTGTTCTCCTGCACTGTCATGCGGAGGACACTGCGGATCCATTGAGATCCATGCATTTTGTGTGCACTTGCAGGCACTTGCTGATAAATCAAGCACCTGTGAACGCACAAAAAATGAAACAGGCTGCGTTCGGAGGTTGGAGGAGGGCGCCCAAATTATGTGCATCCAAACGCAACCGCAAGAGAACGCAGCCAAATGCAGCTACTGTGCGTTCCCTTGTTAAACATAGGAAGGCAGTGCGCATGCGTTTGGCTGCATTCTGTTACACTGCGTTCTGAACGCTAATGTGAAGCCGGCCTTAGACTGCTCCAAACCACATTCAAGAAGTTTATTAACCCTTCCGTTGCTTCACAGGAACAAAAGCAATATGTAAGGAAATAATGAACATTTTACTTTTTCAAAAAAAATTTTAGTTTAGCCTCAAATTACAAATTGCATTTACAGACAACGGTAACAGGAGGAAATGGACGCTACAATTTGTTGTGCAATTTCTCCCGAGTATGCCGATATTCCATATTTGGTTGAAAACCACTGTTTGGGCGCATGGTAGGGCTTGAAAGGGACGGAGCATCATTAGACTTTTTTGAATGGAAAATGTGCTGCGATCATTTACTGATGCCATGTCACATTTTTGAGAACCCCTGATGTGCCTTAACAGTGGAAGCCACTCAAAAGTCACCCCGTTTTGGAAATTAGACCCCCCAAGAAATGTTTCTAGATAGCTGGTGAGCATTTCGAACCCCAGGTCTTCCATAAATTGAGACGTGGAATTGATTAAGTACTTTTTTTTCCCAAAAATGTTCTTTTAGGCTTATTTTTTCATTTTCATAAGTGTAACAGGGTAAAATGGATCCTAAAATTAGTTGGGCAATCTCTCCTGCATACAGTGACACCCCGTATGTGGTGGAAGGGCTCTGAAGGAAAGGGGGTGACATTTTGCAGCACAGATTTTGATGGAATAGTCTGTGTGTCATGTCACATTTGGAGAGTCTCTGATGTGCCTAAACAGTGGAAAGCCCCCAGAAGTGACCCCATTTTGGAATCTAAGGAAAGCAGCACAAGAAAGCGGTCTGTAGGAGCGCTAAAGGAGGACCAGGAATCTTATTAGGATATATAACTTAACTTTATTCGTCCTCCGTATCCCACAACGCGTTTCCACGGTAATCCGTCTTCCTCAGGTGGATAGAGGATGAATTACTAACAAAGTTTATATAGGAACATAGTCGCCATGATTAGATCAACCCTCAAACCTCCCCCACCTCTTTTTTTTTTCTCTTCCCTTCCTTCCCAGATCCACAATTAACCATTTCAACCCTGATATAACATGTTCCTATCCAGACAGATAACACTATGTAACAAATTTTCATAATTTTTTGTTCCTGGGTACAAAGTGTGTTTTCCTAACCCGTTCTGCCTAAAACAAATAGAAAATAGTTGTTGTTCCACAAAAACTTTACTTCTGTGATCAGGACAATGACATTGTCTCAGTATTGAATAAGAATTGAGAATTTTACCGAAAACAGACAAATTTTAAAATGTCATTGTCCTGATCACAGAAGCAAAGTGTTTGTGGAACAACAACTATTTCCTATTTGTTTTAGGCAGAACGGGTTAGAAAACACTTTGTACCCAGGAACAAAAAAAAATAAAAATTTGTTACATAGTGTCATTTCCTTTTTTGACACAATAAATATGACATTTTTCGCTGCTGTGGTCATAAAATCAAAGTTTGCTGAATGTAGTCGTTTTTCCAGTCTTTACACATAAGCAGTTGAAAGATTACACTTGGAAGCCAGGAACAAAAATTGTGTTCAATCCCTGCATTATTACACTGAATAGGGATGGGCGAATCTACTCGCTAGGACTCGTTACTCGGCGAGTAGTAAGGGACTCGCAGGACTCGGTACTCGGCGAGTTTCCCAGTGATGACTCGCACGAGTCCAATGCAAATCAATATCAATCCTAGTTTTGTCAGAAACGCTGACAAAACTAGGATTGCCATTGTTTGCATTAGACTCGTGCGAGTCATCACTGGCTACTGTGCCAGTGATAGCAGGGAAACTCGCAAAGTAACTGCTGTTTCTTTGCGAGCCGAGTCCAGCTGTCTTCTCTGTGCAGCTCCAGGGTCCTAGAACCTGCCTGCTCACAGAGATGATGTAGCAGTGCTGAGATTATTCTCAGTCTGCTCATTCCCTGTGCATGTAGCAGAGAGGACATCGCGTTTTGGACTACGTCGGACGGAAGAGGATTTTTTTAATTAAAGATGGAGTCCCTAATGGCTTTTTTTTTTATTTCAAATAAAAAATTTTCTCTGTGTTTTTTTAACCCTTTATTGGAGATTCTTAGTGGCTGGGTCAAACGTGGCCTGACATTAAGAATCTCGGGCTTAATACCAGCTTGTATAACAAAGCTGGTATTAACCCCTTTATTACCCAGCGTGCTACCGCCACCAGGGCCGCTGGAAGAGCGGGGTTCAGCGCCAGAGGATGGCGCTTCAATGAACGCGCCATCTTCTGGGGCGGCTGCGGGCTGCAATTTGCAGCGGGGGGTGCCCAGAAAGCTTGGGCATCCCTGCACTGCGGATTCCAGCCCCCAGCTGCTTAGCTGTACCTGGCTAGACATAGAAATTGTGCGGAGCCCCACGCATTTTTTTAAAATTATTTAATGAATTTCAGAGTCAGAGTCTCAGAGTCAGAATCTCAGAATTTCATGAAATAATTTTAAAAAAATGCGTGGGGCTCCGCGCAATTTCTGTGTCTAGCCAGGTACAGCTAAGCAGCTGGGGGCTGGAATCCGCAGCGCAGGGATGCCCAAGCTTTCTGGGCACCCCCCGCTGCAAATTGCAGCCCGCAGCCGCCCCAGAAGATGGCGCGTTCATTGAAGCGCCATCCTCTGACGCTGAACCCCGCTCTTCCAGCGGCCCTGGTAGCGGTGGCACGCTGGGTAATAAAGAGGTTAGGGCCAGCTTTGTATTATCAGCTGGCCCTAAGCCCGAAATTTATGGTGGTCACGCCAATATTAGACATGACCGCCATGAATTTCTATTAAATTGTTTTAAAAAAAAACACAACACAAAGAAAATTTTTTATTAGAAATAAAAAAAAAAGCCATTAGGGACTCCATCTTTAATTAAAAAAATCCTCTTCCGTCCGACGCAGTCCAAAACGCGATGTCCTCTCTGCTACATCCCCTGTGTATAGATATAGATCTCTATGCACAGGGAATGAGCAGACTGAGAACAATCTCAGCTCTGCTACATCATCTCTGTGCACAGACATTCATGTCTGTACACAGGGAATGAGCAGACTGAGAACAATTTCAGCTCTGCTACATCAGGCAGCAGGCGGGCTCTAGGACCCTGGAGCTGGGGCAGCCAGAACACAGAGAAGACAGGATCTTATCTGTGCGAGTCAGCGATTACTTACAAAGTAAACGAGCAATGCAAATAAATGACAAAACTAGGATTGCTTCAGGCTGAAGCTTCCGAGACACATCTGCGAGTTGTAAATCTCACACTACTCGCTATTACTCGCTTCCCCATTCATTAACATTGGACTCGCTAGACTCGCAACGAGTAGCGAGTCCTGGGCTCGGACTCGCTAGAGTCAAGCGATTCCGAGTAATTTAGGATTCGCCCATCACTAACACTGAATTCATTACCTAAAATACCGTACAGTTACAATTATAAAACTTGAATTATGGATTTCTAAAAAATATGTAAAATATATACGTTAATAAAACCCTAAATAATTTTTAAAAATGTATAAAATCTCTTTCTATAAAAAATACTTTAAAAATCTGATTCCTGCAGAAATGCTATTGTTATCTGGAGACTTTTCCTATAGTTAGATTTAGTCCTTCAGGATATAACGTGCCATCTTAAACATCCATAACTTTCTTTTCTGATCGATTTTCTCAATCTATCTTCCCCTGACTCTCTGATATGATCATTGATGATCATCCTCATCTTTTCTGGATCTTCACTGTGACTCCCCGCATAATGTCGGGACACACTATGAAGTTGGTAGCTTGAACGGATGTTTTGTCAATGTTTGTTTAGTTGCGCATGCGCCGTTTGTATCGTTCCTCCCACATATTGGAGCCCTCAAGGGCGTTCCAAAACGTAAATGATATATGTGGACTGACACTTAACCCTATGTGTAATCTGGAAGATTTCATTGGTGGTATTTGAACGAAAATGTTTTTCTCCATTTTGGATGACCTCACAGCGCTTGCATTTTGGTACCTTACAAGCAGAGCACCCCCACGTAGCAGCATTTTGGTACCTTACAAGCAGAGCACCCCCACGTAGCAGCATTTTGGTACCTTACAAGCAGAGCACCCCCACGTAGCAGTATCATTAACCTCTGAAGTTAGTTTTATTCACCCCACCCTACTGGGTGCCACCAAATCTTTTAAACTTCTGTTTCTCCGGAATATTATCTTGGGTCTGTCAGGAATTACTGAAGACAACAAAGGTTCACCTTTCAAGATAACCCAATGTTGTTCCAGCAATTTCCTTATGGCGGACCTGGGCTGACAATATGTAGTGACCAGACTCCATTTGTTGTTCTCAAATATTCCAGCTTGTGTTGATTTCTTTTCTATGCAGAGATTGACAGTTTTCTTAAAAGCATCTTTCAACAGATTTTTGTGATATCCCTTATAAACGTATAAACTTTGTTAATAATTCATCCTCCATCCACCTTAGGAAGACGGATTACCGTGGACACGCGTTGTGGGGTACGGAGGAGAATAAAGTTAGGCTATATACCCCATTAAGATTCCTGGTCCTCCTTTAGCGCTCCTACAGACCACTTTCTTGTGCTGCTTTCCATGTAAAGTCCTCTAAAGAGGTTCAGCAGCAGGAGCAGCTTGGGGGATACAAACTGAACAGGACCTGTGGTGACGTAATTCCGGCTGGGCCGGTCACGTGATCGCGGCTGGAGCCGAGGAAGCGCGGTGCCACGCTGGGAATAAGGAAGCCGGCGGCCATCATAGCCTGTAAGGAATGACGCTCCCCGCCACCAACGTGCACACCAAGGACTGCACAACCCTGTAAGGAGAGCGCCACCACACTAGTCAGGCTAAAAGTACTCATACGGGTTACACTCATTGCGCCTCTGATTTATTTTTTATTACATTTTGGAATCTAGACCTACAAGAAATGTATTCGGATGTGTGGTGAGCACCTTGATTCCCTAGGCACTTCACAGATTTTTATAACATTGAGCTGTGACAATGAAAACATGGAGGCTCAAAGAATATTTTTGTGGGAAAAAAAGGTTTTTTTTTCATTTTCACAAAGGCAACATGATAAAATGGACACCAAAATACATTGGGCGATTTCTCCTGAGTATGCTGATACTCCATATGTGGTGGAAAAAGACTGTTTGGGCGCCGTCTGGGCTCGGAAGGGAATACGTAACTTTTTGAGAGGGGACCTGGTATGTGAAATTTAGGCTACATGCTGACTCTGCAGATTTCCAGCATTTTTTGCAGATATTTTCCCATGTTTTTTTCAGTGCATTTTTGACAATTCCGCAGTACAGTACACCTTCGCTCCAAATGGTGTGGGAAATTATAAGTGTTGTGCCCAAGCGTGGATTTTCCTGCAGAAACATCTGCAGCATGTCAATTCTTTCAATGTATTTTGCTGCGATTTTCACCCATGGAACTTAATGTCAGCTCCAAAATACATAGCACTGTTCACACAGTAAATATTTGTTGCGTATTTAGCTGGGGTTTTGTACTCATGAAGTGGGGTTCCGCTGTATTTTTGGTCACCAGGACAAGTACACCTAACTATATAATACAATAAAATTGACGTGGGCTTCCCCATATTTTTGATTGCCAGCCAAGATAAGCCAGACAGTTGGGGACTGGAATTCACAGCGAGATGAGGCCCAAGTTTTCTGGACCCCCACGATAAAAATTGCAGTCCACAGCTGCCTAAGAATTGGTGCCTCCATGAGAGGCACCTAAACCGGTGGTAACCCCGCTCTTCTAATCTGCCCAGTGGCAGGGGCTAACTTGGTAATATGTGGGTTAATGCCAGCTTTGTATTAGCAGCTGACACTAAGCCCGTGATTCATAATAACAGGCCAATGTTAGACCCGGCCATAAGGAATCTCTAGTAAATAGTAAATAATATACCACACACAGAGAAAAATAATTTTATTAGAACAAAAAACACAAACACATATTCAGACTCTATCTTTATTACCCCCACATACCCTCCGACGGTAATCCATAATGAAGGTCCTACAATGAACAATCGCCTCTGCTGCACTCAGAGACTGCAGCAAGGGAACAAGGGTCCTCTTACTGCAGTCTCTGGGCACATACTGATTGCAAATGCACTGTATGGCATTATCCATACAGTGCACCTGTCAGTGATGCAGACCCAAGTCCTAGAGATCACATGACCTCTAAACCTTGGGTCAGGTGACCAGATGTCTCCATGGCAACATCGGGTCACCATGGCGATGATCATCCCAATGCAATTATAGAGGTAAGAGACTGCATGCTCCGTTTTTCTGAACCCTAAGTGCTGCAATCAGTAAGATTGCAGCACTTAGCAGGTGACACAGAGCCAGTGGCAGTGAGCGCACAGCCTGAGGAGGAGCAGGCTGCAGTGCAGGCACAAACATGCGGGCACAGACAGGCAGGTACAGATGGGTGGCACGAGCAGGCGGGTGCAAGCGGTATGGACACAGGTGGATGGCAGCGTTGCCATGCTGATAGTGGGAGTGATCGCTCCCATCAGTGCTGAGGGGGTGATACTGCCCCCTCCAGTGCTACAGCCTATGGTAGAAGCCAACTATAGCCTGGATACCAATGATCAAGCAATTTCATTGTCTAGTCATTAGTCTCTGGGATTTGCTGTTCAGTATTTAACAGCCAATTCCAGTGACTATGGGTGCGGGGTAAGGAATACACCCCCTGTAAGGTCAAGCTGCAGTATCCTATGATTAGAATCACAGGATACTACAGAGAAATCCCTGTTACCAGGGCCACGGTGCCTCATTTGCTACAGGACAAACCTGTACATCTCTGGTTGGGAATGACTTGGCTTTTTGGACGTACTTGTTTGTTTCTTGCTCGTGAAGGAGTTACTATTTAAGACCGACTTCATAAGAGTTTCAAAGTCTGTGTACAGACCTTAATGGAATATGTCAGCAGGTTTTTGCCACCTTATCTGAGAGCAGCATGTTGGAGGCGAAGAGATTCTAAAGTCAACGATGTTTACTAGTGAGTGCAGCCATTGTCACACAATTAAAGCATTTACTTTTAACCATGCAGCAGAGCTTGGAGAGCTGCCCCACCCACACAACAGCTGACTCCACCCACACAACAGCTGACCCCACCCACACCAGGTTCCCAGTTGAGATTGTGCATTGACTGTGAGGTGACAGAGAAGAGGCGTGTCTGACTGCTGTGCTGACAAAGTAGTCCAGTAATGGTAATCACCAGATGATAAAGCCTTTATTTTATGTAAACAATAGCACACTGACTGATAAGAGAGGCACAGTTGACTTTTGATTTTTGATCTCTGCAGCTTACTGTCCTCAGTTTACACAGTAAAAACCTGCTAACAGATTCCATTTAATTTCCAAAGCAGCCACTGGTCTCTTGACTAGAACTCAACATCATTGGCGTAAAAAAAGATGTTGCGTTCACTTCAGGAGACTCGCAGCCAGTGAGGAAATCACAGTTTGTACAAAGACAGTGAATGTAGCCTGTGCCATAAACAACTACTGAACATCACCATTTGAGTGCTGCAACATTTTATATGTATAGTGAAACAACTAAAGGACTGTTGGGGACGCTTTGCACCCGGGATAGCCAGCTGGTAGTGCTGCTCCTACTTTCTATATATTGAGTTTTAGGAAGCGAGAGGAGAAGAAGGAGGATATGGCTGATAGACACTCCGGGATTCTGGACAGCAGAGAGGAGGAGAAGGAGGATATGGCTGATAGACACTCCGGGATTCTGGACAGCAGAGAGGAGGAGAAGGAGGATATGGCTGATAGACACTCCGGGATTGTGGACAGCAGAGAGGTGATGTCTGGGCCAGAGAGGTAGATCTGAGGGTCATCAGTGTACAGGTGATACTGGAAGCCATGGGACTGTATGAGTTGTCCTAGACCAAGGGTATAGATGGAAAAAAGGAGGGGCCCCAGGACAGAGGCTTGAGGGACCCCAACAGAGAGGAGATGGCGCGAGGAGGTCACGTGGGAGTGGGAGACACTAAATGTGTGGTTGGAAAGGTAGGAGGAGATCCAGGAGAGGACAAGGTCAGTGATACCAATGGAAGAGAGGATCTGTAGTAGGAGGCAATGGTGGACTGTGTCAAATGCAGAGGACGGGTCTAGAGGGAGGAGGATGGAGATATGCCTGTTAGCTTTGGCCGTGAGTAAGTTGTTTTTGGTCAGGGCAGTTTCAGTGGAGCGGTGGAGGCGGAAGCCGGATTGAAGGTTGTCAAAGAGAGAGATGAGAGGTGGGATGAGAGGACAGTGCGGACATGATTTTCGAGAAGTTTGGAGGTGAACAGGAGCAGAGATATGGGGCGGTAGCTGGATGTGGAGGTCGGGTCGAGGGATGGTTTCTTTAATATAGGTGTAATTGTTGTGTGTTTGAAAGCAGAAGGAAGGTACCAGAGGTTAGTGATAGGGTGAAGAGGTGGGTTAGGGCTGGGAGGAATGTGGTGGTGAGGTTGGGAAGGAAGTGAGATGGAATAGGGTCCAGTGCACAAGTGGTGAGATGTGATCTGGAAAGGAGGTGTGCGAGATCTCCTTAAGTGATGGATGGGATAAGAGTTAGTGGAGGAGGGAAGTGGTCTGGTACACATGGGGTTGTGGTGGTTGGGTAGCAAAGACTTGTCTGATCTGATCAATCTTGATGGTGAAGTGTATTGCAAAGTCTTCTGCAGAAATACAAGACTATGATCCCAACTGTCCCCACTCCTTGCAGCCCTCTCATATTGTCCCGACTCTAGAATGAGTCCCCTTATGCTACACATTCTACATACTAAGCTCCCTCATGCCACCCCTTCTCCATACCATGCCACCCTTTCTCCATACCATGCCACCCTTTCTCCATACCATGCCACCCTTTCTCCATACCATGCCACCCCTTCTCCATACCATGCCACCCCTTCTCCATACCATGCCACCCCTTCTCCATACCATGCCACCCCTTCTCCATATCATGCCACCCCTTCTCCATACCATGCCACCCCTTCTCCATACCATGCCTACCAGTTACACCATTTTTCATGTTTCTCTTCTGCTATTTGCTGTAAGACTCGAGAAGCTATGGTGCTGCTGCCTCTGAGTTTTATCTGTCCTTTAATTACCATTGAAGTTAGATGCCATGAAAAGTTTTTTTTATAATAAACTAGAAAATGTAAATAAATCATATGTTTGGATTCTCCATAGGAACTTTATGCTACCAGGCTATCAGGACGATCATGTACATTGGACATTGAGAGGAATGAAGAACCAGCACTCGCCAGACACACAAGGTAAATAATGCACCACTAACAAACACATTAAAACTAATTTAATAGAAGGTCACGCTATTTTGAAATGACAGAGGTCTTGGATTAGAGTGATGTGATCATGGAGAGGAGAGTGATGTGATCATGGAGAGGAGAGTGATGACATCATGGAGAGGAGAGTGATGACATCATGGAGAGGAGAGTGATGACATCATGGAGAGGAGAGTGATGTGATCATAGAGAGTAGAGTGATGTGATCATGGAGAGGAGAGTGATGTGATCATAGAGAGGAGAGTGATGTGATCATAGAGAGGAGAGTGATGTGATCATGAGAGGAGAGTGATGACATCATGGAGAGAGGAGTGATGATCATGGAGAGGAGAGTGATGTGACATCATGGAGAGGAGAGTGATGTGATCATAGAGAGTAGAGTGATGGATCATAGAGAGGAGAGTGATGTGATCATGAAAGGAGAGTGATGTGATCATAGAGAGGAGTGATGTATCATAGAGAGGAGAGTGATGTGATCATAGAGAGGAGAGTGATGTGATCATAGAGAGGAGAGTGATGTGATCATAGAGAGGAGAGTGATGTGATCATAGAGAGGAGAGTGATGTGATCATAGAGGAGAGTGATGGATCATAGAGAGGAGAGTGATGTGATCATAGAGAGGAGAGTGATGTGATCATAGAGAGGAGAGTGAATGGATCATGAGAGGAGAGTGATGTGATCATAGAGAGGAGAGTGATGTGATCATAGAGAGGGAGTGATGTGATCATAGAGAGGAGAGTGATGTGATCATAGAGAGGAGAGTGATGTGATCATAGAGAGGAGAGTGATGAGATCATAGAGAGGAGAGTGATGGATCATAGAGAGGAGAGTGATGTGATCATAGAGAGGAGAGTGATGAGATCATGAGAGAGAGTGATGTGATCATAGAGAGGAGAGTGATGTGATCATGAGAGGGAGATGTGATCAAGAGAGGAGAGTGATGTGATATAGAGAGGAGAGTGATGTGATCTGAGAGGAGAGTGATTGATCATAGAGAGGAGAGTGATGTGATCATAGAGAGGAGAGTGATGGATCATAGAGAGGAGAGTGATGTATCATGAGAGAGAGTGATGTGATCATAGAGAGGAGAGTGATGTGATCATAGAGAGGAGAGTGATGGATCATGGAGAGGAGGTGATGTGTTTCATAGAGGGAGAGTGATGTGATCATAGAGAGGAGAGTGATGTGAATCATAGAGAGGAGAGTGATGTGATCATAGAGAGGAAGTGTGTGATCAGAGGGAAGTGATTGACATGGAGGAGAGTGATGTGATCATAGAGAGGAGAGTGATGTGATCATAGAGAGGAGGTGGATGTGATATGAGAGGAGAGTGATGTGATCATGAGAGGAAGTGATGTGATCATAGAGAGGAGAGTGATGTGATCATAGAGAGGAGAGTGATTGATATAGAGAGGAGAGTGATGTGATCATGGAGAGAGGTGATGTGATCATAGAGAGGAGAGTGATGTGATCATAGAGAGGAGAGTGATGTGATCATAGAGAGGAGAGTGATGGAATCTAGAGAGGAGATGATGTGATCATAGAGGAGAGTGATGTGATCATGAGAGGAGAGTGATGTGATTATAGAGAGGAGAGTGATGTGATCATGGAGAGAGAGAGTGATGTGTGATATGAGAGGAGAGAGTGAATGTGATCTAGAGAGGAGAGGAAGTGATGACATGAGAGGAGAGTGATGTGATCATGGAGGGGAGAGTGATGTGATCAATAGAGAGGAGAGTGATGTGATCATAGAGAGGAGAGTGATGTGATTATAGAGAGGAGAGTGATGTGATCATGAGAGAGTTGATTGGAGAATTATGAAGGAGAGTGATGTGATCATGTGAGAGGAGAGTGATGAGAATTATAGAGGAGGAGAGTGATGGATCATGAGAGGAGAGTGATGTGATATGGAGAGGAGAGTGATGTGATAATGAGAGGAGAGTGTGATGATGATCATAGAGAGGAGAGTGATGTGATCATGGAGAGGAGTGATGTGATCATAGAGAGGAGAGTGATGTGATCATAGAGGGAGAGTGATGTGATTATAGAGAGGAGAGTGATGTGATCATGAGAGGAGAGTGATGTGATCATAGAGAGGAGAGTGATGTGATCATGGAGAGGAGAGTGATGTGATCATAGAGAGGAGTGAGTGATCAGAAGGAGATATGAGAGAGAGAGAGTGATGTGATCATAGAGAGGAGAGTGATGTGATCATAGAGAGGAGAGTGATGAGATCATAGGAAGAGGAGAGGTGATGTGATCATAGAGGAGAGTGATGTGATCATAAGAGGAGAGTGATGTGATCATAGAGAGGAGAGTGATGTGATCATGGAGAGGAGAGTGATGTGATCATGAGAAAGGTAGAGTGATGTGATCATAGAGAGGAGAGTGATGTGATCATGGAGAGGAGAGTGATGTGATCATAGAGAGGAGAGTGATGTGATCATGGAGAGGAGAGTGATGTGATTCATGGGGGAGAGAGTGATGATGATCATAGAGAGGAGAGTGATGTGATCATAGAGAGGAGAGTGATGTGATTCAGAGAGGAGAGTGATGTGATCATAGAGGGAGAGTGATGTGATCATAGAGGAGAGTGATGCATCATGGAGAGGAGAGTGATGGATCATAGAGAGGAGAGTGATGAATCATAGAGAGGAGAGTGATGTGATCATAGAGAGGAGAGTGATGTGATCATAGAGAGGAGAGTGATGTGATCATAGAGAGGAGAGTGATGTGATCATAGAGAGGAGAGTGATGTGATCATGGAGAGGAGAGTGATGGATCATAGAGAGGAGAGTGATGTGATCATGAGAGGAGAGTGATGTGATCATGAGAGGAAGTGATGTGATCATGGAGGAGAGTGAGTGATCAGTAAGAGGAAGTGATGTGATCATGGAGGAGAGTGATGAGATCATAGAGAGGAGAGTGATGTGATCATAGAGAGGAGAGTGATGTGATCATAGAGAGGAGAGTGATGTATCATGAAGAGTGAAGTCTAGAGAGGAGTGATGTAGTCATAGAGAGGAGAGTGATGTGATCATAGGAGAGGAGGTGATGTTGATCATAGAGAGGAAAGTGATGTGATCATGAGAGAGAGAGTGATGTGATCATGGAGAGGAGAGTGATGTGATCATAGAGAGGAGAGTGATGTGATCATAGAGAGGAGAGTGATGTGATATAGAGAGGAGAGTGATGTGATCATAGAGAGGAGAGTGATGTGATCATAGAGAGGAGAGTGATGTGATCATGGAGAGGAGAGTGATGTGATCATAGAGAGGAGAGTGATGTGATCATAGAGAGGAGAGTGATGTGATCATAGAGAGGAGAGTGATGTGATCATGAGAGGAGAGTGATGTGATCATAGAGAGGAGAGTGATGTGATCATAGAGAGGAGAGTGATGTGATCATAGAGAGGAGAGTGATGTGATTATAGAGAGGAGAGTGATGTGATCATAGAGAGGAGAGTGATGTGATCATAGAGAGGAGAGTGATGTGATCATGGAGAGGAGAGTGATGTGATCATAGAGAGGAGAGTGAATGGATCATAGAGAGGAGAGTGATGTGATCATAGAGAGGAGAGTATGTGATCATGAGAGGAGAGTGATGAGATCATGGAGAGGAGAGTGATGTGATCATAGAGAGAGAGTGATGTGATATAGAGAGGAGAGTGATGTGATCATAGAGAGGAGAGTGATGTGATCATAGAGAGGAGAGTGATGTGATCATAGAGAGGAGAGTGATGTGATTATAGAGAGGAGAGTGATGACATCATAGAGAGGAGAGTGATGACATCATAGAGAGGAGAGTGATGTGATCATAGAGAGGAGAGTGATGACATCATGAGAGGAGAGTGATGAGATTATAGAGAGGAGAGTGATGTGATCATAGAGAGGAGAGTGATGTGATCATAGAGAGGAGAGTGATGTGATCATAGAGAGGAGAGTGATGTGATCATAGAGAGGAGAGTGATGTGATTATAGAGAGGAGAGTGATGTGACATCATAGAGAGGAGAGTGATGAATCATAAGAGAGGAGAGTGATGTGATCATAGAGAGGAGAGTGATGTAATCATGGAGAGGAGAGTGATGGATCATAGAGAGGAGAGTGATGTGATCATAGAGAGGAGAGTGATGTGATCATAGAGAGGAGAGTGATGACATCATGGAGAGGAGAGTGATGAGATTATAGAGAGGAGAGTGATGTATAAGAGAGAAGTGATGTGATCATAGAGAGGAGAGTGATGTGATCATAGAGAGGAGAGTGATGTGATCATAGAGAGGAGAGTGATGTGATCATAGAGAGGAGAGTGATGTGATCATAGAGAGGAGAGTGATGTGATCATAGAGAGGAGATTGATGTGATCATAGAGAGGAGAGTGATGTGATCATAGAGAGGGAGAGTGATGTGATCATAGAGAGGAGAGTGATGTGATCATGAGAGGAGAGTGATGTGATCATAGAGAGGAGAGTGATGATCATGAGAGGAGAGTGATGTGATCATAGAGAGGTAGATGATGTGATATAGAGAGGAGAGTGATGTGATCATAGAGAGGAGAGTGATGTGATCATAGAGAGGAGAGTGATGTGATCATAGAGAGGAGAGTGATGACATCATGGAGAGGAGAGTGATGAGATTATAGAGAGGAGAGTGATGTGATCATAGAGAGGAGAGTGATGTGATTATAGAGAGGAGAGTGATGTGATCATAGAGAGGAGAGTGATGTGATCATGGAGAGGAGAGTGATGTGATCATAGAGAGGAGAGTGTTGTGATCATAGAGAGGACAGTGACACTTCTGGTGTTATATTTATATTAGTTTGTCTGAATTCTTCCATCTTTCATGTGTTGCTCAGACCTTTGTAGCGTGTGATATCGGGTATTTTACACTATATTTGGGATATGTCTTCCTTTTTGTTGTCTTTGCTGCAGATAATCTTTATTTGCTACAATTGGTTAGACAGCAAGTAGTGATGAGCGAGTAGCGACATATTCTTTATGGATATAGCTGTAACGAGAACCTTGTAATACTCGCGTACTCGTCTGAATAGCGAGTCCAATGTTAGTCAATTATTTATAGGCTCCGCCCACACACACCCGGCTATGAAACGAGCATTTCTGGGATGGGGCAGGTGGGTGGATTTGGTTTTCACTGCATAAAACACCTTGCTGTGCCCCCCACCCCGTAAGAGCCCAATATTCAATCTGCTCTCACTGGAGTGACGAATCCCTTTGCCTGATCGATAACGATCGACACATGATGCACTCGCTATTCTTGCCGAGTAACAAGTATTGTGAAAAGCGTCCTGTGTGAGTAGCGAATAGTAACGATTACACTCGCTCATCACTACTAGCAAACACATTAGTTTATCACTGCAGTTAATACATGCACAGATGATTAAATGTACGGGAATGGTCTTCATTTTTCTCGCAACTTATATTTTTCTTCTTTTAAAGGCTTTTGTGACTGAAATGATAAACCTGAAAAAAAAGCATTGAACTATGAAAATAGAAGATGACGAGCAGCCATTGCACCCACAGGCTGCTTGGTGTGAAGATCTTTAGAATGATTTTGAAGCAAGTTTTACTTATCTCATGGGTCTCATCCCTGGCCCTGGGAGGAACATCGCCAACATCATGTCCTGCTGCATGTTCTTGCAGCAATCAGGCCAGTCGAGTCGCATGCACACGGAAAGAACTGGTAGAAGTGCCAGAAAGCATCTCAGTTAATACGCGATACCTGAATCTTCAGGAGAACAATATTCAGGTTATCAAAACAGACACTTTTAAGCACCTCCGACATTTGGAAATACTACAGCTCAGCAAAAATCTTATTCGAAAGATTGAGGTTGGGGCTTTCAATGGACTCCCAAACTTGAGCACATTGGAGCTTTTTGATAATCGCTTGACCACTGTTCCTACTCAAGCCTTTGAATATCTCTCCAAGCTACGAGAGCTGTGGCTAAGAAACAATCCTATTGAAAGTATCCCATCGTATGCTTTCAACAGAGTTCCTTCTTTGAGACGACTTGATTTGGGAGAGTTGAAGAAGTTGGAGTACATTTCTGAAGCTGCTTTTGAGGGTCTTGTAAACTTAAGATACTTAAACTTGGGCATGTGCAATTTAAAAGATATACCCAACTTAACAGCATTGGTCAGACTGGAAGAGCTGGAGTTGTCTGGAAATCGTCTAGAAATGATTCGTCCCGGCTCCTTTCAAGGGTTGACAAGTCTGAGAAAGTTATGGCTGATGCATGCTCATGTTGCCACTATTGAACGCAATGCCTTTGATGATTTGAAATCTTTAGAGGAACTTAATCTTTCTCATAACAATTTAATGTCTCTCCCCCATGATCTTTTTACTCCTCTTCACCGCCTGGAGCGAGTACACCTGAATCATAATCCTTGGCATTGCAACTGTGATGTTTTGTGGTTAAGCTGGTGGTTAAAAGAGACTGTACCGAACAATACAACCTGTTGTGCACGTTGCCACTCACCACCAAACTTAAAAACTAGATACATTGGAGAGCTCGATCAGAGTCACTTCACATGCTATGCCCCAGTTATTGTGGAGCCCCCCACTGACCTCAATGTAACGGAGGGCATGGCTGCCGAGCTCAAATGCAGAACTGGCACATCCATGACGTCTGTCAACTGGTTAACACCAAATGGGACATTGATGACTCACGGTTCCTATCGAGTCCGGATCTCTGTTTTACATGATGGCACATTGAATTTTACAAATGTTACAGTACAGGACACTGGACAATACACATGTATGGTCACTAATTCAGCAGGAAATACAACAGCATCTGCTACTCTTAATGTCTCTGCTGTAGTGGATCCTGCTACCACGGATTATACTTACTTCACAACTGTTACAGTGGAAACTATGGATTCAGTCCCAGAGGAAGTGAAACCTTCAGAAAAAGAGCCTGGGCCAACGACAACAGTTCAATGGGGGAGTACATATTCCACCACATCACTTACTCCACGAAGCACCCGGTCCACGGAGAAGACATTTACTATCCCTATAACTGATGTGACAGAGAACATCATGAAAGATCTGGATGATGTAATGAAGACAACAAAGATTATTATTGGGTGTTTTGTGGCTATCACATTTATGGCAGCTGTTATGTTAATTGCATTTTACAAACTTCGTAAGCAGCATCAGCTACATAAACATCATGGACCAACACGAACTATTGAAATCATTAATGTGGAAGATGAAATACCAGCTACTGCCCCCGGAGACAACCATATGGCACTCCCTGCTATTGAGCATGACCACCTTAATCATTATACAGCATTTAAGTCCCATTATAACAACAATTCAGGAACACTTAACTGTGCCAAAAACCCCATGCTAAACTCCATCCATGAACCCCTTCTGTTCAAAACCAGCTCAAAAGAAAATGTGCAAGAAACACAAATTTAGCTTCACCAAGAAAGAAGGCGGCGATCTAGCAAGTGTCAGAGACGTGTGTCTGTGGGTCCATGTCAACACAATCTCCCCGATACACATTCAGATAAAGGTGCCCCGAAAGAAGCACTGACACAAAACAACATCAAGACTCTTTTGATAAATTTAAAGGGATAATTCACTCTCTGACTACCTGATATATTACTAAAAAACAAAAAAGAAAAAAAAAACACATGGAAAGAGAAAGGTTATGGAAAGGAAAAGTATACAAATGCTTATTTTGTGGTACAGCTCTTTATGTGTAAATTCCGAGATCTATTTTCATCAAAGAAGTTGAGAACAGGAAAATCCAGAGATTTCTGACAGATTTTTTAATGGTGTCACTCGGGAGTTTGTGCTGAACCCTCCGGTTCTGTGATGAGGGCGACATCTTTTTCCACCTAGTAAAAATACATCTAGATTTTTCCATTCGCTCATGACCATGGGTGCCTGCTATTACTGAGAAGTACCCCGGCACAGGCCCCAGTGATTGTAATTTGGTTTCTTTGTAATAGCTTGGACGATGTGTCATAAGTCAGACGTGAGTATTGCGGGAAGGAATCGGGAGGCGCTCATTCCTTGGTATCACCGTCCTTCTCTGAGGGTTTTCATTATGCTTTTTTTAAGAAAAAAAACTAAATAACAAAATATCAAAAGAGGTGTTTACAACCTTGAAGAGAACTTTATTTTCAAAGGTACTGTGCCATATAACCCTTTACAGATGTGCCAATTATCTTCAGAACTTTACATAAAATGAAAACTGTATGAAAAAAGAGAAAAAAAAACTGTTTTTACTAAATATTTTTGTTTTTGAAAAGGAACGCGGAGAACTTTACGATTTTGAAACTTCTGCAACAGGAATATTTGGGCCAGTTATTTTGTCTGGATTTCTATCAAAAGTGTAAGGTGTGTGAAATAATGAAGTTAACATGAACTTTTTAAGTCCTCCCTCCTTTTTTTTCGGGTGGGTGATTATGTTGATTTGATTTTTTTTTGAAGATTTTGATTGGGTGGGAAATGTATTCTTGTTATAAGAACAGAAAAGGTAATATGTCTGTGGCTCTTTATCGAGACAGGAAGTAACAAGCAAAGTTGGTAACCTTGCCAGGAGTCTGCAACAAAAGTATAATAAAATAATGAAAAGACGCTCTTTGTGATGATTGACATCTATAAAAAGTACATTTTGCAATGGACTCCTGACACAGACACATCAACTTTACAATATTCTCTATGGTAAAATCCTGTTCTAGCAAATATCGGCCTACAGTAGATTTACAGGGACCCTGACAATGAAATTTACCCCTATAAACTATTCAGAGTCCTTTAACAGCCTCCTGATGTGAAAGGACAAGGAGTCGTCCCTCTTCTCTTTCCAGTGCATCAATTACAGATTTTGGCATGCGTTCGTATGCGTTTGTTGAATGCAAGTCTATGGATGCGTTAATGCATCCATTACATTGCATTTCTGCTGTCCAACAAATCCATTGGAATGCAGAGCAAAAAGACAATGTGAACCTAGCCTTAGGGCGCATTACATTAGGGCTTTGGATATCCTAATGAAAGCACATAGACATTAGAGATTACCTATTCTTTTATGATTGAAATTTACCAAAATCACAGAATATTTCTCAAAAATTTGATCCACAGGGAACCACAAATTCTGCATATTGTAACAATGAATCTTTTTGGAGGCCGATACCTTCAGTGTTGGTGTTAACACACATGCAGCGGTCACAGAAGAAGCTGGGACTTTGGGTGCCAAAATGATCCATTCTTGACTAGTAGCATCAGGCTTGTTTGAAAAAAGAAAATGTGTCTTTGAAAAAATAATACACTCGTTTTTATTTTTTATTGCTCAGAAAAAGGCTTGCTGGTAGGAAAATGGAGCCATGCCCTTTTGAGGGCTAGTTAAAGAGAACATGTCAGCTCATTTTTAACCCCTAACCTATCACTACCTATCCCTGCACCTTGCTACTACATCCCTAACCATTCATGTCTCTCCTAAAACTGTCCTATAATGTTTGTAAAATATGAATTTGATACTTACATGGCCATACGGTAATTAGTCTTCTAGATTACATTTGTAGTCTTACTGGGTGGTCTCCAGGGCTCTGCTGATGCGGCCAGGGCTAGGGGGTACTCGGACACCGGGGCTGATGGCTTTGTGGGGAGTCACGGGTGGTCTGGATCCCGGTTCCGTGCCCTGGTAATCATTTGAAGTAGATGGTGGGGGGAGAAGGGGTTATTTACAGGGGATCGTGACGCCACCTGTAGTTCCCGGTAATATGGTACCGGCGCTGCCAGCCAGCCGCTGAGGTGATGGTGGGGGCAGCAGAGTGTGGGACAGCTCCCTACAGGTGGAGCTATTACCTCAGGGCAGCAGGGATAGAGATGTGGATGAGGAGGAGGATGAGGGGAGTGGTAGTAGGTGTTGGTGCTGCAGTTCTTACCCCTCTGCTGAGCTGCTGGTTGATGCTGAGCCCTCCGGGCATCGGCGGGAAGAATACCGGAAACCAGTTCAAGTTAACTCCACTTTACTAGGTACCGGCAGATGGCAAGCGATACACGGTACAGTTTGGTTTGAAGGGTGATGTTGCCAGCTCAGGATTTCCCCCTATGGAGTCTGTAGATGTCCTCTGTCTTTGTCTTTCAGAGTCTCCTTCCTTCCTCACTTCTACCACCCTCTCAGAGCTCTCCCGCCAGTCTCTTGATCTCCCACAGTGGGGCACGGGTATCCTTTCCCGGATTTAAGAGGAGACCAGCCACTCCCCCGACGTCAGTACTTGGGCCGTTACCCCTGCGGTCCTGGATCTAGTGTGGTCCTGAGGGGCGAGGGTACCTTGTGGTGCTGCCAGCAACCTGGTTTCTATGGGCCTGCAGCTCGTCAGTTTCTGCGGTCAGGGCTAAACTCCTGGCCACCTTGGCTTTCTGTGTTGCCGGTATTTCCCTCAACGAGACCAGCTGGCTCCAACTAGTGCTGGCCCATTGCCTTCTGTCCTGGTCCCCCGCTTAGAGATGGGGCTCCCTCCTGTCAGCTGGACTGTCAGGCCTGACCTTCCTGCCTGCCTTCCCAGCACAGTCTGAGGTAAACTAAGCTTTCCTCCCACTATTATTATTATTATTATTAGTATTTATATAGCGCTATTAGGATACTTGGCGCTTTACAATTCAGAGGGTAGACAAAGACAAGTGGTCGAAAAGACCACAAACAACGACAAACGACGACAAATCCACAATTAATCATACGGGTACAATAGGGCCGGGGATCCTGTCCGCGAGGGCTCACAGTCTAGATGGGGTGGGGAGGGAGACAGTAGGAGGGGAGAGGTGAGATGGTGCAGTGGATTGGGTCTCAGTGTGTGTTATAGGCTTGTAGGAAGAGGTGGGTCTTCAGGTTTTTCTTGAAGGTTCCCAGGGTCGGGGACTGTCGGATGTGATGGGGGAGGGAGTTCCTATCCTAGGCTCCACTCCCACCCTCCTGGGACCTACTAAATTACCGCCCCCCTATTCTAAGTGGTGTGGTCCTAAGTGGGTGTAAGTACAGACTTCATAAGGTTTAACCCCGAACTGGCAACTTACAGGGGAAAGAAACACATTACAGTCATGGTGTAATACTTCCCTGTGGTGCCTACCCGCAGGGGCGCCACACTTCCCCCCTGATGTTGCTATCACGTCCCGGTGAGTGCAATCATTTATCCTGAAGCGCGGTCATTCTGTCAGGAGCGCGTGGCCAATTACAAATTTTTGTTCCTCCTTCCGGTGATTAAGCACTGACTACACAACATCTCCAGTCTGGTGCATTGTGGGGGATATTGGGTGTACAGGTCGGCTTGGAATGCACACTACACATGCTACAGGGCCAGCCTGTATGGCAATATACACCCACACTGCGCAGGTCTGGAAATGACGTTCGGCTGCCAGAGTGTCAACCCTGAAGAAGGAACAAGAATTTTGGGATGTAGTAGCAAGGTGCAGGGAGGGACAAGAAGTGATAGGTTAGGGGATAAATATGAGCTGACTTTATGTTTATCTTGTGCAGTGTAGGGTAGAAATAGAATATCCCTGTAAAACACAATGCACGAGGAAGAGATGTGTGGCACCCCTGCTACCAGGGCAGCCAAAGGGTGAACTGCAGCTAGACGAGGTAAGACGGTCGACTCAAAACACCCACACACTGACACACTCTGACCCTGAGCCAATCACTCTATGTAGGGCAAGGGTGGCGGGAGTTTAGAGAAGTGTGGGGAGAAGAGAGACAGACCCGGACAAGTGGGTGGAGGAACAGTAGCAAAACACTGGAACACTTAGTTGGGCGAGACAATCGATCGAGGAGCCCTGAATGTAGCATGCCCAGGAGGCAGATCAGCAGTAAGTCTTCCGGATAGCCTGGAGGTAATTGCCTAGGAGAGAGCCTGCCCAGAGGAGGATAGGGACTGATCCCCAAGCAGACACTCTTCCTCCCCACAGCTGAACACTAAAGAATAGTGGGGAGAACAGTGGGCCCAGCAGCCATCACTAATATCGCTGGCCGGAGGACCCAGAGATGACAACCGGAGAGGCAGAAGGAGCCTGGTGAGACCAAATTACACCTGGGTCACTGGAGGGCTAGGCCAGGATGACCAGAGAGCCAGCTTTGTAGAGGTGACTGGGGAGACTTCATGACCTTAATCACTAGACTGCCCGACGTGGTACGGGGACTCTATGACCCGCGACCTACCTACCGCCACGGAGTAGGAACACAGCCATTGTACTAGGGCTAGTGAGCCTAAAGCAGAGGGAAACATCACTAAAGAGCCCGTGACAGCCAGACAGAATCCGTGAGCGAGGACAGAGAGTGAGACAAGCAGGGTCTGAAAGATACACTGAAGGGAGTGATGCAGAGGAACCATCTGAGCTGAAGTTTGAACCTGGCACCCAGAGCAGTGGTAAAGAACTGTGACTGTATGATCTGTGTTGCAAAGCCACTAAGTAAAGTACCCCGTCAGCTCGAAAGTGTCTAAGACTATGTATTGTTAAATTGCAGCAAAATTTCCACATGCAGAGCCACCTTGCTGTCTCTGTGTGCTGACACGGTGCAGCATCCAGAGTACGTGACCTGCCCAGGGGTCTGCAGAAACTCGGTATCCCGGCGTTTTGCTGTTACGGGGGTGGGATGACACCGGTGGCCCGTCCAGACCCATATCCTGGGGTCACTTGTTAAAAAGGGGGAAAAGTTTAAGTGGAGAAATAATAAAAGTCTCGTGATGCCACCTGCAGTTTCTGGTGATGTTCACCAGCGCCACTGTCAGTCCGCCGGGGACTGTGTTATTTCAGTTTGATGGAATAGCTCCCTGCAGGCGGAGCAGGTCCCCGGGGCAGTGATGAGATAAAATGCAGAATCAAGACACTGGAGGCTTGTGGTCTCTGTATGGGTGTTTACTTGTAACAGTGCACAGATCAGGTTCACAGTTACACATTTCTTTAGTGGGTCGCTGGCCAGGTAGTCACTGAGGAGAATAACGTCTCTTTGAGGCTCCCAGAGAGTACCTTCTGCTTTCTTTCACTGTCGTGTTCTCTTCCTTGTGCCTCCTTACTTCCCTGCTTTGCCCTGCACAGCCCACTTGTCTACTAGGCCGTTGGGTGCTATGAGGTACCCTTCTTCTCTTCTAAGGTGCTCAACCCTGTTTAGTGATCCTGGTGGGGCTGCACGTTCTGGACGGGGAAGTCGGGGCTATAGATAGTCCAACGACCTACCGGTGTTGACGGCTCAGGGATAAACTCCTGCACCACGACTCAGAGCCAGTTCTCCGTTGTGGACCAGGATTCCCCCAGACTGTAGCAGGTCCGGCACTGGGTCTCCTCTTTCTGTCTGGGTCACCACTCTTCCTGGGTGCCCTCCTTGAGGTGTCCCCTGAAGGCTCCTTCTCTGTCTCTCTCCACAGACGTTCTGCCTCTCTGCTTCCTGCTCTTACACTGCTCTAGCCTGCCACTCCTCCCACCGGGACTGGGTCTCTCAGCAGAGGATTTAACCCTGTAGTCCCCTGCTCTAGAGTGTATGTGGATGCAGGATAAAAGCCTCAGGTTGACGTTACACTCCCCAATGACAGAATACTGCACACTCACCAGTGGGGTGCCACATTCCCCCTTGGTAAAACACACTTGTCCTCAAGTGTCTCTACCCTTACCCGGTACAGAGCAATTTTTTAATATGCAGTATAACAATAAACACTTTTAACTCCTTCCTGACCTATGACGTTATAGAGACGTCATGAAAGTTGGTACGTTCCCGACCCATGACGTCTCTTTAACTTCATGGATTGTTTGCGCTCCTGCAGCTCCAGTGACGGGGTCAGTGACAAGTCACTGGAGCTGCAGGATCACAAGGACCCATACTTTAGCTCAGGGCGGGTGGCTTAGCCCCCCGTGGCTAAACTCGTTCTGATTGGCAGTTGAAATTGAAACTGCCAAACAGAGCGAGTAACCCCCCCAGATCTGATTGGAGCTCTCCAATCAGATCTGGAGGGGCGGGTCGACAGGTGCCCTCCCCCTCTTTAGCCCCTCCAGGGCTAATAAGCTTCCCCCCGATCCCTTTCCTCCCCCACCCGGCGGTAAAAATCATAAATCTGCCGGCTGGCTGCACCCACCGGTGCACCTGCTGGTCAGCTTCCTCAGCCCCCTCCTGGTGCGATCACAGAGGGGGCTGAGGAAACTGACCCCCCCGTGTCCCCCTCACCTCCCGGTGGGCTGCACGAGCCGGTGCACCCGCCGGCCAGCCTCCTCCACTCCAGTGTGGGCCCCTCCTCCTCACCGGTGGATGAGGTAAGTATCAATGAATGAATGGATGGATGGGTGAGTGAGTGGGTGCATGCATGCATGCATGCATGGGTGCTTGGGTGGATGGATAGATGGATGGGTGAGTGGGTGCAATGGTGGATGGATGGGTGGGTGCATGCATGGGTGCATGGATGGGTGCATGTATGGGTAAATAGATGGATGGGTGCATACATGGGTGGATGATTGGATGGATGAGTGAGTGGGTGCATGCATGGGTGGATTTATGGGTGGATGGATGGGTGCATGCATGGGTAAATGGATGGATGGGTGCATGGGTGCATACATGGGTGGATGGATGGGTGAGTGGGTGCATGCATGGGTGGTTGAATGAATGGATGGATGGGTGCATGCATGGGTGGATGGATGAATGCATACATGGGTGGATGGATGTGTGCATGCATGGATGGATGTGTGCATGCATGGATATTGCATGGAATGATGTGTGCATGGATGGATGTGTGGATGGGTGCATGGATGGATGTGTGCGTGCTTGGATGTGTGTATGCGTGCATGGATGGATATGTGCATGGATGGATGTGTGTATGGATGGATGTGTGCATGGATGGATGTGTGCATGGATGGATGTGTGCATGGATGGATGTGTGCATGCATGGATGTGTGCATGCATGGATGTGTGCTTGCATGGATGGATGTGTGCGTGCTTGGATGTGTGTATGCGTGCATGGATGGATAAGTGCATGGGTGAGTGGTATGGATGGCTGTGTGTATGGATGGATGTGTGCATGGATGGATGTGTGCATGGATGGATGTGTGCTTGGATGGATACATGTGTGCATGCGTGGATGGGTGCATGCGTGGATGGGTGCATGTGTGGATGATGAGAGTATGGCTGGATGGATGGATGCATGGATGGATGGATGGGTGTAAACAAGGGATGAAGTGTCTTTTTGTTGTAGTCTCTGGATCATAGTCATGGTGCACTGTATGACAGATCATTGCCATACAGTGCACCATAAAAAACTATAGAATCTAAGCATTCATACAGTTTTTCAGATGATTCAAAGTGATTTTATTTCAAACACAGGTGAAAAGTAGTGACAGGCAGGTCGTCAACGTTTTGGCCTCAAACAGGCCTTGATCACAACATCACTATTTTTAAATAAAAAAATTTTTTACAATAAGAAAATTGTGAAGTATATACAAGTGTGTAGGGCAAATATATACAAAATTGTACAAAATTTAGAACTGAAACCAGTCTCGTGCAGGTATTTAGTCAAGATAACGAGCCCATAAGCTGGTGATCCTGGATGGTGTATATACACTTGTATATACTTCACAATTTTCTTATTGTAAAAAATGTTTTTATTTATTCATAGTGACGTTGTGATCAAGGCCTGTTTGAGGCCGAAACATTGACGACCAACCTGTCACCACTTTCACCGGTGTTTGAAATAAAATCACTTTGAAGCATCCGAAAAACTGTATGAGTGCATAGATTCTATAGTTCTATATGTTGGGGATCGCCTAATCCTTTCCAATAGCACCATAAAAAAAACCACATAAGTGAGTGCTGGTCATTAAACGTATTGACCATGCAGTGCACCATAACTCTGACCCAAGAGACTGTAGGAAGAGAACACTTGATCCCTTGCTGAAGTATCTGGATTGAGCAGAGGCGATAGAGCATCGTGGTACCTTCGTTGTGGACTACGTCGGAGCCGATCGAGCGTCATGGGACCTTTGTTGTGGACTACACTGGATCTTTATAAAAAAATGGAGTCCGAAATTTTGTTTGTGTTTTTTTTCAAATAAAAAGATTTTTCTCTGTGTGGTGTATTTTTTGACTATTTACTTGAGATTCCTAATAGCCGGGGTCTAACATTGGCCTGACATTATGAATCTCGGGCTTAGTGCCAGCTGCCAATAAAAAGCTGGCATTAACCCCTTTATTACCAGTTTGTCACCAGCACCAGGGAAACTGGAAGAGCCTGGGTACCAGCACCAGAAAATGGTGCTTCAATGATTGCGCCATTTTCTGGGGCAGCTGCGGGCTGCAATTCACAGCATAGGGGGCCCAGAATACTTGGGCCTCTCCATGCTGAGGATTCCAGCCCCCAGCTGCCTAGTTGTATCTGGATGGGCCAAAAATATGGCAGACCCCAGGTCAATTTTTTTTATCTCTAGAACTAGTTCTAGAAATAAAAAAAAATGGGCTTCGCTGTATTTTTTGGTTGCCAGCCAGGTACAACGAGGCAGCTGGGGGTTGGTGGCAGTCTGTAGCTGCCAAGTTGTACCTGGCTGGACAAATATATAGCGGAGCCCCATGTCATTTTTTTTTCTAAAATCAGTTCTAGAAATAAAAAAAAGGCCTTTGCTGTATTTTTGGTTGCCACTGCCAGCCAGGGACAACTTGGCAGCTGGGTAGCTGGAATCCTCAGCGTGGAGAGACCCAAACGTGGGCCCCCACGCTGCAAATTGCAAACCACAGCCACACCAGAAAATAGGGCATTCATTAATGGCGTAATTTTCTGGTGCTGTACCCCAACTCTACCAGTTGCCCTTGTGCTGGTGGCACACAGGAGCACTCCATATGTGACATGGTGTCCGCTAACAATTTCAATGGAATAATTATTATTTATTAAATTATTTAGCTCCAATTGTTAGCGGAAACCATGTCGCGTAAGGAGAGCCTCTCCCTGTGTGCCTGAACATTGGAGCTTCCCCACAAGTGACCCTATTTTGGAAACTAAGCCGCCCAAGAAATGTAGCTAGATGCATAGTGACCACTTTGAACCCTGAGGTGCTTCACAAATTGATCCGTAAAAATGAAAAAGTACTTTTTTTTCCCCACAAACATTTTCTTTTTTCATTTTACAGATTAATTTGTGAAGCACCTGGGGGTTCAAACTGCTCACTATGCATCTACATAAGTTATCTGGGGCATCCATTTACCAAAATGGGTCATTTGTGGGGAGCACCAGTGTTTAAGCACACAGGGGCTCTCCAAACGTGACATGGTGTCCGCTAACTATTTGAGCTGATTTTCCATTCAAATTGTTAGCGGACACCATGTCGCGTTTGGAGAGTCCCTGTGTGCCTAAACATTGGAGCTCCCCCACAACTGACCACATTTGGAAACTAGACCCCTGAAGGAACTTATCTAGATTGTGAGCACTTTGAACCCCCAGGGGCTTCACAAATTAATCAATAAGAATGATAAAAGAACATTTTTGCGGGAAAAAAAAGTACTTTTTGATTTTTACGGATCAATTTGTGAAGCACCTCAGGGTTCAAAGTGTTAACAATCTAGATAAGTTCTTTCGGGGGTCTAGTTTCCAAAATGGGGTCACTTGTGGGAGAGCTCCAATGTTTAGGCACACAGGAGCTCTTCAATAACGACATGGTGTCCTCTAACAATTTGAATGGAAAATTAGCTCCAATAGTTAGCGGACACCATGTCGCGTTTGAAGAGCCCCTGTGTGCCTAAACATTGGAGCTCCCCCCACAAGTGACCCCATTTTGGAAACTAGACCCCTGAAGGAACTTATCTAGATGGGTGGTGAGCACTTTGAACTCCCAGATGTTTCACAAATTGATCCGTAATAATGAAAAAGTACTTTTTTTCACAAAACTTTTTTCATTTTCACATGGGCAACAGGATAAAATGGATCCTAAAATATGTTGGGCAATTTCTCCTGAGTACATCGATACCTCATATGTGGCCATAAACCACTGTTTATGGCAGGGCTCAGAAGTGAAGGAGTGAAAGGGAAATTAGCTCAAAAGTAAAATTTACGATCCATTTTATCCTGTTCCCCATGTGAAGATGAAAGAATTGAGGCTAAAAGAACATTTTTGTTAGAAAAATTAAAATGTCCATTTTTTCCTTCCTTGTTGCTTTAGTTTCCTGTGAAGCACCTGAAGGGTCCATAATGTTCTTGAATGTAGTTTTGAGTAGCTTGAGGGGTGCAGTTTTTGGAATGGGTCACTTTTGGGTGTTTTCTGTCATGTAACGCCCTTCAAAGTGACTCCAAATGTGATGTGGTCACTAAAAAATGGTTTTGTAAATTTTGCTGGAAAAATGAATAATTGCTGATGAACTTTGAACCCTTATAACGTCCTACCAAAAAAAATTTTTTTTTTTCCAAAATTGTGCTAATGTAAAGTAGACATGTGGGAGATGTGATTTATTAACCATTTTTGTGTCACATAACTTTCTGGTTTAGCAAAATAAAAATTCAAAATTTGAAAATTGCGAAACTTTCTAAATTTTTGCCAAATTTTTGATTTTTTCACAAATAAAACAAAAATTATTGACCTAAATTTAATACTAACATGAAGCCTAATATCTCACGAAAAAAAACAATCTCAGAATCGCTAGGATCCGTTGAAGCGTTCCAGAGTTATTACCTTATAAAGGGACACTGGTCAGAATTGACAAAAATGCCAAGGTCTTTAGGGTCAAATTAGGCTGGGTCCTGAAGGGGTTAATAATAACATTAAGTATACTAGGTTTCTGCCCATTCTGGGAGGCGCATTTCTTGTAACGTTGTAAACAGTCCTCATGACAGTGTACAAAGTTACGGCAAAAAGCAGCATATGCACACATTTTCAACTATTTACAAAAGCAGGGTATCGCAGATTAATCATCACATTTATGTACCCGCAGGGCGTACCATCAGCGGGCCCTGCGTGTCTCTCATAGCTCATACAGTCATTGCGATACAAGTCCTGTCTGAGTGTCCCGGAGGTGTGAACGGTCCCGCTTACCTGAGATTGCGGCTACACCAACCTCTCTAGCCGGTCCGTGCGGTTGAGGCTCCTTCTCGGATCTTGGCTGGCTACATGGCTCCTCAGCGTCCTAGGGCCCTGCTATGGTCTCGCTGCCCCTGTCATCAGGTAGGGCCTCAGGGTCATCTGGCTCTGCCCTGACTTATGCACTGGTGACGGGCTGCGGTTCAACCTGCGGATCCTCCTGTAACCGGGTGCTCAACCGTGGGCCGGTCTCTTGCTCCCGGTTTCAGCTCCTGGTTGCTGGACCCCATTGCGTAGCTCTGTCCCTGCCACCATTTTTAGTTTCCGGCAAGGGTAGTTTAGTCTCTGGCCCACCCCCTCGGTAGTTTGATGGCAATCGGGGAGGGCAAACAATTTCACGCCTCTGTTATGGCCCTCCCATGGTAAGGGGTTGAGGCATGCCCATGGGCCAGCATGTTGTCCCTTTTTTACATCTCTAAGCTGCCATCTTGGGATCCCATGTAAATGGCGGGAGACATTTCTTCAGTGCTGTGTGTATTGACTGTTGTAATTTCTTTGTGGCCAATTTCAAGAGTTTGTAAGGTGCACAATACCCGGTAACACCGGGCACGGGATCCAGTTCATGATGCCAGAGCAGGTGACCTGCCCAGGGGTCTGCGGAAACTCGGTATATCACCGGTGGCCTGCCCGCACCCGTATCCTGGGGTCACTTGTTAAAAAGGGGGGAAAAGTTTAATTGGAGAAATAATAAGTCTCGTGATGCCAATTGCAGTTTCTGGTGATGTTCACCAGCGCCGCTGTCAGTCCGCCAGAGACGGTGGTATTACAGCTTGATGGAATAGCTCCCTGTAGGCAGAACAGGTCCCCGGGGCAGTGATGAGATGAATGCAAAATCAAGACACTGGAGGCTTGTGGTCTTGTGGGTGTTTACTTGTAAAAATGCACAGATCAGGTTCACAGTTACACAGTCTTAGCGGGTAGCTGGCCGGGTAGTCACTGAGGAGAATAACAATCTCTTTGAGGCTCCCAGAGAGTACCTTCTGCTTTCTTTCACTGTCCCATTCTTCTTCCTTGTGCCTCATTAATTCTTTGCGCTGCCCTGCACAGCCCACTTGTCTACTAGGCTGTCGGGTGCTATGAGGTACCCTTCTTCTCTTCTAAGGGCTCACCCCTGTTTAATGATCCTGGGGGGGGCTGCACATTCTGGAGGGGGAAGTCAGGGCTATAAACTCGGGGAAGTCAGGGGACAAACTCTTGCACTGCGACTCGGACCCGTTTCTCCATTGTGGACCAGGATTCCCCCAGACTGTAGCAGGTCCGGCACTGGGTCTCCCTCTTTCTGTCTGGGTCACCACTCTTCCTGGGTACCCTCCCTGAGGTGTCCCCTGAAGGCTCCTTCTCTGTCCTCTCCACAGACGTTCTGCCTCTCTGCTTCCCACTCTTACACTGCTTTAGCCTGCCACTCCTCCCACCGGGACTGGGTCTCTCAGCAGAAGATTTAACCCTGTATTCCCCTGCTCTAGAGTGTGTGGATGCAGGATAAGAGCCTCAGGTTGACGTTACACTCCCAATGACAGGAATACTGCACACTAAAGTCATGGGTGTCGTACCCCTACTGTGGCGCACTGACCAGTGGGGCACCACATACACAGCCCATCCCACTACACCTGCCCTGGGGACATCCAGTCCTACCAGTGGAGGGATTACCATCCACGCTGCCCCTCAACACCGTCCCCCAGCAGGAATGCGGCAGCGGTGATCACCCTGACTACATACCATGGGTGGTGTCACGACAATCCCCCTTGTAAATAACCCCTTTTTGTTTGTCGCATCATGACCACGGAGCCAGTCCACGGCATCTTGACATCCCGGAGACGATACAGTCTGGCCCCGAGTACCCTAGTCCCTAGTGGGTGCAACAGATGTTTTACAATCAATCTGAAGTAGAGCAGGCAAGGAGATGTCTGACGGTGTTGGGTCCACACCAGCAGCCCAAAAAGAAGTGCAGTCTACATATAACATGATGAATGGACAGGAGCTGTGTATGGCTTCTATGGAGAGTGGAAGTTGCAGCAGCTGCACAGTATAATTGGATGGTAGAATTCCACCTGGCAGCAGCTGCAGTAGAACAATAAAACCCACGAAAAAGAGATCGAAAGTCAAAATATCAGAATAAATAAAACATTATTTTATTAAGTATTTATGAAAAATAAAAAATATATATGTTGAACAATGACAGCACTGAAAATAAAGCACCACAGATTAGCGGTGGTGAAAATATATTATGTAGAACAAGGGAGTCTGGTCAAAATAAATCTACCATATATTTACCTAGTGGCGTCTGTCATCAACTTACAAGGTGATGTGCACGAATCCCACAATTCACTGCACCATCAAAAGCACACTGGAGTCTTATTGGGACACCCAAGTAATGTGTGTCTCAATATGGTGCCTGCTGGTGGTACCACCAGCGGGACACCGATGCAACCCTGGCTGCCACAAGCCCACCTTATAGTCCCTACCTTCTGGAAGCCAACCGCAACCCTGCCACATGCACCAAGCCACCCTGCCAGACATTACAGCCGGAAGGAAACTCCTAAGTTTTGTGGCCTATGCATGAGGAAATGGAGTGAGGCCGCCCTCTGGTGGCTACAGAGGGCACCTCACCCATCTCCTCCTGGATAGGCCAAATGCCACGGACTTTCGTGCATCCTATATGGATGTTGGTGTCTACAAACTCATACATACTATAATGTCCACATAAACTATAATGTCGACACGCAGTATAATGTCCCCACACAATACGCACACAGGTCGCACACTATAATGAACCCATACATACACATACACAGTATAATGTCCCAACACATACATACACACAGAGTATAATGTACCTACACATACACATGCATATGCACACAGTATATTGTCCTCACACATACACACACAGTATAATGTCCCCACATATACACACATACACACACACACAGTATAATGTTCCCACACATACACACACATATGGGCACAGTATAACGTCCCTAAACATACATACACATGCACACAGTATAATGTCCCCACACTTACACACAGTATAATGTCCCTACACATACGCACACAGATCACACACTATAATGTCCCCACAAATACATATACACAGTATAATGTACTTACACATGCATATGCACACAATGTATTGTCCCCACACATACACACACATACACAGTATAATGTCCCAACACATACACACACAGTATAATGTCCCCACACATACATACACACACAGTATAATGTCCACACACATACACACACACACACACACACACACACAGTATAATGTCCTCACAAATACATACACACAGTATAATGTCCCCACACATACACACACACAGTATAATGTTCCCACACATACACCACACACAGTATAATGTCCCCGCACATACACACACATATGCACACAGTACAATGTCCCCAAACATACACACACAGTATAATGTCCCCATACATGCGCACACAGGTCACACACTATATGTCCCCACACATACACATGCACAGTATAATGTCCCCACACATACACACACATATGCACACAGTATAATGTCCCCACACATACATACACACACAGTATAATGTCCCCACACATACATACACACAGTATAAGTCCCCACACATGCACACAGTATAATGTCCCCACACATACGCACACAGGTCACACACTATAATGTCCCCACACATACACAGTATAATGTCCCCACACATACATACACACACAGTATAATGTCTCCACACATACACACACACATATGCACACAGTATAATGTCCCCACACATACATACACACACACATTATAATGTCCCCCCACACATACATACACACAGTAAATGTCCCCACACATGCACACAGTATAATGTCCCCACACATACGCACACAGGTCACACACTATAATGTCCCCACACATACACAGTATAATGTCCCCACACATACATACACACACAGTATAATGTACCTATACATACACATGCATATGCACACAGTATATTGTCCCCCACACATACACACATACATACACAGTATAATGTCCCCACACATACACACATACATACACACAGTATAATGTCACCACAGATACACAAATATGCACACAGTAATAATGTCCCCACACATACACACACATATGCACACAGTACAATGTCCCCAAACATACACACACAGTATAATGTCCCCACACATACGCACACAGGTCACACATTATAATGTCCCCACACATACACAGTATAATGTCCCCACACATACATACACATACAGTATAATGTACCTACACATACACATGCATATGCACACAGTATATTGTCCCCACATGTATGCACACAGGTGGACACACTATAATGTCCCCACACATACACAGTATAATGTCCCCACACATACAGTATAATGTACCTACACATACACATGCATATGCACACAGTATATTGTCCCCACACATACACACACACGCAGTATAATGTCCCCACACATACACACACACACAGTATAATGTCCCCACATATACACACACATATGCACACAATACAATGTCCCCAAACATACACACATAAATACACACACAGTATAATATCCCCACACATACACAAATACATACATACACAGTATAATGTCCCCACACATACATCCACTCACAATATAATGCCCCACACATACACACACATATGCACACAGTATAATGCTCCACGCATACATCCACACACAGTATAATGCCCCACACATACACACACATATGCAGACAGTATAATGTCCCCAAACATACACACACATACGCAGACAGTATAATGTCACCACAAAATACACACACACACACATATGCGCACAGTATAATGTCCCTAAACATACATACACATATGCACACAGTATAATGTCCCCACACATACACACAGTATCCCCACATACATACACACACAGTATAATGTCCCCACACATATATATACATACATACACGCATACACACTGTAATGGAACAATTCCTGTGGAACTGCCCCGAGGACCTCCAGCAATTCATTCGGGACCAGAAACCCAAGGGGGCCTGTGAGACACCAGCCCTGGCGCATGAGTACACCAACAACCCAGTACCTGAGACCAGGAAGACTGGCAACAACACCTGGAGACCAACCCTTCCCCTGTTGCCCTGGCCCCCAGAATGCAGTGGGCAACCCTATATTCCCCCTGCTCCCCTCTCCAGGTCAAGGGAAGAACCCCAACAGTGTCACCTCTGCAATCAACGAGGACACTTCAAGGCAATGTGTCCTCAGCGCCAACAGGCCCCGTCCCCGACCATTAACCAGCCACTGTTTTGTGTGTGGGAGGGGGAGGTGGAGGGTTCTTTGACAATTTTCAACAGGGGCTGCTTACTGGCCATGGGACTGTGGGACACTGGCACTGAGAGTGCTTTGGTGCAACCCCAAATGGTATGCCCCAGGACTTAATCCCCAGAAAATCCCTCACCATCTCCAGAATTGGAGGCGTGGAGCCGACGCTGCCCGTTGTCAGGGTTTATCTGGACTGGGGCATGGGGAGGGGAATGAGGGAGGTGGGGGTGTCGTCTAATTTTCCGGCGAATGTGTTGCTTGGGTCAGACTTGGAACAGCTAGTGTCCAAGTATGTGGCCCCTAATCACTCAAGTTCTGATCCACCAAGGGAGGTGTGACAAAGCCTCAGGCCGTGATCAACCAGCACACAGGAACGAGGGAGAATGGAGGGGACTGATGGGTGCAGAGGAATCAGACACAGATGGATGTGACACTGCTCCCAGGTGCAAGCAGCCAGTTCCTGCAGGCTGGGAGCCAGCGTGTGAGGTCAGAGCAAATATTGGGAATGTAGTGGTCTCAGGTAAGGCCCACCGGCTGAGCTCTGAGGGGCTGCGGGGGGGGGGGGAGGGGGGAACATGCCGGGTGGATTGGGGCTGTCACAGGAGAGGTGAAGCTACCAGGTAAGATCCCAGGCAGGAACTCCCCACGACCGGGATGTCAAGAGGCTAGGATAGTCTGCCTGAATCGGCGACTTGGTGGGGAGCGGAGGGGAAGCAGGCACTGCTCACAGTTACAGCAGTCATAGCCACTGTCACCAGGAGCGGAAGTGCTGCAGCCCAGGGAAACGTATGGAGGTCCATGGCTTCTCCCCTTCACACCAAGTGGCTGCCGAGTCAGACGGGGGCCACGGACAGGTCCCCTGGACTGACGGAGGGATGTGGCAGTTTCTTCTACTCTGACCTTGTCTCGTCAGGGATGTCAGGTGGCATCAGGAGTAGTCATGAGCCAACACCTAAGTGTTCATATTCGATTCTATTCGATGATGTCGAACCCCATTAGAATCAATGGCAGGCAACAGCAAACACCTTCAAAGGTGTCCAAAAGCTGCCAAACTACTCAAAATAGACAACAAACAACAGGAAAAGTGACAACAATATACCCACAGTACAAATAGTCTCATGGCGTAGCATGGGTGCATGAGACATGGTCTGTGCCAGCCTGCACACTCTTCCAAAGCACTTCAAAATAGGTGATTAACATTCACCTAAAATTTCAGAGGTGAGTGAAACTGACTTTGAATTGACAGATGGATGAGTCACAGGAAAAGTGGCATTAGTTTTCTACATTAAGGAAAAAGAGGAGGAGGAGTAAAAGGAAACACAGGTATAAGCATATCAGTCAGAGAGCCCTGCTCAAATTATGTACCACACGGCAAGGAGACCCCAACAAGAGTCCTCACTCTTCCCAAAGGGTCAGACCACAGCAAAATGGCATTAATTGTCCCAGACCAAAAATTGTTGAATGGCCCAGCTTGCCTGCATGGCACAGGGTCTGGAACAGGACCTGGCCTAGCATTTCAAGGTTAAACATTGCTCAGCAACTATACATTTTGTGGAGTATTACAGGAAAACTAGAGAGGTGGGTCAGTGACCTTTATAGGCTGAGTGGGCTGGATACCCTCAAAGCTCATGCAAGCGCTGCCATCAATGTTATGCTGTGCCACGCATAAGTGGTACAAATATACGTTTTGTGGAGTATTACAAGAAAAACTATTCAGGTAGGTCAGTGACCTGTTTAGGCCTAGTGGGCTGGATAAAGCTCATGCAAGTGCCCCCTTCAATTTGAACAGGGAATAGGGTATGGGAAGCTCATCCTTCCTCCAGTCTTGATCCAAGTCAGGTGCTCAGCAGCATCTGGCAACCGCTACAGTCCAAGGATTATTTACAAGAAGAAAAGCTGGCACCCGAGCCATTTTTCAACGAACTTCAGTTTATTTTACAGAAATCACATGAAATTTAATAGCACCTCGGTGGGGACTTGGCCCCCATCAGACACGTTTCGGTGTAAAACCTTCATCAATGACACACAGTATATATACACATTTGATGACAGAGCATGTGATATCCATTAATTAATTTCAGTTGTGAACAATCAATGTGGTCCGTATATGGACAACCTCAATACAAAGCAATGACACAAAAACAAGGTTTTGAAAAAAATCACACATATATGAATAATGACATTTCTGGACATGAAAGCATGAAACTACAAAACCAATAAATACTTGTATACATAAGATGCATATAGTTATGGCAAACTGTTACATATAAGAAAAGTGTAGCTCCAAAATACATAGGATAAAATTTGCTTATAATCATGCACCACAAAATTCATACATGTATGTTGCTGCCTAAAAAAGTTCCCAGGGAAAATCAGCCTAGAAAACACAAAGGAAAATGCTGACAGACATATCCTGGCAAATCAAGACGGAAAATGCTGTCAAAATAGGATGGAAAAAGGTAGAAAAAAGTAGAAAAGTGGAGAAAGCGGGATGAAAGAAAGGTCACATCAGGCAGGGGAATCACAACACCAAAAATTAATAAAAGTGCATAAGGTCACTCTTAAATTCAAGACCCATTGGATACCTGGTTTTTAAACAAAGGGTCCAATAACTTTCTCTGTTCAGTAAGTCACAAACTCTGTCTCCCCACGTGTAGACTTATGAACATGTTCTAAGCCTTTGACCACTTAGGCTATTTGTGCAGCCTCCACAGACCTCAAGAAAATGTCTAGAAAGACCTGAAAAAACTGGAAAAGAGTAAGGGCAAGAGGAGGAGATCAGCTGTACCCCAAAAGAGAAAACGGAGAAAGTATCATCATTACTGAATTATAATGGTAATACTGATGATTTGATGTCTGTGTCTTCACCTTAGTTCAATGTATTAAATCTTTCTGCATGCATTATTTCCTCTGATCAGTGTGATTTGCTAAAGAAGGGCCTCAATTTTGTGTCCATGAACAAGACTGATCTATTACAGACGATCAAGGATGTCAACAAATTTGTGTTTGGTGGCGGCGAGGTAACATTCACGCTTCCTTCCTCTGCCCTCTCGCCCCAACCTCGCACAACAGAACTGTGATCAAGATCTCCCTCATCTGCTGAGTCTTCCATCCCCATCACCTGTGCGTCCGGTATTTCTTCCTCAGCTCCTGCACCTTCATCAACAATTTGGCTGCTACCGCACCATGCACCCTCGTTGTTCCCGCTTCCCACCCTCCTATGCCAGCCGCCTCCTTGCTGCCCACCGTCTGGAACATTGAGATCTTTTTATCCCATCTGCATACGCCGCCTCCTCTACTTCTTCCTCCCCTTCCTCTTGGCCCACCACCTGACTCCGAATAGTGGTTAAAGTGTGCTCCGGCATGTAGATGACCGGAATAGTCATGCTGATAATGGCATCGTCAGCGTTAAACATCGTAATAGCCATTTCAAAACTCTGCAGACAGGTGCAGAGGTCCTTGATCTGAGACCACTCCAGCAGCATGATTTGCCCCACCTCTCGATCGCGTTGGCCCAGACTAAACATCATAACATACTGCACCAGGGCACATCGCTACTGCCACAGTCGTGTGGTGCCCTGTCATTACAGGTAGCCACAGAACCACCTCAAGCATGGATGGATTTCCACAGTAGGTACCAAAATACACCCAAAACCTTCCACCCCAAACCTATAGGTGGAGCTCCTCTTGCTGCCTTAAGCAAGATCCCCAATAAATATCGGTGCTGGGGGCGGAATAAGTCAGAGTGTGCAGTCGCTAGGAGAACTGTGAAGACGCCCTGGTGTGTCGGAGCCGCGCTAGGTCCGAGCCAGTTAACAAGTAACTAGCCTAGCCAGTGTGAGGGCCTAAGAGTGAGGTCAAAGGCAAGGCGGAAGGAGTGAAGTAACCACAGGCTGGGGGCAGAGGAGCCATACCAGTTCACCCCAGGAAGCAACCCGGACACCGGAATCCGAGTCTACAGGAGAACATCTGGCCCAGCAGAAACATTAGTTCACTGGTTCACCGAGGAGGCTTCGGTCGCCTGGACACCTGTACAGCAACCAAAAGGGAGCCAGGCACCACAGGAGAAGTGATAGCGGTAGTAAACTGTTGTGAATTCATTGGAGCTCCCTCCGGGTGGTTGTTGCTGGTGATGTAGCTGACTGTGTGGGCTTCACAGGTGATGGTGATGATTGGCAATCTCGTTCTTGGAGCACATAATGGTTTGAAGTGGATCAATCCTTGCCAGGTGTCTTTGGTTCCTGGAGGAGTTCACATCTCTCTGGTTTCTTCTGCTCTGTGGAATTCTTTGCAAGCTAAGTGGATGTTTTTTTATATTTTGTGGCACACTTTAGTGTGCTTAAGGTTCTGCTTATGTTTTGTCTTATTCTGAGCTGTGGGTTTGAAATTTAGACTGTATATTTGTTTATCTGCTCTCATATAGGACGTTTTCTTCCTAGGAATTCACCATTCACTATTATCTGTTATTTCCAGTTTTGCTGGCATTTGATTTGTAGAAAGGGCGCTGAGTCTTAGTGACTCAGGGTAATTTTTGTACTGTCTGCTGTGGGTGTTTTTTTTCATACTGTTTTATACTGACCTCAATAGTACTCTATCCTTTCTTTCCAATATAGCTAGTTTGGCCTCTTTTGCTAAATCTTTTACTCTGCCTGTGTTTGTTTTTCTTTTTCTGGTTTCCCAGTTAATATCTGTGGGGGCTTGCTAATTCTTTTGGTGTTCTGCTCCGAGGCAAGATAGCTTTTCCTACATCCATCTTTAGGAGCAGTTAGTTCTCCAGCTATGCAGAGGTGTCTAGGTCTGGTTAGTTACATCCCACAGCTAATTCTAGTTGTGGTGTGTAGTCAGGGATTGCGGTTAGTATAGTAACCAACGACTATTGTGGAATCTGAATGTTACTCCTGAGACATTGGTTCATAACAGTCCACACAGCTCAGAGACTGTAGCAGCAGCCCGTCTGCCAAGCCACCTCCCTGTGCAAATCCCTGTCACCTCATCACCAACCCCAGGGACTCAGGCAGAGGCCTGTGGGGAGCTATACCATCCAGCTGGCCGTCCATCATCCCCGGTGGCCCACAGCAGCGTTGGTGCTGAGGCAATCGACAGGGTATGGGGTACTCAGGTACCAGGGCTTATGGCAGCTTTAATGGGGGATCACGGCTGGTCGATACCCGGTTCCGTGCCCTGGACCCTCAATGGCGGGAAACGGTGGGGATAAGGAGATTATTAATGTGACGCCACCTATGGTACCTGGTAATGGGCATACCAGCGCTGCAGACGGCCGCTGAGGTGATGGTGGATGCAGCAGAGTGTGGAACAGCTCCCCACAGGTGGAGCTTTACCTCAGGGCAGTGGGAATGGATGAGGGGAGTAATAGTCACGTCTTTGTAGACAAGGCGGTGAATTGCAGCAGTTAGACAGGCACACACACACATGGATTGTTGCTTCGGTACCTTTTACTGGTGACAGGGTAACAGGTACAGTCCAGAGTAATAACCAGGTCCCTGATTCAACTTGGGACTTCCACCTTAGAAAGTTATGAGGCCTCCTCTGTGTCTGTGCTCTGTGATTTGGGGTAAGTCCTGCCTGAGCCTGAACCACACCGCTTCTTCTCCCTCTCTGTGCCTTGTCCTAAACTGGCAATGAGGTCCTTCTGTGGGGTCCCTGTTTCTCCTATGGCCCCTGGTCCTATGCTTGGTCAGTTTAGTGTCTCTTACTTGACTTGCTTTCCTCAGGGCTGAACTCCTCCTGAGTCTTCCGGGCTTTTGCTGTTTCACTAAATGCTGGCAGCGTCGGACTCCGGTGTCCTGGTGTACTAAAGGGCTGTAGTAACCGGTTCCTATTCTTAGTTCCCTGCTTTCTCCACTTGCCCCCGACCCTTTCCCTAGGGTACGACACAGTGGTTAGTGGTCCCTGGTCCTGGGCCTGGATCTCTCCCAGCGACCAGCTCCTCCGTATCCTCTCTCTTCTCACTGGAACTAACTGAGACTCACTAACTCCTCACCTCAGGCCTGGATGTCTTAAAGGAGAACTGGCTTAAGGCAGCCAGTAGAGCTCCCCCTTCAGGTCTGGGGTGGAAGGTGTGTGTGCTGTGCGAACCAAGGTGTAATTTCCTCCTTGCACCAGTGCATCCTGTGGCAATCCCCCACAGGGGTGCCACATTACCCCTAGTTAAATACAGTCCTCCGGGACTGAACATTTTTTTGCATAAACATAACTATTTACATTTAATTATTGAACAGAGTCTTAAAAATGAAAAATGTACAAAAACCAGGTATAAATAAGAAAATGGGTAACCAGTCCATACAGCGCTAGTCCATCTGCTGCAGGCTGTTTAAAGGGCGTTTGAACAGGGGTTTGCCACTACCAATCCTGTGGCTATGGTCCATTTTTGAAAATAAGACAAGTGGAAACATTCAAGAAGTCCAACAGGTAAAGTTTCTGTAGGTAGAGATGGGCGAGTCCGAAAAGACTCGGAATCGCAAGACCCCAACGAGTCCGAGTCAAGGACTCGGGACTCGTTGCGAGTCCAGCGAGTCCAATGTTAATGAATAGGGACCCGAGTAATAGCGAATAATGACATTTACAACTCGCTGATGTGTCTCTGAAAGTGTGCGAGTCCAAACTCGCTGGTTTTTCTCTTATTTTGAGGCTTGTAGCCGATGATGCGAGGGAAGGGATTCTCCAGCACACACCATGGTTTAAGAAACAGGAAGCGAGTCGCGCTGACAGGCGCACACACAGAGCGATCCATTCATCAGTGCAATCATGGCAGCAGGACGTGGCATGGTGAACACGCTGCGTCTTATTGCACTTGTGGAGGCTCGTCCATTTCTATGGCTCCCTACAGATCCTGAGTATGGGGATACGACCCTAATTAATACAGCCTGGAGAGAGATCGCCCAAGAGATGTTCCCTGCGTTCCATCGGAGTGACCATGAGGAACAGAGCAATCTAAGTAAGTTAAATGAGTTTACACGTTATATATTGCATTTACTGTATATATACTCGTGTATAAGCCGACCCGTGTATAAGCCGACCCCCCTATTTTTGCCCCGAAAAACTAATGAAAACATATTCACCGCCATCCTGGTATACAGCGGCTATCACTGGTAGACAGCCCCCCAGCAGAGTATACACCTCCCCCTGCAGAGTATACAGGCCCCCAGCTGGGTATACATGCCCCCATATTGTGGTATACAGGCAGGGGCGGACTGGCCCAGGTGCCACGGGTCATGCGGCTGCAGGAGCATGAATAATCCGCATGTCCCTGAAGCAGCAGGCGGAAACGGAAGCTCCTGGCCGCGCGATGACGTCATCAGCACGCGGCTGCGTCCGGGAGTGAGCGTCTGTGAGTGGCGTGCGGCTGCGACTGTTAGCGAGCGGCTGTGAGGAGCGCGAGGCTGCGGCTGGGAGCGAGCCATAGGATAATGCGGGAGCTGCGGTGACTGTGAGGCGGCCGCCAGTCATCACCCCCCCCCCCACACCCCGTCCTCACCTGTGTCGGGCCAGTGAGGGAGGGTTGCGACCCAAACTGTAGGGTGCCAGTCAGTCCCTGTATACAGGGCCCTCAGTGTGTGTACAGGCCCCCCAGCAGTGGGTATACAGGGCCCCCAGCAGTGGGTAGACAGTGGCCCAGTGGGTTTACAGGGCCCCCAGCAGTGGGAATACAGGGCCCCCATAGCAGGGTATACAGGACCCTGAATGTGTTATCATGCTCCACCGCATAGTTTGCCTATATTTGGATGGGGTCACAACAGTACAATGAGTTTAATGTCTGATCCTCCTGGCTCTTTCGGCCAAGGGGTTGGGTGTATATAAATACCACTAATGACCAGAGTCTGGTGCCCGCACTATTACATTCTCTATGCGTTGACATGTGTCCTGCCTCATTTGTGATTGTGGCCACGTGAGCTCAATGTCCGTAATGCTGTTGATGATGTTCCACACTGTCCGTGTCACTGTGCCTTGTATACACATTACACACACAAAATGAATAAAATGTTATTGTTGATTTGTACACATACTTTTGTTGTTTCAAATATTACACATCTCTAAAGCCGGTTTCAAATCATTTCACAGTTGACCATCTTAAAAAACGGTGGAGGAGCTGCCGGGACCAGCATAAGAAGCAGTACCGGCAGTACTCTGAGAGACAACCGGGAGCCGCTCCATTGCCCAACCACTACCATTTTTATGACCGGCTGTCCTTCCTTCACCCGGTGGCCCGTATGCCAAGGTATGTGTCTGCAGCACTGTTGTGTACATTTTGTATTATTTATTAATATATACATTAGGTTCCATTTCGGGTCTGTGGGTAGCAGAGTATACACGTGGCTCTGTGGGTAGCAGAGTATACAGGCGGGTCTGTGGGTAGCAGAGTATACAGGCGGGTCTGAGGTAGCAGAGTATACAGGCGTCTCTGTGGGTAGCAGAGTATACAGGCGGGTCTGTGGGTAGCAGAGTATACAGGCGGGTCTGAGGTAGCAGAGTATACAGGCGTCTCTGTGGGTAGCAGAGTATACAGGCGGGTCTGTGGGTAGCAGAGTATACAGGCGGGTCTGAGGTAGCAGAGTATACAGGCGGGTCTGTGGGTAGCAGAGTATACAGGCGGGTCTGAGGTAGCAGAGTATACAGGCGTCTCTGTGGGTAGCAGAGTATACAGGCGGGTCTGTGGGTAGCAGAGTATACAGGCGGGTCTGAGGTAGCAGAGTATACAGGCGGGTCTGAGGTAGCAGAGTATACAGGCGGGTCTGAGGTAGCAGAGTATACAGGCGTCTCTGTGGGTAGCAGAGTATACAGGCGGGTCTGGGGTAGCAGAGTATACAGGCGGGTCTGAGGTAGCAGAGTATACAGGCGGGTCTGAGGTAGCAGAGTATACAGGCGGGTCTGTGGGTAGCAGAGTATACAGGCGGGTCTGAGGTAGCAGAGTATACAGGCGTCTCTGTGGGTAGCAGAGTATACAGGCGGGTCTGTGGGTAGCAGAGTATACAGGCGGTCTGAGGTAGCAGAGTATACAGGCGGGTCTGTGGGTAGCAGAGTATACAGGCGGGTCTGAGGTAGCAGAGTATACAGGCGTCTCTGTGGGTAGCAGAGTATACAGGCGGGTCTGAGGTAGCAGAGTATACAGGCGGGTCTGAGGTAGCAGAGTATACAGGCGGGTCTGAGGTAGCAGAGTATACAGGCGGGTCTGTGGGTAGCAGAGTATACAGGCGGGTCTGAGGTAGCAGAGTATACAGGCGTCTCTGTGGGTAGCAGAGTATACAGGCGGGTCTGTGGGTAGCAGAGTATACAGGCGGGTCTGAGGTAGCAGAGTATACAGGCGTCTCTGTGGGTAGCAGAGTATACAGGCGGGTCTGTGGGTAGCAGAGTATACAGGCGGGTCTGAGGTAGCAGAGTATACAGGCGGGTCTGAGGTAGCAGAGTATAAAGACGGCTCTGTGGGTAGCAGAGTATATAGGTGATGAGAATAGGGTTAATAGATGGTGCTACAGTGTTGGGGCGTGCTAGAGGGAGCAGAGATCCGATTACTGCCATAATTTCTGACCTTATTAAAGATAGCGGCCGCAGCTAAATGACATTATGGCAAAGGTAAACATGGGGTGTGGTTAGCTGCAGGAGGTTAGTGAGAGGTGTGGGTTGTTTGGCAGAGGGCGTGGTGTGGGCGTGGTGAGCGCAGCTCCAGCGTCAGATACGCTGCGAGCGCGGAACCGCGGCACATCTCCAGGAGCAGAGGACGTGTCCGGTACGTCCGTAGCCCCCGGCCTCCCCGTTGTCCGCACACACAGCCCCGCTGTGACCTCTGCAGTGTCACAGGCCCCGGCGGGCGTCTGTCATCTCCTCCTGACACTGACCTCCTCCTGATTTGATTGTCTGTGTTGTCCCCCCCCGCTGTCAGCATCAGTGATCTGCTAAGACCTGTGGGTGCACAGACGGGGAAGTACAAATGCCAGCATGCCGGGGCGGATTGGGCGCTGTGAGGGGCGCAGGTCTTGCTGTGAGCGGAGGGCGCGAGGCCGCTCGAGAAAACGCTATAGCGGCTGTGTGAGTTAAGCGTCTGCGGCTCGCGAAGGCGCATACGCGTCTCCGCTCGCAGTGACGCTAAGGAGTTTGGGATTAGGCTACAGTGCCGGAATTTCAAACTCCCGATTATATAAATAGATTATATATATATATATTGTATACCTTTCAACCCCTTCCTTGCTTTATATAGATGATATAAGCTAAACGTTTTGTGAATTAAGTATGTCAAGTAAAAAGTGAAGTCAGGGGGACTTTTTTTTTTCATGTGAACCATTGGTGTTATCGATTGTCTAGATTAGATGGGATGGGGGGGGGGTGGGTTGTTAATCAGGGGGTGAAAGATTATGTATTAGTATGGAATTAGCAAAGAAAGTCACGTATTCCTTTATGTTATGTACAGTTGGTTATTCTTTCATAATAATAACAAATATCTGATTAATAATACACAGATACACAGAGTCTAAAAAGCGTGCAACTTAATGTTTGACCTATGTTTTTGTTTCCAAATGCAATGCATTCACCAAATTTTTTTTTACTTTACCCACAGAGAAGCTTACTACAGAGGGCGGCGTGCTGTGAACCCTCCCACCGCCAAACAGAAGGCGGCGTGGAGAACACCCACCACCACCACCACGGCCGGCGCCACCACCACCACCGCCGTCGCCGCCGCCGCCACCACCACCACCACCACCAGCATCGCCAGGGCCAGCACCACCACCGCGCGCCACCAGCGGCCGGGCCAGCACCACCACCGCCGCCACCAGCGGCAGGCCCATCAACACCACCACCGCCGTCCCCCGCCACCACCACCACCACCGCCACCAGCGGCAGGGTCCGCACCACCACCGCCCCCCACCAGCGGCAGGGCCAGCACCACCACCGCCACCACCAGCGGCAGGGCCAGCCACCACCACCGCCACCACCAGCGGCAGGGCCAGCACCACCACCGCCACCACCAGCGGCAGGGCCAGCACCACCACCGCCACCACCAGCGGCAGGGCCAGCACCACCAGCGGCAGGCCCAGCTTATGGTCCCATCCCGGGGTCTGCACAATTAAGTGTGCAACAAAGTAATGCTGACTTTGCCCGCAGTATTATACCATTCATGGATAATATTCCATTTGACAGGCTACTGCGGGCAAGGTCAGCATTACAGATAGTGCTGGAAGCCTGTCAGCCAGGAAACGACCCCGGTGATGTGTTCCAGTATTTGGATGGCTGGAAAATAAACTCTACCAGGCTGGGCAGGCCCACAACACGGGACAGCCAAGTCCCACCCCACAGGGCTTTGCCTCACTGCCAGTGGCCAGCGAACAGGGACCTACCACCGTTCCCTAGACCTGTTCAGATGATCCACCCTGAAGGGTTCGGCCAGGCCATCCGTGGGGCCCTTGACCTTTTGCAGGACGGACAGCCCAGCTACCAGGACCTGTAGGGCTCCATTTATTTTTTTGGATGTAGTTACCTTAATTAAAGGTAGTATTTGTTGGAATGTCCAAACAGTGCTGCCATTTTTTTTTTTTAAACACCGTTTTAAAAACAAGCTTTGTGTCTGTCTTTTTTTCAAGGAATGAATGTGGAGTTTTTTTTTTGGTTGGGCTTCAAGTCATCATAATTATTATAATTATTTATTTATATAGCGGCCATAGGTTCCATGGCGCTGTACATGAGGAAAAGGTAGAGAAGGACAAGTACAATAAACATAGACAATAAGGTCATACAGGTACAATAGTAGAGGACCCTGTACGCGTGGGCTCACATTCTACGAGGGGTGGGTGGGGATACAATAGGGTGGGGAAGGTGTCGGTCGTGGGGCGTGTAGCGGGGTCTCATGGCAGGTTGTAGGCCTGTCGGAAGAGGTGAGTCTTTATAAGTATCTTTAAGGTTCAGAGGGTAGGCGACTGACTGATGAGGTGGGGCAGGGAGTTCCATAGCATGGCGGATGACCGGGAGAAATCCTGTATGCGGTTGTGGGAAGAGGAGATGAGGGTGGACTGTAGGACAACTTCTTGGGATGAACGCAGGTTGCGTGAGGGATGGTATCGGGAGATCATGTCGGAGATGTATGGTGGGGATAGGTTGTGTAAGGCTTTGAATGTCATGGTCAGTGTTTTAAAGTGAGCTCTCTGTGGGCCGTAGGGGCCAGTGAACGGCTTGGCAGAGGGGGTATGTAGGGGAGTAGCGTGAGGACAGATGGATTAGCCGGGCAGGAGAGTTTAGTATAGATTGGAGAGTTGCAAGAGAGTTGGCAGGGAGACCTATGCGAAGGAGGTTGCAGTAGTCAAGGCGGGAGATGATGAGGGCATTTATGAGTGTTTCAG